>JAWNNQ010001235.1:0-406072 GCA_035044765.1 Leucophenga montana
GCCATCAAGGGGTTAAAGAAAGTTTTGCAAGACCCTAGAAATTATATGTACCTGGTACATCCTACTAGCTTTTTAGTTACTAGTATTTATTTGTCTGATGTAACCTCTAAGCTTCTCCTAATTCAAAGTTTAGAGATATTTTTAATAGTTGAAATTTTATACGGTTCATATATGAAGCATACGGACAAATGTTAATTCTGACGAACTATTAAAGGCACAAGGGCGATATTTTATGCATATATGCATATATTTTAGATGTATTTTGAAGGCAAAATGCTGGTACACAAGTTCTCCATACTTGTTAAACTGTTTCTACTGTGAAAAGATGTAAAATTTCAACTATTTCAAATTTAAACTTAGTGTAAAAGAGAATTTAAGTGTTGATAAACACCCAAAATTTGTGTTTTTCTTGTTTTGTTGTTATGTTCGTTTGTCGATTCTGTACTTTAGCGAAATTTTACAGTTGACGTTCGCATTTTCAGCTTGCCAACTTGAATTGTTTGATTACGTGAATTGATTGTGAAAAACATGCACAAAAAAAATTATTCTTTCTCGCAGATTTTCAATTGCAAGATGTGAAAAATTGACATGGCTTACTGCTCTGTGCGGAAATGGCAGCGAGCGAACAAAGTAGCGCATTCGAAGTGTCTTTTTTTCTTTCTAACTAATACATCGCTAAGTATTATTAAATTCAGTTAGCAGCAAAATTAAATGATTTCATTTGTCGTTCCTAGGCTCAATTCGATATTATTCTACATTTTTCTGACAATGGTTCCAAATCAAAAAAGATGGTTAAAAAAATAAAAGTTGCCCAATTCAAATTTGTTTAAGATTCCTTCCCCCTACCACTCCTTTCCGTGACCCACCTCCCCTTCTCCCCTGCCACCTCTTCACCTACCACCACGTCTCATACCACTTCTTCCCCTTCCCCTTCCCCTACCACTAGTAGAGCCACCGGATTGTAACGAGGTCGACTCAGTAATTAAAAATCTGAAGAATAACAAAGCGGCAGGCTCCGAAGAGTTGCCAGCTGAGTTATTCAAGACGTATGCACCAACTCTTATGCAAAATATGGTTCTATGAAAAACGCACGCCCAACGATTGGAATCTCAGTGTTCTTTATCATATCTTCAAGAAAGAAGACCCCGCTGTCTGCTAACTTACTGGGAAGAAACTCCTTTTCACAGGAATGCACTGATAGGCCAGTATCAGTGTGGTTTCAGACCAAAGAGGGCGACCAGTGACCAAATTTTCACTTTACGCCAATTCCTGCAAAAGTAACTTCATGAGTACAATAAGTACACCACCTATTTGTCGATTATAAGGCCGCTTTGACACGCCGATAATAACGAAGTCTCGAACGCCCGGATTGAACCGGATCTGAAGAAGATCGTTCGTCTTTGCATGACGGCGCCCACCACACACCTAACGCAAAGTCAGAGAAGGAAGAACCTCTCCGAACCCTTTGATACCAAGAGAGGTTTCAGGCAGGCTGATGCTTTATCTTGCGAGATTATCAATATCTTGATAGAGTACATCATCCGCCAATTTATTTATTTATTTATTTATTTAAATATTTGCAACTAGACATTTAAAACAGTCGCGTATATGCAATATAAAACTGTAACGTAGACCAACTTAAAGCTAGAAGAAGGAAGTTGCGAACTCTAAGACCCGTTGGAGGAATTTCTGTCTGGGCACGCCACAGGTCCGACCCGGCCGAGCCCCTACTCAGAGCCCTGCGTAGGGGGTCTCACGGGTTGAAATATAAGGAAAATAGAGGATGCTAAATGGGAATTGACAAATTTAATGAATAGTGATTTGTCAGTACAGATTTTTTTACATAGTGTAAGGAAGAGTTATAATAAAAATAAGGCGAAAACTTATTGTAGATAGAAGCAAAGAGCTCGGAGTGAATTATAGAGCGCGTAATTTGTCGTACAAAAACGCAATTTTAATGGCACGAAGTTGCGAGTTGGTCGAATGGGGACATTTAGTACTATGGACTGAAATAAGTAGGGGAGAATCAATCTCCCCAATAAGGATTTTACAAGAAAAGCAACTGAGAGCATAAAACAGCGCAACGAGGGTTCGGGAGATCAATTAAACTCAAACTATCATGATAGGGTGAAAGATTTATAAAGGGATCCCAATTCCTAAGATCAAACAGAAGAAACTGTTTTTGGACTGACTCAATACGATCCTCGTGAATAGTTAATATGGGTTCCAAATACAAGAGCCAAATTCTAAAATTGCACGAACAAGAGAAGAACATAGGAGTTTAAATCCCTTACACCAACGCTTAACAAAGCCAAGGACACCTTTTGCTTATTTACTATTGAACAAATGTGATTATTATAAATAAGTTTAAATAAGGATACCTAGGTCATTAAAACAAAACTCTGTACCGAGGGTAATGTTATTTAAAGAAAATGTTACTATAAATGGTTTTCTGACATAACGTCATAAATTTGCATTTTGACAAATTTAGATTTAGAAAATTTAGACGACACCATGTAATGTAGGAGTGAGTTTGAGTCAGCCCTGCAATAAACTGTGCTGCGAAACATCAGAATATGACAAGCATAATTTAACATCGTCCGCATACATTAAAGTATGGGCATGTTATTAATAGACAAAGGAAGATCATTAATAAAAATGTTGAAACAATATTGGACCTATTGGACCTGACGCGCCTGACTCTTGGGGAACACCTGAGAAAAAACAAAAATAATTTTAGACAAACAATTTTAAATAAAACTTTTTGTGTTCTATCGGATAATTATGAGGAGGAAACCCTATTGCTTTTAATGCCCATACGTAGAACGATTGAGCACGATCTTCCATAAGGAAGTGATGCTACTCGCATATGCTGATGATGTAGACATCGTTGGCACCAACGAACGGAGAGTAAGCAGGGCGTTCTCGGAGATTGAGAAACAGTCACGCCTCATGGGACAAGACGAAGTACTTGGTGTCCACTCGCAGACCATAAGCGCGTATTGGACGGCCAGTGATACTCAAGAATTTCAACTTCAATGTTGTAGAGAACTTCATCTATCTGAGAACAGAAATTACCAGCGACAACAACGTTAGTCGAGAGATCAGACGAAGAATGACGCTTGCTAATCGCTGCCACTTTGGGCTCAGCAAGAAAATTTAAAGTAGAGCCCTCTCTCGAACTACGAAGACACTGATAATGCCGGTCCTGCTGTATGGCGTAGAAGCATGGACACTAACATCAACGGAGAGAGAAAGATTCTTCGTAGAAGTTTTGGACCCCTTACAGTTAACGTCGAGTTTACGACCCATATGAACCACGAGCTGTATGAGCTGTATGATGAGGTTGATATAGTTCAGCGCATTAAATTCCGGCGGCTGAACTGGGCTGGTCACCTCACCCGGATGAACCCCAAAGCTCCAGCAATGAAGGTTTACGACGGAAACCTTAACTTGATTGGTGGTCGGCGTCAGAAAGGACTGGCTACACCGAATGGTGCACTTTTCGACGTGCGGCGTTGACCGATAGACGGTTGTAGAGCCAAATAAGTAAGTAAGTAAGTAATACATTTTTTCCATGAATTTCTCCCATATTTTAATAGTTTTTCTTCTATTCGGGACGGAGACGAAATCAACAAATCAGAGCTCTTTAAAATCGGTGCAGCTGTTCTCGAGTTATAAAATTGTTCATACAAAAATACTAAAATCATAATTAAAAAATGGGGGGTAGGAGGGTGAAAAATACTTTACGGCCTACTCCCATACCTACCAAATACTCGTATACGAAAAGAACAGAATCATTCAAAATGTTACAAATGTTACAAGTGTTATGAGGGCTCGAGAATGCAAGTATTTGAGTAGCATAAAGCACTCATTGAGGGTCGTGAAATCGTAGAAGACTTTTCTCATGCAAGTCGTCAGTCCATCTCTGTTAACTACAAAAACATCAAAAAAGTAATGGAAATTGTGCTCGAAAATCGTCGTGTTGGCATTAGAAAGATAGCAAAGACACTCAACATCTCTTACGTACCAAAAGACCTGAATTTTATGCATTTTTGCACATTCCAGCTTGATTGTGACGGAGTTTTTGGCCACACATGAAACAAAAGTCATCGCACAACCACCGTATTCACCAGATTTGGCACCCTGTGACTTTTATGTTTCCGAAACTTAAATCTCCGCTTCGGGGCACGCAACATGAATCGATTGAGAACATAAGAAAAAATTCGCTGAAGGAACAAAAGGCTATACCGGCCGAGGAGTCCATAGAAAATTGGATAAACCGTTAGGATACTTGTATTATCTCAAAAGGAGCCTTTTTTGAAGGCGATATTAAAGATTTGTATTAAAATGAATAAAAAAAGTTTTTTTTTTATCCAGTCTGGCTCAATTTTGATCAGAAGGTATACACATTTGTACATGTACATAGCAGATAATTAAGTGCGTTATTGGACGGACGTGCTTTATTTAACTTGGCTCATTAATTTGAGTTCGTTCACAGGAAAATACTAAATTCTTTAGCAGTGTTTGTCCTCAAATCTTATATTAGGTCATTTATAAATATAATTATAAAAAAGGATTGAAACTGGCTACTGCATTTAAATTTGCACAATATAAAAGCGAGCCACCGATGTCCGCCATATTATTTCCGTTTTGACATCAGATTCCTAATCGACGTCATCAAATATCCCTTCGTACTACGAGATGTGCTAGACAGAAATTTATCGATTATAGTGACTGGCACTTTAAAATCAAATGCAATTTTTAACTGCTACCGCGATTATTATTATTTTTTTTTTGTTTTTTGTATAGACTCAAGACTATGACTCACGGTTCAAAAGATTTTTTGTTTTATAATTGGGTTTTTTGTTAACTACTTGGGGCAGATGAATGAGATTTGGTATATAAGTAAAAGGCACCGTTAGAAAAAAGTTCTAAAACTCACATGCAACCGTGCGAAATATGTAGCATATTTAAAAACACTAGTTTGCCAGTGGTTTAAATTAAACCATTGTAGCGACAATACAAAACAGTTCAGGGCCATTTCAAAATATTGAGAACGTTAAGTATGTACAACATGTTGCGGCCCATAATGTTGAGAGCATTAAGTATGACCCACATATTGCGAAAAACATGTTGCGACAATATGCTCGAACCAATATTCACTCCTCTTCTTTTAAAGTTATCCCAATAACAATGTAAAGACACTCTCTCAACTGATGCTCACCAACATGTTGGTAAGTCCGTCTGTTGCTTATTTCAAATTGGGAGAATAAGAGATGGAGAAAGCTTAAGTCTTTGTGAGTGGTAGAGGGCGTTACCTGATTTTTACCTACCTTTGACGCTAAACTTAAGAAAAAAAATCATTCGTCCACACTCCTCTTCACAACCTGTAAAAAAAAAAAATCAATCGAATATGTTGTGCTCAAGAGGGTTAAAAAGGGTGTGATTGATTTGCGCTTGCCTATTTATATATAGATGTGACATATTTTACAAGTGTCTACAACAACAAATTACATATAACTATTTTTGAATAATTGTAGCATTTTGTTGCATATTTGCATATTGTTGCATATTGCCTCAAAAGAAAGTTCACATTTAAAAAATCGATAAAAAAAAGTAAGTAGTTTATAGAAATCATGTATTTATTTCTTAAAAATGATATTGTCGTTCACGGCATTCATTTAATCGAGCACTAAAATTTCCTATGACGGCTCGGCAGGTATTCTCCGTGATGGCTGCCATTTCGTGACGGATATTTCCTTTTAATTATGCCAGGGAAAACGCTGTGTTGCCGCAAACTTTAGATTTGACGAATTTGAAAAAGTCCATAGATGTTAAATCGCGACTTTGTGAAGGCCAATTTATGTCACCTCTCTTGGAGATCAATTTGCCAGGCAAAATTTCATGAACTCGTGGTACAGACCTGTTGGACGTGTGTGCAGTTGCTATAAATGCGGAACAATGATGATCTATGCACGTTTAAAGCAACAGCACGCTTCCGAATTGAAAGGTCCGGGTTGTCAGAAACAGACTAGATAACACTGTCTACGTTTTCGTACGTTCTCGAGGATCTTGGACGCCCGGATTTTGATTTTTCCAGCGTTGAACCGGTTCCTTCAAACTTCTCGACCCATTTTCCAATGAGTCGAGGACTTGGCGCATCAATTAAATGACGAACATGTCGAATACTGCAGAATTTTCTATGCGCTACAGTCGCTGAATTACCGTTTTTCTAAAACTCACGTACACACAACGCATGGTCCGCTCCCGAGAAACGCTCCATAGCGACTAAATTCCCAAAAACTAGGCTACCGATTGGAATTTACCTTGGTTTTTAGTGTATAGCAGCTTTCGAGTGTGAAAATTTAAACGGTTAGGGTCGAAAAACTTTTAGATGAAAACATATTTTGATATAAATTTATATATTGTAGTTCAAATGCCAAATAGTCGTATGTCAATTCACATAGGCTAAACGAGTTGACAGTATGCAAATAGACGCATAAATTTATGTTTAAACCGACACGCACCCCTATCAAACTGATTCAGTCGTTGGATTCGATGACGCTGTTGTATAGCGAAATTACCTTTGAAACATTTTTGTGAAAATTTATAAAAATAGACATTATCTCATCATTATCATGAACAAGAACAAGAACAACAAGAAATACGTACGATACATTGTTATTGTTATTATTATCACCACTACAGACATCATCATCATCATCATCAACACCATCATCATCAATGTATGCGACAAATATAACGTGCAACCGCAGTGACAAAAAATATTAGACGGCAAGAGCGTTGAGGTCTAGCAGCCTACCAGCATTGCGGCCAACTTTCGAACCTTCATGATGGTATGCTGCCTGTCAATGTGCAAACACATAAAAGTTATTAACGAAGTGGCGCAGCGCCGTAAATGCGACTACATATTTTTTCCACGTTTTATTTTAGCCTCGCATGGTCGTTTGTCAATTCTTCGGCTTGACAATCCTGCCAGCCGCTGCACGCACTAATACCGATTTATGTTTAAAAAAAAAAAAAACAAAGAATAGTACACCAGGAGAGGAGCTGAGCCGACGTGGGTGCCGCCGCCGCCGCCGCCGCCGCAGCAATGATGAACAACGACATGTCACACATGTGCCGCTCCATAAAAATCCATGCATAATTTTCGGCACTAGGCAATGAAATAATAGCGTTTACCTAATAACCAGTGCCGGAGCGAAGCAAAGTCAACCGAGTCTGCCAAACAAACCGAAAGGAGCCAACACTCATTTGTTCCTACTCGTATGCCTCACTTGCTCACTTGCTCACTTGTCCGTTGCGTGTACGTAAGTGGAGCTTAAAATTATGACAAAATTTATGCCTAAATACCATAAAAATGCGTGCGCACTCGTTTCACTCCAACTAAAAACAAAACATCGAAGGCCAGAAAGCAACTTTTCGACGCTCTGGTTATAAATTTCTACGACGCGACTAATGCGGCATGAACGATTATTGAAATGTTTGCGCTAAAATTCTCGTCGACATAGTCATTGTCGCTAGTCCCATTGCCGGTATTCGGTGCCGGTGTTTGTGTATATACATAGGTTTGGAGGCAAATAAAATTAAATTTTCGCAAATACATATCTTTTTCAATTGCACATTTTCGATTGGGTATCATTCAAACGAACCAAAGTTTGTGCAAATGTTCATATGTCCTAACGTACCACACAATTATGCAAGTATTTTAATTGTAAACTTCCATATTATAAATACGATAAAAAAAAACTCTGTTTTATGCATTTGATTTAAATATCTGAGAAGGATTCATATGCAATTGTCATCCGATCTGATACAATATTTGATATCTTAATATGATATCAAAATTCTTGACATTCTCAACATTCTCGGCGAAAATTGAGAGTGTTGCCCGTGTATTTTCCCATAAGAGCGAACACTTTGCAGATTTTCAACATTTTCAAAGATTGTTGTTATTCGCCCTGAACAAACTATATATTTTTCTTGTGAACACTACCGGTGAGGAATTGGATTACTTACACTGTGCCAAACAGATTGGTGAACATTTTTATGGACAGTCATCAATATAATAGCGAAACGCTTACAAAATAAAAACATCATCGCCTATCCCTTTCGCTCCCACAAAAACCTTATTAACTGGCTGCTCGACTGCAATCATTTTAGTATTTGTGAATGTGCGTTTGTGTTTCATGTAAAGGCTAAGTGTGTTTGATTCGTTGTGCGAATCACTATTGCTTAAGCCTCTTACGCCCAATATATTCTACCGATTTTTATAAAATATATATTGTAGACATTTGCAAATGAATACCTTTCAAATGCGTAGCCGTTACATCGTATTTAGAACACTAGTGCACTAGCTTTTATAATGGATAAAACCGTGCTGTATTAGCAATATATGCAGTTAAAAAAAAAAAAATTCAAATAAAAAGCAAAAAGCTGAAGAGAAATTGCCGAAAAATCGTGCATGAAGCATTTTGTGTCGGAAATGGTTGCTGCGACCATCAAGTGCAGGGAAAGAAGTTAAAAGGTGATGTTTACTTATTGCGTGTTTAAAAAAACTGACTACTACTTTTTGCAACACTTTTCTACACTGTTAACAAAATGACACAGAAACCTTACACGAATTAGAAACGGAGCAATTACCAAAAATGCCGCGCGACATTGCTGGCAAGACATATTTTTTCATGGTTACACGAGGTGGCGCGACTATCATAACAATCTGACATGTAAATATAAGACCGTATGACCATAGGAGAATAAATAGTAGCCATTTTTGGAATCTACTCGAGAAAAAGTCTACCAGAAACCAGATTGAAATTTTTGTTTATCTTTAGCATCAAGTAGCCACTTCGGCATGCGTTCGTTCGTATTTGTGTGAAAACACGAAGGTGTCATTTATTAAATTTTATTCAAATAGTTGGCATACATTTCGCCTTTTTGACGGATTTTATATATAAAAAATTATACAACAATTTTTGGAACTTATTTAGATAAGCGGCATAAAAATGCATACTTTTTTAAAAATGATTATTTTTGTATTAGATTAAAACCCATATTCTATTACCAAAAATTTGATTAATTAAAATTTAAACTTTCAAAAAGCCAACGGCTTTCTATCATTCTCTGCCTCGCTAATATCATCCCGCACACATGACCATTTAAGGCAAACACATTTTGTAGCTATCAGATTTTTATCGTCTACGAAAGTAAGTAGACGTGGTAAAATGTTTGTGCTGTGTTTGTCTTAAATGAATTAAATAAATGCTGAGAGTTTAATCTTCATATATTATAGCTTATGTGTTAGTCTCATTAAAGTCCATTCAGTAGTTTTGCGCGAGAAGAGTAAGGAAGCATCCACAATCCGATACACTCTTTCGTGATGTATAATATTAGTTGGATCTAATGAAAATTTAAAGATATTTTTGAGCAGGCTGTTGATCAAGTCATATGAAATGTCAGGGCGCACGTTAGACAGTTGAGCTATCGATGCCTTATATATTTTTTGATATAAAAAAACATAATAATTTATGCAATATCTGCTATCTTAATTGTATTCACTTTTTGTAACTCAGCTCCACCAATTCAAAATCACTTTGTATTTATGTTATAAAAATAGTTCTTTTGAATTGGTCAACTAGTTACAAAAAGTGAATACAATTAAGAATAGCAGATATTGCATAAATTGTATACTTATATCAGAAAATATATAAGGCATCGATAGCTCAACTGTCTAACGTGCGCCCTAACATTCCATATGACTTGGATTCAACACCTGCTCAAAAATATCTTTAAATTTTCATTTAATCCAACTAATATTATACTCGCGAAAGTTTGTATGGATGTGTGGATGTTTGTTACTCTTTCACGCAAAAACTACTGAATGGACTTTAATGAGACTAACACATAAGCTATAATATATGAAGATTAAATTATCACATTTATTTAATTCATTTAAGACAAACACAGCACAAACATTTTACCACGTCTACTTACTTTCGTAGACGATAAAAATCTGATAGCTACAAAATGTGTTTGCCTTAAATGGTCATGTGTGCGGGATGATATTAGCGAGGCAGAGAATGATAGAAAGCCGTTGGCTTTTTGAAAGTTTAAATTTTAATTAATCAAATTTTTGGTAATAGAATATGGGTTTTAATCTAATACAAAAATAATCATTTTTAAAAAAGTATGCATTTTTATGCCGCTTATCTAAATAAGTTCCAAAAATTGTTGTATAATTTTTTATATATAAAATCCGTCAAAAAGGCGAAATGTATGCCAACTATTTGAATAAAATTTAATAAATGACACCTTCGTGTTTTCACACAAATACGAACGAACGCATGCCGAAGTGGGCTGCTCTGATGCTAAAGATAAACAAAAATTTCAATCTCGGTTTCTGGTAGACTTTTTCTCGAGTAGATTCCAAAAATGGCGACCATTTCTTCTCCTATGGTCATACGGTCTTATATTTACATGTCAGATTGTTATGATAGTCGCGCCACCTCGTGTAACCATGAAAAAATATGTCTTGCCAGCAATGTCGCGCGGCATTTTTGGTAATTGCTCCGTTTCTAATTCGTGTAAGGTTTCTGTGTCATTTTGTTAACAGTGTAGAAAAGTGTTGCAAAAAGTAGTAGTCAGTTTTTTTAAACACGCAATAAGTAAACATCACCTTTTAACTTCTTTCCCTGCACTTGATGGTCGCAGCAACCATTTCCGACACAAAATGCTTCATGCACGATTTTTCGGCAATTTCTCTTCAGCTTTTTGCTTTTTATTTGAATTTTTTTTTTTTTAACTGCATATATTGCTAATACAGCACGGTTTTATCCATTATAAAAGCTAGTGCACTAGTGTTCTAAATACGATGTAACGGCTACGCATTTGAAAGGTATTCATTTGCAAATGTCTACAATATATATTTTATAAAAATCGGTAGAATATATTGGGCGTAAGAGGCTTAAGCAATAGTGATTCGCACAACGAATCAAACACACTTAGCCTTTACATGAAACACAAACGCACATTCACAAATACTAAAATGATTGCAGTCGAGCAGCCAGTTAATAAGGTTTTTGTGGGAGCGAAAGGGATAGGCGATGATGTTTTTATTTTGTAAGCGTTTCGCTATTATATTGATGACTGTCCATAAAAATGTTCACCAATCTGTTTGGCACAGTGTAAGTAATCCAATTCCTCACCGGTAGTGTTCACAAGAAAAATATATAGTTTGTTCAGGGCGAATAACAACAATCTTTGAAAATGTTGAAAATCTGCAAAGTGTTCGCTCTTATGGGAAAATACACGGGCAACACTCTCAATTTTCGCCGAGAATGTTGAGAATGTCAAGAATTTTGATATCATATTAAGATATCAAATATTGTATCAGATCGGATGACAATTGCATATGAATCCTTCTCAGATATTTAAATCAAATGCATAAAACAGAGTTTTTTTTTATCGTATTTATAATATGGAAGTTTACAATTAAAATACTTGCATAATTGTGTGGTACGTTAGGACATATGAACATTTGCACAAACTTTGGTTCGTTTGAATGATACCCAATCGAAAATGTGCAATTGAAAAAGATATGTATTTGCGAAAATTTAATTTTATTTGCCTCCAAACCTATGTATATACACAAACACCGGCACCGAATACCGGCAATGGGACTAGCGACAATGACTATGTCGACGAGAATTTTAGCGCAAACATTTCAATAATCGTTCATGCCGCATTAGTCGCGTCGTAGAAATTTATAACCAGAGCGTCGAAAAGTTGCTTTCTGGCCTTCGATGTTTTGTTTTTAGTTGGAGTGAAACGAGTGCGCACGCATTTTTATGGTATTTAGGCATAAATTTTGTCATAATTTTAAGCTCCACTTACGTACACGCAACGGACAAGTGAGCAAGTGAGCAAGTGAGGCATACGAGTAGGAACAAATGAGTGTTGGCTCCTTTCGGTTTGTTTGGCAGACTCGGTTGACTTTGCTTCGCTCCGGCACTGGTTATTAGGTAAACGCTATTATTTCATTGCCTAGTGCCGAAAATTATGCATGGATTTTTATGGAGCGGCACATGTGTGACATGTCGTTGTTCATCATTGCTGCGGCGGCGGCGGCGGCGGCGGCACCCACGTCGGCTCAGCTCCTCTCCTGGTGTACTATTCTTTGTTTTTTTTTTTTTTAAACATAAATCGGTATTAGTGCGTGCAGCGGCTGGCAGGATTGTCAAGCCGAAGAATTGACAAACGACCATGCGAGGCTAAAATAAAACGTGGAAAAAATATGTAGTCGCATTTACGGCGCTGCGCCACTTCGTTAATAACTTTTATGTGTTTGCACATTGACAGGCAGCATACCATCATGAAGGTTCGAAAGTTGGCCGCAATGCTGGTAGGCTGCTAGACCTCAACGCTCTTGCCGTCTAATATTTTTTGTCACTGCGGTTGCACGTTATATTTGTCGCATACATTGATGATGATGGTGTTGATGATGATGATGATGTCTGTAGAGGTGATAATAATAACAATAACAATGTATCGTACGTATTTCTTGTTGTTCTTGTTCTTGTTCATGATAATGATGAGATAATGTCTATTTTTATAAATTTTCACAAAAATGTTTCAAAGGTAATTTCGCTATACAACAGCGTCATCGAATCCAACGACTGAATCAGTTTGATAGGGGTGCGTGTCGGTTTAAACATAAATTTATGCGTCTATTTGCATACTGTCAACTCGTTTAGCCTATGTGAATTGACATACGACTATTTGGCATTTGAACTACAATATATAAATTTATATCAAAATATGTTTTCATCTAAAAGTTTTTCGACCCTAACCGTTTAAATTTTCACACTCGAAAGCTGCTATACACTAAAAACCAAGGTAAATTCCAATCGGTAGCCTAGTTTTTGGGAATTTAGTCGCTATGGAGCGTTTCTCGGGAGCGGACCATGCGTTGTGTGTACGTGAGTTTTAGAAAAACGGTAATTCAGCGACTGTAGCGCATAGAAAATTCTGCAGTATTCGACATGTTCGTCATTTAATTGATGCGCCAAGTCCTCGACTCATTGGAAAATGGGTCGAGAAGTTTGAAGGAACCGGTTCAACGCTGGAAAAATCAAAATCCGGGCGTCCAAGATCCTCGAGAACGTACGAAAACGTAGACAGTGTTATCTAGTCTGTTTCTGACAACCCGGACCTTTCAATTCGGAAGCGTGCTGTTGCTTTAAACGTGCATAGATCATCATTGTTCCGCATTTATAGCAACTGCACACACGTCCAACAGGTCTGTACCACGAGTTCATGAAATTTTGCCTGGCAAATTGATCTCCAAGAGAGGTGACATAAATTGGCCTTCACAAAGTCGCGATTTAACATCTATGGACTTTTTCAAATTCGTCAAATCTAAAGTTTGCGGCAACACAGCGTTTTCCCTGGCATAATTAAAAGGAAATATCCGTCACGAAATGGCAGCCATCACGGAGAATACCTGCCGAGCCGTCATAGGAAATTTTAGTGCTCGATTAAATGAATGCCGTGAACGACAATATCATTTTTAAGAAATAAATACATGATTTCTATAAACTACTTACTTTTTTTTATCGATTTTTTAAATGTGAACTTTCTTTTGAGGCAATATGCAACAATATGCAAATATGCAACAAAATGCTACAATTATTCAAAAATAGTTATATGTAATTTGTTGTTGTAGACACTTGTAAAATATGTCACATCTATATATAAATAGGCAAGCGCAAATCAATCACACCCTTTTTAACCCTCTTGAGCACAACATATTCGATTGATTTTTTTTTTTTACAGGTTGTGAAGAGGAGTGTGGACGAATGATTTTTTTTCTTAAGTTTAGCGTCAAAGGTAGGTAAAAATCAGGTAACGCCCTCTACCACTCACAAAGACTTAAGCTTTCTCCATCTCTTATTCTCCCAATTTGAAATAAGCAACAGACGGACTTACCAACATGTTGGTGAGCATCAGTTGAGAGAGTGTCTTTACATTGTTATTGGGATAACTTTAAAAGAAGAGGAGTGAATATTGGTTCGAGCATATTGTCGCAACATGTTTTTCGCAATATGTGGGTCATACTTAATGCTCTCAACATTATGGGCCGCAACATGTTGTACATACTTAACGTTCTCAATATTTTGAAATGGCCCTGAACTGTTTTGTATTGTCGCTACAATGGTTTAATTTAAACCACTGGCAAACTAGTGTTTTTAAATATGCTACATATTTCGCACGGTTGCATGTGAGTTTTAGAACTTTTTTCTAACGGTGCCTTTTACTTATATACCAAATCTCATTCATCTGCCCCAAGTAGTTAACAAAAAACCCAATTATAAAACAAAAAATCTTTTGAACCGTGAGTCATAGTCTTGAGTCTATACAAAAAACAAAAAAAAAATAATAATAATCGCGGTAGCAGTTAAAAATTGCATTTGATTTTAAAGTGCCAGTCACTATAATCGATAAATTTCTGTCTAGCACATCTCGTAGTACGAAGGGATATTTGATGACGTCGATTAGGAATCTGATGTCAAAACGGAAATAATATGGCGGACATCGGTGGCTCGCTTTTATATTGTGCAAATTTAAATGCAGTAGCCAGTTTCAATCCTTTTTTATAATTATATTTATAAATGACCTAATATAAGATTTGAGGACAAACACTGCTAAAGAATTTAGTATTTTCCTGTGAACGAACTCAAATTAATGAGCCAAGTTAAATAAAGCACGTCCGTCCAATAACGCACTTAATTATCTGCTATGTACATGTACAAATGTGTATACCTTCTGATCAAAATTGAGCCAGACTGGATAAAAAAAAAACTTTTTTTATTCATTTTAATACAAATCTTTAATATCGCCTTCAAAAAAGGCTCCTTTTGAGATAATACAAGTATCCTAACGGTTTATCCAATTTTCTATGGACTCCTCGGCCGGTATAGCCTTTTGTTCCTTCAGCGAATTTTTTCTTATGTTCTCAATCGATTCATGTTGCGTGCCCCGAAGCGGAGATTTAAGTTTCGGAAACATAAAAGTCACAGGGTGCCAAATCTGGTGAATACGGTGGTTGTGCGATGACTTTTGTTTCATGTGTGGCCAAAAACTCCGTCACAATCAAGCTGGAATGTGCAAAAATGCATAAAATTCAGGTCTTTTGGTACGTAAGAGATGTTGAGTGTCTTTGCTATCTTTCTAATGCCAACACGACGATTTTCGAGCACAATTTCCATTACTTTTTTGATGTTTTTGTAGTTAACAGAGATGGACTGACGACTTGCATGAGAAAAGTCTTCTACGATTTCACGACCCTCAATGAGTGCTTTATGCTACTCAAATACTTGCATTCTCGAGCCCTCATAACACTTGTAACATTTGTAACATTTTGAATGATTCTGTTCTTTTCGTATACGAGTATTTGGTAGGTATGGGAGTAGGCCGTAAAGTATTTTTCACCCTCCTACCCCCCATTTTTTAATTATGATTTTAGTATTTTTGTATGAACAATTTTATAACTCGAGAACAGCTGCACCGATTTTAAAGAGCTCTGATTTGTTGATTTCGTCTCCGTCCCGATAGAAGAAAAACTATTAAAATATGGGAGAAATTCATGGAAAAAATGTATTACTTACTTACTTACTTATTTGGCTCTACAACCGTCTATCGGTCAACGCCGCACGTCGGACAAGTGCACCATTCGGTGTAGCCAGTCCTTTCTGACGCCGACCACCAATCAAGTTAAGGTTTCCGTCGTAAACCTTCATTGCTGGAGCTTTGGGGTTCATCCGGGTGAGGTGACCAGCCCAGTTCAGCCGCCGGAATTTAATGCGCTGAACTATATCAACCTCATCATACAGCTCATACAGCTCGTGGTTCATATGGGTCGTAAACTCGACGTTAACTGTAAGGGGTCCAAAACTTCTACGAAGAATCTTTCTCTCTCCGTTGATGTTAGTGTCCATGCTTCTACGCCATACAGCAGGACCGGCATTATCAGTGTCTTCGTAGTTCGAGAGAGGGCTCTACTTTAAATTTTCTTGCTGAGCCCAAAGTGGCAGCGATTAGCAAGCGTCATTCTTCGTCTGATCTCTCGACTAACGTTGTTGTCGCTGGTAATTTCTGTTCTCAGATAGATGAAGTTCTCTACAACATTGAAGTTGAAATTCTTGAGTATCACTGGCCGTCCAATACGCGCTTATGGTCTGCGAGTGGACACCAAGTACTTCGTCTTGTCCCATGAGGCGTGACTGTTTCTCAATCTCCGAGAACGCCCTGCTTACTCTCCGTTCGTTGGTGCCAACGATGTCTACATCATCAGCATATGCGAGTAGCATCACTTCCTTATGGAAGATCGTGCTCAATCGTTCTACGTATGGGCATTAAAAGCAATAGGGTTTCCTCCTCATAATTATCCGATAGAACACAAAAAGTTTTATTTAAAATTGTTTGTCTAAAATTATTTTTGTTTTTTCTGGTGTTCCCCAAGAGAGTCGCATAGGTCCAATAGGTCCAATATTGTTCAACATTTTTATTAATGATCTTCCTTTGTCTATTAATCATGCCCATACTTTAATGTATGCGGACGATGTTAAATTATGCTTGTCATATTCTGATGTTTCGCAGCACAGTTTATTGCAGGCTGACTCAAACTCACTACATACATGGTGTCGTCTAAATTTTCTAAATCTAAATTTGTCAAAATGCAAATTTATGACGTTTCATCGCAGAAAACCATTTATAGTAACATTTTCTTTAAATAACATTACCCTCGGTACAGAGTTTTGTTTTAATGACCTAGGTATCCTTATGGAACCTAAACTTATTTATAATAATCACATTTGTTCAATAGTAAATAAGCAAAAGGTGTCCTTGGCTTTGTTAAGCGTTGGTCTAAGGGATTTAAACTCCTATATACTTCTCTTGTTCGTGCAATTTTAGAATTTGGCTCTTGTATTTGGAACCCATATTAACTATTCACGAGGATCGTATTGAGTCAGTCCAAAAACAGTTTCTTCTGTTTGATCTTAGGAATTGGGATCCCTTTATAAATCTTCCACCCTATCATGATAGGTTAAAATTAATTGATCTCCCAACCCTCTTGTCGCGCCGTTCTATGCTCTCAGTTGCTTTTCTTCGTAAAATCCTTATTGGGGAGATTGATTCTCCCTACTTACTTCAGTCCATAGTACTAAATGTCCCCATTCGACCAACTCGCAACTTCGTGCCATTAAAATTGCGTTTTTGTACGACAAATTACGCGCTCTATAATTCACTCCGAGCTCTTTGCTCTATCTACAATAAGTTTTCGCCTTATTTTTATTATAACTCTTCCTTACACTATGTAAAAAAATCTGTACTGACAAATCACTATTCATTAAATTTGTAAATTTCATTTAGCATCCTCTATTTTCCTTATATTTGGACCGGTTGCAACCCCTCCCAGGCTATGAGTAGGGGCTCAGCCGGTCAACCTGGCGTGCCAAACAAAAATTCCTCCAACGGGTCTTAAGTTCGCAACTTCCTTCTTCTCAGTTTAAGTTAGTTTAGTTACATTTTTATATTGCATTACGCGACTGTTTTAAATGTGTAGTTGCAAATATTTAAATAAATAAATAAATAAATAAATTGGCGGATGATGTACTCTATCAAGATATTGATAATCTCGCAAGATAAAGCATCAGCCTGCCTGAAACCTCTCTTGGTATCAAAGGGTTCGGAGAGGTTCTTTCCTTCTCTGACTTTGCGTTAGGTGTGTGATAGCGTCATCATGCAAAGACGAACGATCTTTGCTGCGATACCAAGTTCAAATAGGGCGTTGAAGAACTTCGTTATTATCGGCGTGTCGAAAGCGGCCTTATAATCGACAAATAGGTGGTGTGTATTTATTGTACTCATGGGTCTTTTCCAGGAATTGGCGTAAAGTGAAAATTTGGTCACTGGTCGCCCTCTTTGGTCTGAAACCACACTGATACTGGCCTATCAGTGCATTCCTATTGAAAGGAGACTTATTCCCCGGTAGTTCGCACAGACAGCGGGGTCTTCTTTCTTGAAGATACGATAAAGAACACTGAGATTCCAATCGTTGGGCATGCATTCATCGAACCATATTTTGCATAAGAGTTGGTGCATACGTCTTGAATAACTCAGCTGGCAACTCTTCGGAGCCTGCCGCTTTGTTATTCTTCAGATTTTTAATTACTGAGTCGACCTCGTTACAATCCGGTGGCTCTACTAGTGGTAGGGGAAGGGGGAGGGGAAGAAGTGGTATGAGACGTGGTGGTTGGTGAAGAGGTGGCAGGGAAAGGGGAGGTGGGTCACGGAAAGGAGTGGTAGGGGGAAGGAATCTTAAACAAATTTGAATTGGGCAACTTTTATTTTTTTAACCATCTTTTTTGATTTGGAACCATTGTCAGAAAAATGTAGAATAATATCGAATTGAGCCTAGGAACGACAAATGAAATCATTTAATTTTGCTGCTAACTGAATTTAATAATACTTAGCGATGTATTAGTTAGAAAGAAAAAAAGACACTTCGAATGCGCTACTTTGTTCGCTCGCTGCCATTTCCGCACAGAGCAGTAAGCCATGTCAATTTTTCACATCTTGCAATTGAAAATCTGCGAGAAAGAATAATTTTTTTTGTGCATGTTTTTCACAATCAATTCACGTAATCAAACAATTCAAGTGGCAAATACTGAAAATGCGAACGTCAACTGTAAAATTTCGCTAAAGTACAGATCGACAAACGAACATAACAACAAAAACAAGAAAAACACAAATTTTGGGTGCTACCAACGCTTAAATACTCTTTACACTAGTTACGAAATTTGAAATAGTTGAAATTTTACATCTTTTCACAGTAGAAACAAGTTAACAAGTATGGAAAACTATTGTACCGGCGTTTGCCTTGAATAGTATACAATAATATTACTCATATATGCATAAAATATCGCCCTCCTGCCTTTAATAGTTCGTCAGAATTAACATTTCTCCCCGTATGCTTCATATATGAACCGTATAAAAATTTCAACTATTAAAAAAAATATCTCTAAACTAAAGTGAGAAGCTTGCGAGGTTACATCAGACAAATAAAATATCATAACTAAAAAGCTGGTCAGGAATATACGGTACATATAATTTCTGGGGTCTCCAAAACTTTCTTAACCCCTTGATGACCACTCCTGAACTGCTGGCAATTTCGCGAATCCGACACCGTTTCAGAAACCCAAAATTACTAAACAACAGTGCCGCAGAAAAAATCCATTTTACTTGCAAAGTTGTGAAATATCGCGGTACACATACGCATGGTCCCAATGGTTGTCGACGGTAAAAATGTATGCAACTACACGAACATTTTCACAGTTAAAAAAGCAGAGAAAAAAATCGACATTGGCGAATCAATTATTCTGGATGTGGCAGAAGATCTTGATGACTTTGGTACCAAATTGTATTTTTCAACAATCCGAGATTGCTGTACAAGCTAAAAGAGAGATAGACATAAGAGCCTGCTGCACTCTTCGCTCCAACTGTAAACAAATGCCTAAATTTGATACCTAAAAGAATTTCTAACATGTCTGGAGTCTAATTTTCAACCTCTCCTTGAATTGATTAACGTAAAACGGCGGAATGCCATCAGTGGAGTGGAAGTCATGAATCAGAAAAAATTTAAAATGAAACTGTTTAGTTTAGTCTTACTATCTCAAATCAAAGAATGTGCATAGTGCGTACAATGCTTACAACAGAATGTCTACGTCGAATAATGATCCATTTTCTATATTGTATTGGAATTCGGAGCGCAGTACGTTATCTTGTAAAAAACGTTGGATTTCTTTGGCTTTATGGGATGGTGATGAGTCTTGTTGAAACATCCAATGTTTCGTACCGAATTGTTTCGTGCCAAAGGAAGCAAAGCAATGTTTAAAATCTTTTCACTGTATATTTGTTCATTTACCTTTACGCCCTGTTCATTGAAAACGAGTGGTGAGCGTCCTATGACAGTTACCGCGGACCAAACCATTACTGATGTAGGCGGTTGCTTTCGCAGGGCAATTTGCTGGTATAAATTCTCTTTGGATTTGCACTGTAACCAAACACGATAGTTTTGTTTACATATTCCTGAACCGTAAAAATATTTTACATCAGAAAAGACCACATTTTCAAGCTCGCCACTAACGTGCAAGGGTTTTAACACCTTTGCTCTTGCTATGCGAACTGCCTTTCGTACTAGTGTTAAATCTTGTACTTTTTGTATTTCGTGCTACGAGCAGACACATTGAGTTTTTTTGCCAATTGAACTGCGTTTTGTAGTGGATTACGTTGACTTCCGGCCTTAACCTTTCTAACCATTTCTGCCGATGGCGCTGTTTTTGCTTGTCCACTTCTATGACATTTTTTTGATGCTACCAGTGTCATTGTGACGTGTAATGGTTCGATACACAAACATATTGTTCACACGTAAATGGCGTAGCTCATTAACAATGGCTGCTGCAATTTTCCAGATAAATACAAAAGCAATAACACTGTTGAATTTGAATTCCATTTCGATACCGTTTTTAACTGCGATGTAAAACGATATTCTCCCGGAGGCTTGTAAACAACATAACATACTGAAGTTTGACAAATTAAGAGCTTGCTGTCATTAGCCGTTTGATTGATACAACAGCATGGAATTGGTAAGACTTTGAGCGCCGACTCCTGTGTAATACCATTCACACTCTTTATGAAGAGTTTAATAGCAAATATAATTATGTTTTAGTCGTAACGCCCGATTCTGTGATACCCTACATGGAGTTACACACCACACAGTTTCAATAGCCTTATGTCTCGATAATGTGTCAAATGATGGAAATTTGTTCAAATAAGCAGTATACTGTGCAAAATTATATTTCTATTCTACTGCGTTACAAACAGAATGACAAAGTAAATATACTCTTGCAATCTGTATCAAAAACTGCAAAGTTAGAGCGAATAGGCAAGCGACAAGCATGCATTGCAATAGCAAACAATTTATGCGCCAAAAACTATCCTACGACATTTGAAAGAGCTTTGTTACGAATTGGTTGGGGAACAGAAAAAATTGAGAGATGTGAGAGAAAAAAAAAACTGTCGTATGAAGAAAGAAAGCAGACCACAAACCTAACGTTCAAAATAAACACATTGACACACACACATACATACACACACACTCACACTCGCACTCACAGAGTGAAAGAATCATGTCGTCATAGAAACAACCGCCATTGTTAACACATATTTCGATCCAAAAATGGTCGGCGAGGGACAAAGCAACAGCTGTGCATTATTCAATCTGTGGCAATGTGAGAAAGGGAAATAGGAGTAACAGTGTGTGTTAGAAAAAAGAAAGAAAAAAAAAAAAACAAATAGAAGCAATGTTTTCATTGCCGAAAGTTGCCAAAGCGCAATGCTTCTGTCATTGCACCTACAAATGAAAAACGGAAACGGACGGAAGTTATATTGCACATATGTATGTGTGTAAGTAGTTATGTGCTCCGCTGCTGATGATGCCATTTCCGGTGATGTCGAACACAAAGCAAATACAGAACTAAAAGAGCTGCCGGGAAGAAAAGGTAAAGATACAAATACTCGTACACGAAGAGATTGCTTACAACTACAGTTTGTGACAACTCTACTCGTTTGTGTTCGAATTGATTTTGCTTGGTGCAGCAAGTTGCCAAAATTTCATTAGGCTATATATATATATGTAGCTCAAATTAGATGTTGTCGTATTTTAGGCGCAATGTAACTAATTTGTTCTCCATACACGATTTTTGCTTTTTTCAAATATTGCAAACGAAATGCATTGGATTTACTTGTCACATGCAAAGAAAACAATGTAGGAAAGCATAAAATTGGACTTTTTTTATACCATTCACAGATTTAGTTTGTCTGGAAGTCTGTAACGCATTAAAGAAGGCATCGTATCAGCTCGACGAGATGAGTCGATCCAGCCATGTCCGACTGTCTGTTAGTTGTTGCGCCTTTTTTGGGGATTTATTTTTTAAGATGTCTGGCTGACTTTGCTTCCAAGTTTATAAATTAATCAGACTGATATGCATCGTCGACTTTTTGGGGTAGCCCCATATGAATTCGTTAATGTGGCTTATTATGGAGGACCGCTGGTAGCCCCATATGAATCCACCGTCCACTTATGTGTTTTTGTATGAAAAACTTCTTTATTTAAGTCAATATAAGTTTGAAATTTTAGCATTTTATTAAATGCCGCTTCACATACATGTTCCGGGTGTGTTCCGGAAGAGTAGTCCTCATACAAACCCAATGACTACTCTCTGACAAACTGATAATACTATTTCACACAATGTACGCTTATCTACAATATTTTTGCAGAAATATGCAACGTTTTTAGCGAGAACTAAAATCCAAGCTTTTTGCAATGTTAAACTGCAATGTTCATTATCTCAAGTCAACCTATGATGGTTTCCTTTGAATTTTCTTCATTTCGTGGATCTGCTAATGGTGATTTAGAACCAGTCGTGGTTTTAGCTGGCAATGTCGATGAAAACACACTGAGAACATTAGCATCAGTTGAAGGGTTAAATGATGAAAGAACTACTCCATTCGTGTCTCAAGTGGGAGCGAGCTCCTAGGTTATATTAAGCGGCGATCGCCAATTTCAGCTATGGAAAAAAAAGGTTTGAGAGAACAGAGTGTGAAAAATGAATATAAACATAAAAATATAGTAATGGATTTAAGGAAATATGAAATAGGTTTAAAATATTCTAAGTCATAATCAATGAATTTATTCGAACATTAATGTACATAGTGCTTGTCGTTTGATTTCAAATTCTGATTTATTAAGGTTGGCACAACTATCTTCGTCTTCTTCACGTTCATCACTGTCAATTTCTGCAAGTTGACTAATGGAAACTTCCAAAAGAATATTGTTCAGAATGCAACAGATAAAAACCCATTTGCTGAAAAACTTAAGAATCTTTTTGTCTTTAATTCAAACTCGCATTTCTTTTATGCTGAAACATGCAATGCTTCACCCTTACGCGGTATTGATTATGCTGTTTATTGAATTCGCTCCGCATTTCCTGGTCGATCATATATGAATTACTTTTATATGGGGTAATTGAAAAATTTGACAATGGATATGCAGACTCACCTGCTATCGTACCCGTAAAAAATGCTCACTTTTCTTGAAAATGTTGAAACTTTTTAAGATTTTGGCGTCATGGTAGCTGCCTGATTCAACTTTGCATTTTAATCCAATATAAGTGCTTGTCTGATAAAGCCTCGTGGTCTATTTTTGGTGTGTCAGCATTTTCATCTCGCTTCCATCAATATAACTAAAGAAATGCGCATGAAATGTATCACTAAGGCACTCTCTCCTGACGAGCCCAAGCGTTACAAAACGATTGCCAGTTGGAGATCTACTGGGAACTATTTGGAATAATGCGGAGCCTTAAAAAGTTTGTCTTCTTCGATTAACTTTAGTAATGAAGCAAATTGTAGTTTGGTAACTCTTAACATTTGCAGAAATCTGCCATCGTCGAAAGAATACAACATTATTTCTCGCCATTATGAGGACTTGAGCACTCCACAGTCTATATCTCGACGAATACCATGGATTACAAATAAATCCTCAAACAGATCATCCATCACCTCATGAAATACATCATCCGCATCGGACCTATCACTTTCAATGTCTGGAAATGATTCAATGCACAATATAAATTCGAGGTTTTATATTTCTAGCCAATTTGTATACTCGTATATACATTCAATCAAAAAATTTTTCCATATGGCTTCATTGGTTTTTTAATCAATTAGTTGATATTTCAAGCATAAATTTATATGTATGTGTGTAAACACACGTATGTATGTGTCATGAACAGCTGATTTTCAAAAGAATTTTGAATTTTGAAATTTGAATTGCATGCGGTGAGAAATCAATTTCCCGTCAAACAATTAAATTAATTGCAAAATGCGAATTGCATTTATGCGAAAATCGCCAGACTCGACGTAATCAATATGATTTCCGGACTAACTTAGTTTTCGCCAGTAATCAGACGTTCGACAGTAATGAGGAGTAAGATGCCGGTTACAACCCAAATCATGAAAGCGGATGCCATGGCGTCGATTACTTCCGTCTTATACCAGTTTAAAAGCACGCTACAAAAAATATAATGGGAAGCAGAAACGTTTTTTGAGAAAGAGCGCGTGTTGAATTAGCTCCCGTTTGGCTTTATTTTGAGGTAATTAGTTTATATGTAAACACATACATAAATAGCGCTTATTTCATAAAGTGAATAAAGTTAATAGAGATTATATAGAATAAATGTTGAAAGGAGAAGGAGGGTATTTTTAGTGTGTTGAAATGTCACAGAGAAATTTCGTACGTGTCACAGAAATCTCGTAGAATTCATAAAATGATTTAAATTTTCATGAAAAATTCAAAAGTTGGGTGGTGGGACGAAGGTTTTAAGCGCGGATTTTCTTTTTGCAAGGACTATATTGAATGTCTGGCTACAGATACATAGGAATCACTGAGACTATGGCAAAGTTACTTCTTACTTGGAGGCGATGAAGAGAACAATGCTGTTAATAGATAAGTATTTCTAGAACCACTAACACTAGCTTACAGCTAAAATGTCCATTCGATGACATTATGATTTTCTTATGTATTATGGCCCACTAAACTCGAAAATCACAATTATAAAAATGCTATATGGAAAGGTTTGCGAGATATATTATCTTTTACATTTTCTTCTTCTTTTTATCGAAGATAGTTTTAAATTCTAGATCATATATCGAGTCTAAAATGTCCGATTAGGTCGCCAAAAACATGATGTGAAAGGTAATAAAATATACAAAAACCACTTTTAACTTTATTTCATTTGGTTGTGTAGTTTTAGTGTTATGGGCCGAAATACATGAAAATGTCAATTATTTACGTCAAAAAAGAAGTCGAAAATTCAGTGCAAAAAAAAAACAAACAAAAAAATCAAAATAGAAAACGTCAAATTATGCCTAGTTTCTTATTTTTGTTTGCATATATATAGATCGGATCTTTTATGAAGAAAACAAGATATTAATGAAAAAAAACTATGGATAGATACCGCAGTTTTGATCAATTCCAGTGAAGGTGTCCAAACTCATATTTTCTCTGTTTTGTAACTTTTCTCTATTTAAGGATATTATGATGTTTAATTCAATCAATTCACATTCACATTTAATTCAATGTAATTCGACTATGAAATTTTTATTTTAAACTTATTTTATTTTGTAAGTATATTAGAAATGATTTTGGTATTTGCTTCGTCTTCTATTCTCTGTTGGGTCCATTTCTCTAATGAGGAACCAACAGAGCAGCAGCTCTGCTCAATGGTTTTCATTTCTTGATGAAACCTTTCGCCGTGCTCGTCAATTACGTCGCCGAGATTCTCCAGGAGAAATCTAAATAAGATTTAAAAAAAAATTAAGTTTGAGCGACATATTTACGCATGTTAAAATTAAAATTGATATTAAATTACAGATTATTTCATGTTGTAAACTAACGTAATAAAAAAAGCGACCTCGATCAGAACTTATTATTTACAAATGCAGTAGATAATATTAATAGTACACAAAAAAAGAAAAGAATTTTAAATATAAGCTCCATACTGAGATCGAAGAAAATGTTCGATATCAAAAAGACTTCATATCAAAAAATTTCCGCAATAACTGTTTTTCATCGAATACTCGGATAACAAAAACGTTTGCTACCGAAAACACTTTATATAGTCAAAAAACAAGTGAAAAACATTTCTGCATCTCCATCAGAAAATCCCAAAGAAAAATCAAAATGTGTGGACTTTTCACCTAATAAATATCTGATTTTAGTATTTCATGTTGATTTGGGAACACTGTTTTTCGTTTGTTTGACATAGCAGAAATAATTAACAATTTCATCATCAAAAATTTTCATCAATCTCAGTATTGGGCTATAGCTATAAAATTTTTGTTGTTCTAAGAACAAATCTGTACTCAATCTGTACTCTGTTTCAGGGGGAGGGAACTGGGGAACGCTCACCCTAATATCAATTATGTTCAGTACAAAAAAAAATTGTTTTTCCTTTTTTTTTTTCTTAAAAAATACGCTGATATAGACTTAACTGAAGGAGTTTTTCATACAAATTTATAAAAATGAGCAGTGGGTTTGTCTGGGGCAACACCAAAAAGTGGGCGTGACATTCCTCTTTGTATATGTATGTGAATCAGCCGTAAATAAGAAACCATCACATCGCATTTGAAGCTAATATTTATTTGCATAAAGAAGTTTGTCAAGCAAAAGCACAAAATGGGTCATGTGTTTGTATGGGGGCTACTCCAAAAAGGGGGACGTCACACATATTAGTCTATGCATGATAAGCGGCTGTCCCTAAAAATAATTTGAATATTGAATTGTATATTGACGAATATTGACTTTAATAAAGAAGTTTTTCATACAAAAACCCAAAAGTGGGCCGTGGATTTATATGGGGGCTAAATCTAAAACTAGGTGTTTTTCATACAAAAAGTCAAAAGTTGGGGCGGAGGTTTGTATGGGGGCTCCCCGAAAAATGAGGATGGCGGGTCAATCATGATACTCTATTAAACTGTAATAAAAATAAGAGTATGTCTACGATGCCTCCTTTAATGACAAACTGCTAAAACCATTTCATATAAAAATATCCGGGTTAACAGGTAAGCTGGGTTTGCATATCCTTATTTTTATATATCTATTTATACAAAACATGTATTGTACTGCCCACATTGTATTGTAAGTATTTTACCGTAGATGCAATACTTCGCGCTGTTCTAGGCATCAATTCCAAAACATTGTTCTAATGTTAATAAGTCAAATTCAAATCAAATCCATTTTTCAGGAGGATTACGCTATATCATTGATTTGCAATTGAACCATTTTGATAATGTTTAATTTCATGTGAATTCAAATAGTAAAACCATCCTAAAAGTGAACAACGAATAATTGTAACTTATTTAGTTTCGAGCAATTATTTCTGTGGGTAAAATTTTTTCGCAGATGTACGTTTATCCTTCGTCATTCTCGCCTTTGACTTTCATTTTTTTCCCGGTGTTCTTGTAGTTCTGTATTTTGCTTTGTTCTGTTTGCGGTTTCTATGCAACATTTGCATTGCTGCATAAAAAGACATAACGCCGATGACGATTATATACAAGGCGATACAACATCAGGAACAGAGCCACTGCATAGCACAAATGCGGCAACAATGCAACGCCGGCAGCCAAATTAAATTCCTGTGCATAAGCGCACTCGCAATGAAACCCAAAGCAGCCGGGCTACAACCCAACGCACAATCGCACAAAAAGAAAAAGTATTTTTCACGTATGTACATATGTACCTACAACTAAGTGAGCTGAGCTGAGCTGAGCTGCACATGTGTTAGTTTAAGTGCATATGGCCGCGTATTGCTCCTTCCAGCACAATTTCACCTTTGATGCAGTGAATTTTATGCGCCGCTTCGCATTTTGTTTGCACTCAGTCATCGTCATCGGCGCATGAAATTCATTCATGCAACACAGCCAACTGCGAGGCGAATGTCGACACTGCGGCGACTCCAAAGCGAAACACAAGCAAACTCAACTTTCAAATCGACTCTCAACTTTACTTCACCATCTCAGCTTTTACATCGTCCTGCCAGTCTTCACTCTAGCATTGCAGTGAGCTTTCTTCTGTTTATGGTAAAAATACTAATGACGAAAGCCTGACTGCATTTTACAAAACTGCTAATATAAATTTTGTTACAAAAAAAAAAGTATTTTTATCCTCTTCACACAGTAGCACGGTCATTTGTACCTCTGGAACGAAATTGGCCCGGACTGGTGGATTTCAACCGAATCGGTTCGGTTATTCTTCTTAAGTTGGCTGTCACTGTCATTGAAAGGCATGCCAAGTATGAGCGTGATGCTTGTTTACGACGCGAAAAGTTTGTATGGCGATTTATAACATGGAAAAAAATTGAAGAACGAGTTTTGCTTTAAATTTGGTTTTTCCAATGGAATAATGGCATCGGAATCATTCAAAATGGTACAAAAGTGTTTTAGGGACTCGAGAACGCAAGTATTTGAGTGGCACTAAGCATTCAGTGAGGGTCGTGAAACCGTACAAAACTTGCCTCATGCAAGTCGTCCATCCATCTCTGTTAACGACAAAAACATCGAAAAAGTGATGGAAAATGTGCTCGAAAATCGTTGTGTTGGTATTAAAAAAATAGCAGAGACACTCAAAATCTCTTATGGATTGACTCAACACATTTTGGTTGATGTTTTGTGTATGAAACGATTCGCCGTCAGAGTCGTACCAAAAGTCGTACCACATTCCAGCTTGATTGTGACGGAGTTTTTAGCCAAGCATGCAACAAAAGGCATCGCACAACCACCGTATTCACCAGATTTGGCGCCCTGTGACTTTTTTCTGTTTCGGAAACTTAAATATCCGCTCTGGGAAACGCGTCATGAGACGATTCAGGACGCTGAAGGAACTAAAGGGTATCCTGGCCGAGGCGTATAACAAGTATTTGGAAAATTGTATTAACCGTTGGCTTGCTTGTATTGACTCAAAAGGAGCTTATTTTGAAGGCGATAACACAGATTTGTACATATTAAAATGCATGAAAATTTCCATTTTTTTAACCAGTTTTTTTGTAAACAGTCAATTTTGATCAGAAGGTATATTTGTGTTGCTTATGGTTATATAAACTCCCCGTACCAACTTTTAAACAAATATTTTAAAGATTTCGGGATTAGGGCGTAAATAATAACATAGACATCGTGCTGATAAAGAATGTGCGAAGCGAAGAATCATTTTCGAAACTCTTTTCTCGGTTCGTTTTCGCTTTCCTCTCGCTCTGCTGTCGCTTATTCGATTGCGCTCTGACACCTAAGAGGAAAGTACAAGCAGCGGTTTGCAGTGTGATATAGCCCCGTACTATCGTATGTTCTTATCAATAATTGAATGAAGTCATACCAATTCCTCCAAATTAGCCTAGAAAAAACATAAACAAATACTTGTTGTTAAGCCAAGTTGTTTATACCTTTTGTGCTGGAAAGTACGAGGGAAAGAGACGCGGTCGCCGATGTGGAGTGGCAGTTAAAGTGCAATCAACTAAAACTAATCAAAAACAGGAAAAAACTTTAACCGAATCTTTAATACCATTCACACGGGAGGGGGTTTTAAATAAAGGCCAATAAAAAGTGAAAACGCTCACTAGGAGATGTGTATGAAGCGACCATCTATAAGATGCCACCATATCAAATTTCAAGTTGATATTGACGTTTTCCATAGAAATGCATAAAAGTTAGCTGAGGCTTTGTATGGGACCACCTCAAAAAGAGAGCGGGACACGCCCATTTGTTTATATATATGAAGCGGTTGTCCACTAAAATCCACCAAATAGAAATTCAAGCTATAATTGATTTAAATAAAGAACATTTTCATAAAAAACACGAAAGTGGGCGAATGATTTGTATGGAGCTACCCCCAAGAAAGGGCGAAACACGCATATTAGTCTATGTATGTTAAGCAGCTGTCCATAAAAATGTACCACATCGCAGTTAAACCTATTATTGACTTTAATAAGGACGTTTTTCTTACAAAAACACAAAATTGGGCAGTTGGGGGCTACCCCAAAAAGTGTGCAATCTTGATACTCTATTAAACTACAATAAAAAGAAGTAAATATGCTAATTTCCATTTGGATAGCATAAAAATTAGTCCCCAAAAATGCGCAACAACATACAGTCGTACAGATGGATAGACAGACGGACATGGTTAGATCGACTTGAAGAATATATATACTTTATGGGATCTACGCTGCCTCTAATGCGTTACAAACTTGCAGACAAACTGATAATACTATTCAAAATCTGTACTTCGAGGAAACGCAGCTCCTCACGATCCAAATTGTCTGCAGCGAATATAGCCTCCGTTAGAAAAATAATTTGACATCATTAATGGCTCTCTTATTAAATAAACTATGCAATTAGTTCTAACAAGAACAGTAGATAAAGTAAACGATTTTCTTTGACTGAAGCACGAGCACTATATCATACGCGCAATAACGAAGTTTTTATTAAGAAAATGTTAAAACATATAAATTGCAAACACCATAGTCCGAAATATAGGGGGTTGAAAATACCCACTACCAAGGGGTATTGAGTTGGTCGTCCACGCAAACGGTGCACGTTCGTGTTTGAACCGATGCAGCTAATTTCTAAAGCAACCATGTCCAGTTAAAAAGGTAAGAAGGAAGGTAGAAGTTTACTTCTCATGTGGCCTGCCAAGCCACACATTTATGTTGCGTATAAGACGAAAAGTCGATCGTCATGTCTCTGAGTTGTCCCATCAGGTTTTCCACCTGGCAATGCTCCCCAAATTTAAATGCATACGGAATTCTCTGCCTTGCATGCCCAGCTGCTGCCCATTCTCATAAATAAATTACACTGCGATAGCAAAAATATCGATCGAAATCATGCCTGGTACTACCAGTTCAGTGCCCTTTGACACTGTGCGAAATGCAATGTATATACGGATAGCCTCCAATTGCTATGTGGATTCAAGGCCCTTATGATAACTAGCATTAGCCAAGATAGGTGCACCTTACAGCATGATTGAATTTATTATGCCATTTAGTAGTAATTTATGCGAAGCCAATTAATCTGACACTGCTGGGGAGATCCAAATTGAAGATACCGTCGAACATTATATTCCAAAGTAAGGGTCCTAGATCAGAGCCCTGAGGATTTTGTACCCCCTCTCTTAAACATCAGAGCTGTGCCAAAGCACTCTATTATGAAAATACCTCTCGACGACTATCGTAAGGTAGTTGGAAATTCCGAAAGTACCAATAGCTTCAAATGTATTTTTTATATCTAGTGGTACCAATATGGCTTAGTGCTTACCATCTTTCCATCGAGTGCCCTCAACTTAATAATTGATATGGTAGCTTCTAGTAGATGGACGTTTCACATCTACATTACTGGGTGAGATCCACCCACTTTTTGGGTAAGCCCCAATACAAACCCACTGCTCACCTTTGACCTTTTGTATGAAGAACTTCTTTATTAAAGTCAATATTAGGTTGAAATATGTTGTAGTGCCTTTTTATGGACAGCCCACCCATTTTTTTTTTATGTAGTCCCATGCAAACCCACAGCTCAATTTTATGCATTTGTAAGAAAAACGTCAATATCAACTTTTTTTTTTTTTATTAGTATTAATTTACAATCTATCAATAAGACAATAAGTAAGTTAGTTGAAAGTTCATAATATAACAGAAATAGCTGTACTCCAGTGAGAACAGCTTCAAAATTCATATTCAAAATTCTATAATTAAGAGTTTATTTACAATATATACAAAATTTAATCTCTAAAAGGTAAATGTAACACATGATTTCTTTTAAGTCTTCGAGTTGTATCGCTATTATCTAGTAGGCCTATTGCCAAAGCATTTAAATGATCATGTAGTCTCTCAACATACCTTGTGCTTATTCTACGTATTTCATCTTTAATGTATGGAATATTTAAATCTTTGTGAATTTGGTCATTAGCCACAAACCAGGGGGCGTCAACAATAAGTCTAAGAGTTTTGGACTGATAATATCAACTTGAAATTCGATATGGTGGCATCTTATAGAATATCGTTCGATACACATCTACTTGTGAGTGTGTACCGCCCACTTCTTGGGGTAGCCCTTATTTAGACAAATCCACGTTTATATTTTACTTCAATATATGATATAAAATTTGGTGTTGGCCGTATGACACACGAATACAATCATCAAATGGTTTTCCCCTTCACTGCTGTTAGAGCAGATCAGAAAATAGACAAAGAAAAAATTCTACACCGACACTCGCACCGAGAGGTTTAAATATATTTTCATCAAAAAATGAAACGAAAAACAAAAGGAAAATAAACAGGAAAAATACAATATTAATAGGAAAATCTATGCGAAAGATGAAACAACTTTGGACTCAAAAATGACAAAGTACCAAAAGTTCGGCAGAATAGTGTATTTATCTAAATTTTTATGTTGTTTTGGATTATTTCTTCATTCGGACAGTCTTTACACAAAAAGTAAATTAGAGCACAATAAAACTAGAAAAAGAGAAACAATGTGTGAAATAGTGAATATACTCAATGCATCCATTTTTAAAGTGGTTTCCTCCATTGATTCTGTATATTTTAATAGAAACATAAACAAAATTCAAGTGTGACCTATACGACTCAATGTGAAAATGTTGTTGTATGTATATAACTATCCCTTTCACAAGGTCTCTGTCGTGTTTAAAATCCCAGAGCAATTAAGGGGAAAACAATTTGCTGATTGTTATTCGTGCGTCATACGGCCATGTGAATAGTATTAGAGCAAAAGTTCAACGGAAGTTAACGATTTTTCTCGTTTTTATATAGTGTACCGTATGATAAAAGGGTATACTTGTATTAATATTGTGAAAATGTATGTAAACGGCAAAAGGAGGCTTGGAAAACTCAAAAAAAGTATATATATTCTTGATCAGCATCGAATGTTATGTCGATCTGACCATTTTCGTTAGTCCGTCCATCCGTCTGAATGTTTGAAGAAAAAGATCTCGGAGACTAGAATGGATAGAATCTCCAAGCTTGGATTCGTGGATGCATCTGAATGCCACACCTATAACCCCCACAATCCGGCTATATATACTTAAAAACACGTTCCTCATACTGTTTTATTCACATATCGACAACTTTTCTTTCTACCGAAATGAATTATTTTTCTTGTTTCATTATTTTCTAATTTTAAAATTCCTAGAAAAACATTCACTAGCTGAAGTCAGCCGTCAATGTTTTAAGATGGATGTCAATCCTTAACAACTAATCTAAAAATAGTAAATGATTGCTTATTTATTAATAATTCTATTTGTTCCCATGTTTCATGTGGAAGGACGTCAAAAGTGTATAAGTAGATGTGAAGAATTCTTCATTCTTCATCCGTCCGTCTGTCTGGTAGTATGAAATATAAGATATTAAATACTGTCACGAAGTTTATGCTAGCGATAATTGTGATTTGCAACATTTGAATTTCTTAAACAGTGACTTAAAGCATTTAAGAAACTTACGAAAACTGAGTAGGGTCATCTAAAAACCCTACTCATAATTTTTTCTTAAATCATTTTTCGTGAGTTTCTCAAAATAATCGCTTTTCATAGTGAGGGAAGTAGCTGAACTATATCATAAATGACTATCTATAAGATAAATAAGATAAATAGCCCCATGCTTTTATTTGTAGTTATATGTTTACAAAAATTTGTTCAAAACTATTCAAAATGGTGCAAGTTATTAAAGTTTTGGTTAAATTGAAATTAAAGTTATTTCTAGATTTTTTTTTTGTTAGACTTCAAAAGAAGTAATAAACTAAACTTAAAAATCAGAAAAGCAATGTTTTCAAAAACAAATCAGTTTGCCAATTTTTTTCTTAATTTTTTTAGTTGAAGCAATCGGCAGGACGAGTCTTAGTGAAAAGCATTGTGTAGCAACATGTGCAAAAAATAAAAATCAGTGGAGAAAAGCAATAAACTTGGTACACACAGAGAACTGAAAGGCAGAAAGAAGTTCAACAATTGAAAGAAAACTTAACTGCTTCGCAGGATCTACAAGTCAATACATACTATATATACACACATAAAGGATATGTGTTGCATTGTACTTAAGTATCTTCGAGTGCGTTTGTGAGCTAAACTGAGAAAATATATGTATATATTTATATACGTGAATACACTTGTATATGTATATTATTCAAGCACTAAACTTTCAACTTAGTATGTTCGGATTGAGTTTGTGGTTGTTGCGGCTTTGTTCGTTGCCCGTTCGCTGCTAAAGGATATGTGCTAATATTGCAGGATGTTTTGTACATGTTCGAAGGAAATAATTATTGGCCAAGCGAAGACAAGCAGTCAGACATCATTTTTCTAAAGGAAATTAAAGTTCAAAATAGATAGCAGCCGATTGACGCAGCCTTTGGAAATATATGCGCATATTAAATATTTACACATGTATCAACATTTTTTGTGGTTCCCAAAAGACTTGCATGTCTGACCACAGGAGACGAGGCCAAAGGCTATGCCGAAAAAGGATGCATACTACTCGTACATATGAAAAATGAATATTTTACGGCAGAAAATTTGTTTGCCCCAGATGCTTGACCAACGGGTGGGACAAGTATGTTTATTTCGAAGTCGATTTTACCAAAGAAGCAACTGCGGAACACGAACCGAGTATCTTATAATTAATTGAAATATCACATGGGATCAGCTTAAAAACAAAACAGCATCAATAGAATACAACGCCGTCGCCTTTACCATCAGAACCGGTAGCGGACTAAAGTTTTAAGTCATTTTATTCCTTCTATTCCCTGTTCAAGTCGTCCAAAGGTAAACGGCATTTTTACTCTTTCGTTCGTTCCAGAAAAGGCTCCATTCAATTCAAGTGTGAATTTGCAAATTGCTTGTATGCGTAGCTATTTATCAGTTTTAGCATAGATTTTCCACTTACACGCACACTTTGGGACAGACTTTCAGATGTTTCAGAACGCTATGGTTTTATAGCGTCTGTGATATACGAGTTTATTAGCAATTTTATGTGGCGATGCTGTTATTGCTGCTTGTGGCTTAAAATATTTATATTGGACGATGAGTCGACAGAAGAAGTGGGTACTTTAATGAAGCTTATATTTTATGTAGTGGTCAGCAGAAGTGGAAGTAGACGCAATAGTTTTCTTTGGCACTTTTCAACCATATATAGATATTGTTATTGAGGTTAGGCTAAGAGCAAATGATTAATTGAAAAGTTGTTTTGTTGAGCCTTATTGCCTATGGCGATGTTGGCAACTGCAGCAGTAAAAGGATTATAAAAACATAAAAAAAGGTCTGTACAGCAATTAATTAAATTTGGATGTAAGAGAAAAATTTTATTAAAGATGTGTTGAATTATCTTAAAAAAAAACTGCTTAACAGTAGAGTTGTTTTTAATAGAAAGAACAAAAGGAGTGTTTGAAATATATTGATGATTGTCGAACAATTGCATATATCTTAGTTTAATTTAAGTTTGTTAATTAAACCATATACGTAAAAGCCTGAGCTGTGATTTATTGACCAAATCTTCTGCAAAAATATTGTTATATGGGTGTACTCTATCTACAGATACATTATTCTGCCGTCTTCTAGGTTGAGACAGCATAAAGCTACTGAAATATATTCTATATACAGAAAAAAGCCATTCTAAAAATAGGTTACAAATTCTTGTTCTTATCGGAAAGCGTACATAAAAATTTGTAGTACGATTCATACTCAATATTTCATGAATTAAGTACAAAACGTGATCGATTTACAAATCAAGCGCGGAAATACTTAGAATAAATATAAAATTCTTCAAATAAGTATAAAAATCTAATTCTAAGAACAAATGAGTACTCAAGTCATGTACAAAAGTCTCAGATTGTCAAATAAATCCTTCTTCACTTGAAGTTAGTTGAAATTTCTAAACTCAATCTCTAAGAGGAGCAAAAATACCTGGGAGGAAAATAAAATTTTTTCTCTCAATTATTCAATTTTTTTCGTACCGACAGTAAATGCGAAAAGCAACATATATGTGTCCGTTAACCGAGGTAGTTAAGACGATAACACTTCCTAGCGCCATTTGCATGTGTTTAGGGTTCGATGCCAGGTTCCTCCACCAAAGAACATTTTTATAAACCGTGTAAGTACAACAATATTAAATAAGAATCTTCTAAAAATAGAACAGAAATACAAAAAGCAAAATATCTCAGAAACTATAAAAGCTAGAGACCACAAACTGGGAAATTTGGATTCTCCTTGAATATACTCAGTTGGACTGTATTGTAAGTAACACGCCCACAATGCCCACTCAAAATGTTGCTATTTTAGGCATATGTGCTAACTTTTCAAAGCCAAAAAGCCGAAAAACGGTTGGTTTATTTTCTTTTTATTTCTTACTATTCACACTGAAATTGAATAGTATTGTCTGAAAGTTTAACGCTTTAAATAAGGCATCGTAGACGCCATAAAGTAAATATATTCTTGATCAACTCGACGAGACGACTGCTGCGTATTTGTTGGGAACCAATTTTTAAGATAAAATATAATACTATTCACATGAAGTTTCAAGCTGTAAACTTAGCACGTGTAAAATAATAACATTTGTTAAATCCAACAACCTAAACGTGGGACGTAAGTTTTTATGAGCCTATCTCTAAAAGTGAGCATGGCACGTCTCTTAATATTTATGTGAAGTATTCGTCCACAAGAAGCCATCATGCCAAATTTTACGTCGGTGTTGACTGCAATAAAATGTTTCCCATACTAAAGGGAAAAGGAGGGCGGGTGGCTTGTATAGGGGATACCTCAAGGAATGTGTGCATCACACACTTTGATATATATGTGAAGAGTCCCTTCATAAGAGGCCACCATACCAAATTTTAAGGTGATATTGACAGCAACAAAAAATATTTACTTACAAATAGTAAAAAAAAAATTGTGGGTGGTATGTATGGGGTCTACCCTAAAAAGTGGGCGTGGCATGTCAATATTGATACTCTATTAAACTGCAACAAAAATAAGTTTATGTGCCGACTTACAACCGGATATTTTATAAAATTGATGCCCGCAAAATGCTCAACAACATCCAGACAGACAAACAGACAAACAGACAAACAGAGAGACGGACATAGCTAGATCGACTCGTCGAGTTGATCAATAATGTATACAGTTTATGGGGACTACGATGCCTCCTTTAATGCGTTACTAACTTTCAGACAAACTGATAATACTATTCAAAATCTATGTGAATTATACAAAAACGCTTTTAATCTATTGTTGTAGTACACAATACGTCAATGATTTCCGTAAAAAAGTGATGCTACTCGCGTATGCTGATGACATTGATAGCATCGGCGCAAACAAACGCGCACACAATGTGGGATTGAGTCAATCTAGGACACAAAAATGAAAAAAAAAAAAATGCTTAAAAATCGATCATATTTTGTAATTTGTTAGAAAATACACCAATTGTTACGAAAATAGGCATAAAGGAGAATGAAAGGAATGTCATTGGCATGATAACAGCTACATGCGTCCTTTGAGTGATCAAATTGAAGTTGTGCGCGTTTTGTTTTGCCAAAAAGTTTTTTTGTATTAAAAGTCAATGCTTTCACAAAAAATGTTTGCTATACACCACCCTTAGATTTGAACTTAAGTATTTTAATTTAATTATTTTATAATCATCTAAATATTAAGATAAATTCCAAAAATCTTGAATCTTTCATAGACTATAACTTACAAGTTCGGCGTAGTTCGGCTACGACAAAGCATACAGGATGAGCGAACATACTCATAGATTAGAATAAAAAAATAGTATCTTGCCTATTTTTTGCTCAAAGGCATCTTTTTTCAACTTAAGTAATATATTGCACTAGGAGCCTTATGAAAGAATTTTTGACACTTTTTTACTTTGGTGGCTATTTTGGTATAAAAAAGGTCCTATTACCCTATGTTTTTTAATTTTTTTTTTTAAATCCTCATAAAATTTCCTTCAAATTTGCTGAACATATGTTATACAAATTTTTTGAATTTACTCCAAAAAGGCCGCCAAAGTAAAACAAGGGACCAAAATTCTTGAAATTTTGACTTTATGATGCCCAGATTTCCCTAAAAACTAAAAAACCAACCCCAAAATATTTTTTTCTAAAAAGCTTATACAATTAGCTAAAAAAGCTTCCTAGGTCGTTTTTCACTAGGGGTATTTCCTTTAGACGTGAACATTTTTTTTTCTAGAGCTACTGCCGATCACCTTCTTAACCCTATAACTCCCCAGGGTTGCATTTTAGACCCCACCTCCCATACAATGTTTTGTTAGTCTAGACCTCCCCTATCTAACTTTGGCTAAAATTGAATTTTGACTTTCTCGGAGATTGAGAAACAGTCACGTCTCATGGGCTAGCGGTAAACGAGGGCGGTATTTGAGTATGGAGAATTTCTACTTCAGTGTTGTAGAAAACTTTTTTTTCCTGGTAATAGCGATAACCAGCAACAACAACATCAGACTAGAGATCAGACAAAAATCATGCTTGCCAACCGCTGCTACTTTTTACTCAGCAATTAAGCAAATTAAAAGTAGAGCCCTCTCGTACTTTTCGTACTTTTCGTACGAAATTAAAAATCTAAAGTCCCGGTTCTGCTGTATGGCGCAGAAGCATGGACCCTAATATCAATGGATAAGTTGTATTTGGGTGTGCTCGAGAGGAAGATTCTTCTTAGGGTTTTTGTTCCTCTTAAAGTTGGCATCGAGCCAGGTCTATGGTTACCTGAAGAAGCTTCGTATTGCATGCAACTGGCGCAGGCTAGCACAAAATTATACCGAATGGTGCACTTTTCTACATGCGTCCTTGACCGATATACGGTTGTAGTGCCACTTAAGTAAGTAAGTAATTTTTAAGATATCCACTTGAAAGTCGGAACCTAGACTTCTTTTTGCTGAAGTCAATCAGAGCAATCTTATTGGCATGCCATGCGAACATTCACTACTTCAAACATTCTTTGGATGGTATTAAAGCTTTGAAATAAACAGATATCGCAATTAGCCAGATATGTAGAATATAGCACTGGGCTAATTTCTTCGATGTCAAAGGCGGCAATCAAGTTACTAGCTCTTTCAGGAGTCTGAGCCGGCACGTTATTTCTTGTGTTGATCGTGGATCTTCGTCAACTGTAGCCTTACTAGAAGACTTTGGTCGACCTTTTCGAGGCTCTGCTCTACCAAAAAATGTCAAGTCTGCAATCTTAGAAACCACTTGGAAACAGTTTAAAGAAATTGTGCGTTTGTTTAATATGCAGTTTGGCATTCATTGAAAATGTTTACTGGCTTGGGTTGTCACCTATAGCCGTAAATAAATTGCATATCTAATTTCTTGCTCCATTGGTGGTGACATTGACCTTGAATCAGTTATTATACGTTTTCTCGTCTTTATATCGATCAATTTTCCTGAAGTAAAAACATTTAAAATCGCAAAAGAATTGTCTACCGTTTTTGGATAGATCAAACATAAATAAAATACCAGTAACTCAGCGAACCCTTTTTTATATCAATCCTCTCGGACTCACTGTCATATTTGCACTTCCCGCCCAAAATGAAGTAAATAAATAAGCATATGATATGTATGTTAATTTCGATAAATCAGAAAACAAATATCATATATATGGTTGCATATTAATACATATTGATTACTTGCTTCGATCTAATAAAATTAAAAAGTTTGTTTTTTTATATTCCCAGAACCAAAATTCATATTGATTTGAAATATGAAAATTGTATGGTACGTCGTGCATTTGTATGAGATTTTCATATACATTACCAAATTTAAAATTGGTTTTGGTTGTAATAGAAAATTGATTTATACAAAAACGTTAATTTTGAAAAGATGCGTTTAAAACTGAACACATGGCTAGATCCACTTGTCTCTTCAAGCTGTTCAATAAATGGTTTATTGGGTTTTCGATGTTTCCTTCTGTGTGAAAAAAGCTTTGTAACAAAATTAATATACTACGAATATACACTATGTGTAAGTAGCACATATAAAAATATGCAACAACTCCCAGACAGACGGATCTACTTACCTCCTTCAGCTAATCAGGAATAAATATACTTAATGTGGTATCCGTTGTTTCGGCGTTGCAAAAACAGTGTCAGAATTATGGTCAGTACTATGCACACAATGCGTAGGCAGTAATAAAAAATATATTCGTATTTCTCTTAAAAAAAAAAATAAAACATATTATAAAACAACTAATGAGGGGAATGAAAAATTGTAACTTGCTTCTCTCTTCACATCGCTCAATCAACGATTATTGTTACTCTTGAGTGGCTGTTTCATATCTCTTATACTAGCAACTTTGTATCCTGTCGTGGGCATGTACTAAAATTGAAACAAGAAGGAGCATAAAAGAATGCTATGTTTTCGGCGTCGGCAAGAAAACAATGTGGAGCCAAATGAATTTGTGTGAATCGAATAAGATAAATTTACCTAACAATATACATATGTAGTACTAGTATATACATACAAACAAATAAATTCATGGAAAAATTCCGAACTTATTTTTTGTGCTGCTTAAAAACTCACTGTAATCATCTAACTAACTTAATAGCCCTTCTTTAAAATACCGTAAAATTGAACGTATTAAGTAAAAGTTAAAAATGTACCGGTTCACATAATCGTCTGAAAGTAACTGAGAGATTCAATTTTATTTGAGTATGTCAAAAAGTAAATATGATAAGAGTAGCGTCCAATTAGAATAAGAAAGAACGCTGCAGTAAAGTGTGCTCGACCTTTAGGTACCCTGTACCTTGTTTAAGTTGTTGAAAAATGAGAACTAATTAAAAAAAAAAAAACAGAATAAACGTTAACTTCGGATGAACCGAAGCTCTAATACCATTCACACGAAATTTTAAATCGTATTGTAAACATACACACTGGTGTTTAAATAGGGGTTAACCCAAAAAGTGTATAGTACACGCACTCTAATAGATATGTATGAAGGGACCATCTATAAGATGCCACAATATCGAATTTCAAGTTGATATGGACGTTTTTCATACAAATGCACAAAAGTGAACTGTGGATTTATATGGGACTACCACAAAGAGTGGGCGGTATATGCCCATTTGTATATGTATATGAAGCGGTTGTTCACTAAAATTCACAAAATCAAATTTTAATCTAATATTGATTCAAATAAAGAATTTTACTCATAAAAAACACAAAAGTGGGCGGTGGGATTGTATGGGGGCTACCCCAAAAAATGCTCATTAATCTATGTATGTTAAGCAGCTATGCCATAAAACGGCACCACATCGCATTTCAACCTAATATTGACTTTAACAAGGAAGTTTTCATCCAAAAACACAAAAATGGGTAACAGGTTTGTATGGAAGCTACCCCAAAAAGTAGGTGGGTCCCACCCATTAATGTATATGTGAAGCATCATTCCATTAGAAAAGGTTTCCAATAAAAAAGGTTTTCATGCGAAAAGTCAAAAGTGAGCGGTGGGTTTGAATGGGGGCTACCCCAAAAAGTGGGTGTAACGGGTCAATCTTGATAATCTATTAAACTTGATCGACTCGTCTCGTCGAGTTGATCAAGAATATATATACTTTATGGGGTCTACGATGCCTCCTTTAATGCGTTACAAACGTTAATGGTATAAAAACTAATACAAATTTTCATAAAAAAATTCAAAAATGGGTGACAGGTTTGCATGGGGCATTCGATATTACCCTATATAGAGTATTTTGTAAAGATTATCGAAAGATACCTTGTATTTGTCATTTCTAGCCTAATAAAAGAGAAGATAGAACGCTGTAGTAAAGTCTGCTCAACTTCGAGGTACATTGTACCTTACCTGAACCATAGATTTTATTATTAAGTAGATCGATCTTGACATATAGAGTTGCTCAGGAATATTTATTCTTACTGGTGCTTAAGTGCTTTGTATTAAAACACTATTTATACTACGAGTGAATAGCATCTTTTTGTTTTTGGCGAAAAAGCAATATACTCTTCTGTGCTCAAAATAGTTTGAATTATAAAAACTTAAGCAGCCGAAAATGGCTCATATGTGTAACCTTATGTTAGGTGAACAAATAACGAACTTATAGTATCAAGCTCTACTAACCAAGTGAATACATGATCATCTATCTGAAATACGGGTTTGTATAGGGGTTACTTGCTGTAGATTTCTTAGCTGCAGCTATAGTGCGCGGAATGCTTCATTGATCGATCATACAGGCCATGGTTTCGAGGTTCACCTAAAACCATCTGTATTCTATGGAGAATAATGCCTACTAGTGAGGGATATTTTATTATAATTGATGAATATTATGAATTAATTAGAAAAACATTATTTTTTAAATCATATAAAAACTAAAAAATGAGTTGCTAGTTTGCATGGGGCTACCCCATAAAGTGATCTGATCTGAGCCTATAAGAAATATTTTGTAAGGGGAGACGTAAGGTACGTCAAGTTTTATATTTATAACAACATTATAACAAAATCAAAAAAATGTTCTCACTCTTAAAAATGGTTGCCAGGTTAAAGTGAGGTTAGAATGATCATTTAATACTCTTTATCTGAAGAAGGTATAAGAGAGTTTAAATATCCAAACTTAAAGGCTCTATATTTGATAGCCTCCAAGATCTTTAAACGATCAAACACACAGACTGTTTATATCGACTCTATCTAACTTCCGAAGCAGATTAAAAATATACGTGCTTTATACTGCCACGCCTCCTTCTGCCTATCACATACATTTGCATAAACGTAATATACACTTTTACCCGATGGGTACAGAAAGAAGTTAGTTATAAGTAAAGATTTTGTCTCTCTCTTTTTAGTTTTGAAAACGATACCCTAACCCTAACCCTAACCGTTAGCTGTGCATTGATATAGAGTCATGTACGATAGATGTATACATGCATGTGGCTAACATTATTCATCTAGTTCTCTTAGGACTCCTGTAAAATCGTTGAATACGGCTATCTGCAAAGCGAACAAAATATAAAGAAAGTTAAATGAAAACACACTTAACGCATGTTTAATGAGTATAAAAAATTTTGTTAAACCGCAGCAAATATTTTGTTTGGTTTCATTCTTTATTCTATTAAACATTTATAAACTTTTATTTGTTGCGGTGATGCTTGGCGCACGTGGATGATATAAAATGCATACATAAATTTTGCCACAGGGTCACTAATATATGTACATAAACCGCTTCCAGTGCGGCCGGTCTCATTTTTTTTTGTAGTATTGTGTGTATCCTTCAAATATGGCGACTCATCCTTTTAGTTGTAAATGTAGAAGTACTGCAAGTACAATACAAATAAATTTATGCAAATATTAGCTGTGTAAAAGCTGTTTGGCAAGATTTTCGTGACAAATTAACGTTGATAATAATTTTTATAGTTTGCCGGAAACCGTTTCAACTTACGCACTTTTACTCATACCCAAGCGTATCGCAATATTAAACTTAAACTTAACAATAAACATTTTCACACACGTTTTTGTGTTTAGTAAGTCTGAGCGTTTAGTTAGACGTCCTTAATATAATAACTATGCCAATGCTAATGGATTCGTCAATCAGCAAAATATTTCCTCCGCAAAAAGTGACCGTGTGGTGTGTACTTCTTGCAGGAGGTGTGATTGGAACGAGAATTGGAATTTGATTCACCAATTCACCATGATAAAAATGTAAACCTTGGCTTACGTTTTGACATTGACAGATTCAGAAAAAAGTTAATGGTGCGTTAGTATTAAAATAGAAAATTGTTATGTCAATAGTGAAAAACGCTATACATACACGAAGATTCAGGTTAAGAACCATGCTACTCTTTATAATCTAAGCATAACACTTCAAATTTAATAAGGATATTATTAAATATGAAAAATTGGTCCAGGCTCCAATGTCCAGATAATTGGTGTTTTTATAGAGTGTTCCAACGACAGCGTTAAATAGCACCATGTTTGTGGCCAGTTGACTACGGAATTTCGGGAGAGGATTAGGTCTGGAAATCGAAATCCACCATAAAAACTCAATAATCTTGTCCCTGTAACGAATGCCATTCACAGTCACTGCATTTCCGGTCCCATTTTCAAAGAAGTATGGTCCAATCACGCCGCCGGACCAAAATCCGAACCAGGTAGTTGCTCGTTGTGTATTCATTTTCTCATGGATCACGTACGGGTTTTCTGAGCCCCAAATTCGTAAATTTTGATTGTTGACGAACCCATTCTGATGAAAATGTGCCTCATCGGTGAAGAGCTATCTCAGGGCAACTTTCTCCATTTTTGTAATGGGTCTTTATAATGATAACGCGTTGATAAATTGATTTTTAATAATCGTAGTCATCGTAGATGACAGCTGTCAAATTTCAGAGTTTTCACTTGCACGAAAAAAAGACGCTCTGTATATGCACTTTCCTTCTAATCCCCACTAGAAAGGAATATTAAAGCTTTGGTCCACCGTATTGTTTTTTATTTATTTGCCTTACTACGCCACTTATATGGTGGCGTAGATCTGTCAATTAAAAATTTTGTTCTTTTTTTTGCCGGAATCTTAATTTCAGAACAATATTCTTTTAGGGGCATCCGCCATACAGATTAACCTCCCGCTTTTGAATTTTTGAATGGACAACTTTTCTTGGAGGCATTATCAACTTGAAGTTTCATATGGTGGCTTCTTATGAACGGGCAATTCGGATAAGTATCAATGGGCGTGTCTCGCCCACTTTTAGGGGTAAGCTGCTAAGTATTTTGAAACTTCGTGTGCATGGTATTAACGCTTTTGTTCCACCGAAGTTAACGTTTTTTCTTGTTATATGTAGGTGTATAGAGCAATATGAGTGGCATATGGTACATTCACGCCATTTCTATTTAGTTTAAAACGTTTGGTACTTTTTACTTTTTGCACAGGAATAATGTCTTTGACGTACAAGTTCAGAATAAGTGCGTGCCATTTTCTGAATTTGTGAGCGCCTGAAACTATTTATTGTCTCTTATACTTATATGCAGGGCATTGGAGCAACCAGAAGTTTCCGGTTGCTCCGCTCCGTGCTCCACTCCTTAAATATTTTGTGCTCCGCTCCGTGTAAAAATAATTTTTTTAATGAAAATACCTGTTTGTTTTTAGATTACTAACTTATTTTACACAGCACTTTCATATTAATTTGTGTTAACATTGTTAGTTTTATATATTAACCATTTTGTATTAAAGTAACAAAAATAATTACTCCGATTTTTCGCAGCTATTGCAATAAAATAATATATATACGACCTACATCGATGTCCTTAGATCTCTTAAAATTAATTTTAAGAAAGAAGCCTTTCAACACTAGCATAGATAACACTATGTTGCAAGCCATTTGAATGTTTTGCGGATACATTTTAATAGCATCAAAAACATTTTAATTCTACCAATGATTTCTAAATCTGAACAATACTTAAAAACCCTAACTTGTAAACTATCTGCGGTTTTACCACATATTTTACAAAGCTTTGGTCCTTTATCTCCCATGTTGAGTAGCTTCTCCAAATCATCATCTTCAGATGTTGTTGTATTTGCCGTCGTCTCCAATAATTCATGTAGATCAATACTGATTGACAAATTAATCGAATGAATTTTCTTCAAAACGCTGTAAAGTCAGTTTCTTTCATTGATTAACTGACTAACATTCAAAAGGATGCGGTGTCTTGGGTCCATATATACACCATTCAAAAAATATGAGCTTTCAAATTCTAAACTTCTCTCGGTAGATATTGGTGTACCGATGTCAACTTCAGTTTGGTCGTCACATGAGTTGATGATCGCAGAACGCTTTTATACTAAAAAATGCTTAATATTGTATTAAAAACGAAAATTCCAGCCTGCGCAATTTTAACACATAAGAAACCTCCAGTGCTCCGTGCTCAACTCCAGTGCTCCGTGCTCAATTCCAGACCCTTGCTTCTATGTAGTAGTTTTCTTATTTTTTTTAATGTCAAGGAAGTTACATTTCTTTTTTTTTAATGTCAAGGAAGTTACATTTTTCCATATACTTGTTTATTCTGCCTTTATTTCATTGTACTAGTATAATTTCATCGACTTTACTAAGTAACATTTCAAATTGAACAAATACTGTCCTTACGACTGTTACCCGGCCGTGCGCACGTCTATTTTACATGCGTTGCATGCATTGCTCCTCCAATTGTTGCTTGCCAAATGTGCAGTTTCATGCATACCTTTAAGCTACAATAGCGATTCGTCCTTTTAAATTGTTTGCCATTGGTTTTTCCTTTTCTACTTATAATTTTTTTTCCAGTAAATAAAGAAATGCACCCACAGAACAGTAGCAATGGCAATACAGGGAACCGAAATTAAAGTGAAAACCCAAAAGATGTATCTTCGCTTGCTTCCATGTAATTTTTACGCCACAATACGCAAATACTAATTTGTCATGAGGTTCTATTTATGGTACAAATGCGTATGTAGCTGTGACGACGCTGCTGTCCAGGTCATTAATTATACGCATTGTTGTACGACTCGCTAAACCTAGCAAATTAAATTTACTACAATGACTTAAAGGCCAAACAAACTCGCGAGCGAACAGTGTTGTTCAGATCTTGTAATTTTATTACATTCATTAATTTTACAACTAACAACACATACTCTCATCAATGTACCTAAGCGTTATCCAAACAGGTCATGGCACTCATTTCGACTGAATATTGAATTTCATTTCTCAGTCGACGAGTTAAATGAATTAAACAAAAGGTGCACAAATACTCTTCCTTTTCTTTCGTCAAATACGTTTTCGGTGCATTTTTGTTTTTGTTTATATATGCGGATTGTTTTGTGATTGTTGAAATGTCAAAATGCATGCGGAGACATGAAAAAGTATATGTGGAAATTGTATCAATATACTAAAATCGGATGGTGATGACAGTATTCACATCTGCGATTATTACGATTTGTTTCGGTATTTAACTACTCTCATCTCACTCTCAACCCTCAACGAATGCTACGTACTTGGTTAAAGCCAGGTTGTGATGAAGGAAGGTGGTGGTATGCGAGCATCCAGTTACCAGTTTATAAGAAGTTGTGAGCGTAAAAGAGGTATATATATTGTTATTTTCATTTTGTGTGAGATTTGCTCTGTGATTCGCTAATATTAATGAAAGTGTTAGAAAAAGTGAACAAACAAACCAAGCCAAGGGAATTCTAATATTGACATCGTTCTGGAAGTAAATAGCTTTCCAACTTAGCGAAATCATTCCTAAACATTTTTCGGATTCACAAACCGGAACAGGGGTTAAATATCGAATTTTGTATAATTTGTTTTAAATAAAACTCTCCTCGCCACTTGAATATAACACCCTATACACTCTCTTTGCAATTGTTCATAACTAGAAAACGGAATAATAAAATAACGGTATTTTTGCTTGTTATCTTTGTGCAACTATTCTTCTCTCTTTGTGACAAATTGCAAGTTCTGGAAAAGTGTAATTATGTTTATGTTTTTCCCATTTTATGCTTTGAATAGGACATGCGTTTAGTTTCATCGCTATCTTTGGCACGTGGACTCATATTTTTTTCGTTAAGCAAACTTTTTTCTAAATTTCGAATATTTAATTAAAAAAACTTAACCGAGGTGGAAAAAGGACAAATCAAAGCTTACAAGGACGCTATGTTATCTATTGCCAAAATAGCTAAGAAAATCGAAAGGAGTCTACATGAGTCTCAATATGTGTGAACATACAAGATTCAACTGTTATGTATAAATGGTGGTATAATTAGACATTTTTATAATTTATTTTATAATTTTTAGATGATTCGTGCGGAATAACTTGGTAAAAAAATTACTGTTTGCTGCAATTTGCCAATTTTGAAGTTTCATTTTTCGAAGTTGATCTGAAATAGTATGTTGCAAAGAAAATTACATGTGCTGAAGCTTTCAAAATTTTAATGAATGCCTACGGAAAGTTGAAAAACGCAGGCATACGAGTAGTGCAGAGCTCAAATCGGGTCCATAATTTGTCTCGTTCTGAGCCACTATTTACCTCTTCGAGTGACCGAAATGTTTGGATCGATGTAGAGAATATGTGCATGTGAATATGAGACGAATTTTAACGCGATTTGTGCCGAGATTGCCTAATTTTTTCCAGAAATTCTCATCTTTTAAGCGACTATTTGACCAAAAACAACGTATATGTTATTCCGCATGCTCCGTATTGATCTGACATGGTCTCATGTGACTTTTTTCAGCTACCACGACTAAAGTTAATAAAATCCAAAAATCGACCCATGAATAAAGTTTCGAAAATTGGAAACCGCATTTGTTCGGTGGTTCAGCGATTCTACCTATTTCAGTCTGTAGGTCTAGTCGAATACAACAATTCTACATTTGTCAGAAACACTTGAAATTTTTAAAGTTTTTGCTAATAAACTGTTTTGCGACACTCAGCCAATTATAATCCAATGGTAATCCATTAACTCAGTTAATTTTTTACTCTTGTTTTTAGACTTCTCAACAGTTTTGGAAAGAAGAACATACGGTCTTTCATTTTTTTAAATTATATTTTTTGTAGAAATGACAATAAATAGGGTGTTTGAACGGCAAACCGGATCGGGATGAGCTATTCATAAACACGCACGCGCACGATATTATATGGAAAAGGCATGACTCAAACGAGCACTGAATTTGTGATCGTGGCACAAAAATATTTATAATAATATACAAATTTTAAATTATAATTTAAACTGGGCATAGGATCGCCCGATTTGGCTCTAAATGTTTTCCTTTAAACAATTACAAACGTTTTCCTTTAAGATTTTCTAAAATCCAACAAGCCACGAACCCTGGAAACCTTGAAAGACAACGTCCGGCAAGAAATGGTCACTATTCAACCAGCAACACTTCGGAAGTCGCCATGTCCATCTGTCTGGTAATTGTTACGAACTTTAATTTGTTTTTGAATTTATTTGCCTCTCATTCCCTCTGCCACTCCTTATCATGCCACTCCTTCTCCCTGTCCCACCTTCACCATGCCCCCTTACCTTACCACCCATTCCCCTACTCATAATAATTGTTTTTCAGTTCTTTTACCTTGAAAGACGTGACTTTTAAGGATATATGTGGCCGATCTGGACGTGTCATCCAAATTTTTGCGTACGTATCAGTAGAATATAAAATTTCAATTTCAAAATTTCCGGAAAACGGACTGACAGCCACGGCTAGAGCGACTCTGTTTTCGATGCTGATCAAGAATACATACTGTCATGAATATTTCTACATGTTACATACATTTGCACAAACTTAATATACTCTTGGCCTCCAGGGCAAGGTATATATACATATTTAACAAATTCACCGGCATTGCAAAATATGAAGTCAATATTTCGCAATTTTGAACTATGTCAAAAGATAAATAAATGCCTGTAATTACGGTACTCCAGCATAAATTGGTTTTACCGTCACACAGGGTGTGAATAGTATTACAATGTAGTCATAGTGTTTGCAATGCCTTAAAAAAAGCATCGGATACCCTATAAAGTATGTGTATTCAGCATGTCCACCTTATCTTCAATCTTTCAAAATTGGTACAAAAGTTAGTATAAAGACGACTTATAGCAAAAAGCAGCATAATAGACAAAATGGCCAGGAAGATCATAAGAAGGTGTAGGTCCCATACAAATGCATTTATTTTGTTGTATCGAATATGTTTAAATTTTGGCAAAAGTTCTCTTGTTGTTTAGAGAATTAAACTAACTTTAATATGAAATGGAAATCCAGTCTCATTATTCGTTTAAAAGGCATGGACTTTTAAAAAATATGTTGTACAGTGAGCTATTCAAGTGAGCAGGAGTATAGTTTAGTCATATGCTTTTCAGTTACAACTCTTGCTGAAATACTTTTGCACCCCTAAGGTTGAAACATACAATACTCGTAGTTGCTATGGAGCATTTATCATACAAATGCATCTTCAAACACAATTGTGCTGACACGAATGTGAATGCAGCCGGCAGCCAGACGAAGGATAGGCAGCTATTAGCTGCACACCTACATTTTGTAGTTAAGGATTCCCTATTAACTGCAATTTTGTATCTCGCTCCATTCAAGGCACTTGAGCTTCTCTCTACGTTTTCCCTTACATTTACTGGTCTCCACGTATCCGCCAATTTGCATACATACATATTCTATATTGTTCTATATGACTGCATATTGTTCCTTTTATATATGGTTATGCGAAATGTTTTCATGGAACTTCAATAGAGCGATTTTGTTACAACAAAAGCAACATTTTAAGAGCTGTCCATTTTTTCAAAGTTATCTGCTGGCAGAATTTAGTTTCCATTCAATATCTGAATGGAAAGAAATTAAATGGAAGAAGCTTGATGGCGTCAATAGGAAATATTTATATTTGTACTTTTCGAGATTTAAAATTAAATAAATTTAGATAACTATTACAATATCCTTTTCGCGTTCAGTTAACAAACTTCATCTAACTGAGTTGCAAGAGTTTCTAAATGTTCAAATAAAAAAAAGGGGTCTTTCCATGCTCTTAATAATCGGATTACTCAAAAAATTGATATCATAAGAAAAATTGAGCTAACCAACAGCATAGATTTGGGCGCGCGTTCATTGATTTTTGGACGTGGACGTGGACATGGAAGCAGCCGTAGTGACTATAATAAAGGCGGTAAGTTTGTATCGGAGCTAAACGTGAGTGGGCCACGCCCCTTAATATTTAAGTCATTATTTCAAGTCAATACTGAATGCAATTAAAACGTTTTTCATACAAAAATGCAAAACCGGGCGAGGGCTTGTTTCTTTTGCGACAGACCTTACGATGAAAGCGATGAGTAGAATCTTTGGGAATATTTAATTCCATTTCCATATAACGCAACGAAGATTTCGGCTATGAATTCACGCACTTTTTCAATGTACTTTTCGATCACCACTGATATTGGCTGGCCCGACTTTTCATCGTTACAGACATCTTCACGACCTACTTGAAAACGTTTAAACCACTCGTGAACATTGCTACGCGATAAACAATTGTCACCATAAACTTGTTTCATCATTTGGAACGTTTCAGTGAATGTTTACCAAGTTTAACCAAGTTACATTTTTAAATGAAAATGGCTTAATACACTTTTGCATTCGTTCAAACCATTTGTTATAGCAGTTTATCCATTCCTCTTGAGACACCTCCAAAACATGGTTTTTGAATGCTTCAACTGCTTCTTCGGCGCTCGTAATCCTTGACCACGCACTTTGCCTTTGATACTCGGGAACAAGAAGAAGTCATTGGGTGCCAAATCAGGACTGTACGGAGGATGAGTCATTAATTCGATGTTTTGACTGCTCAAAAATGCACTTGTTTGACGAGATGTGTGAGTGCTCGCATTGAGTGAGTGCTCAGAATTGACCTCCTACGTTGCTCAAGCGGAACAGTGGCCACATGACCCATTCGGCCGAAGAAACAGGCGATCATTTGCTTCGTTGCGCTTCTTCCACGAACTACTTTTGTTGGATTTGGCTCGTCTTGGAATACCAACACGTTCGATTGCTGTTTTGTTTCCGGCTCATACGCATATATCCATGATTCGTATCCTGTCACGATTTTATACACGTGTTTTGAAGCACCACGGTCGAACTTTTTAATCATTTCCTTACACCAATCAACGCGAGCCTTCTTTTCAGCGATTGTCAAATTATGGGGCATCCAACGAGATTTTACAGCTAAGTGTTCAAGCAAAATCGAATGTATTGAAGTGGAACTAATGTGCAAGGATGCCTCTATCTCAAGATATGTCACATGACGATCTTGCATTATCAGTTCACGCACTGCATCGATGTTTTTGGGCACAACAACGGAATTCGTGGTTTTTGTGGTTTTTGATGGTGCTTTATCGCCATACAAAGAACTGAGTTTATTGACACATTCTTGTTGAGATAATCGACGTCGAAAGTTGTGATATATAATCCAATGAAAACCTTCTCTTGAAATTTCCATTTTTTGGCCAAATGGTTTTTCTTAACTCACTGTAAACAAAACAAATAGCAATTGTACATCAAAACTTTGTGAGTACGTTTATGCCAAAAAGTGTCAAACTTTATTATGGTGTTGCCAGATTTTAGCTTTTGACTCTAGTGTTGCCAGTTCCCGAAATATAAATAGCAGCCCTCGTATTCGTAAAGTAAGCGCCGGAACAGTTAGTCAAACTGAATCCGAATAATTCTTTCGGATTTGATTTTAAGATTATGTTGACGGGAATAAGACTCCGTTTTATACAAAAATCTAAATTGAAAGTGGGTGAATTGTAACGGAGTTAATACATACAGAAAGACGCAAATGGATACCGACTAGTCTCGTTGAGCTGAACTGTTTTTAGTAAAACACGTTTCACATATACACAAATCTCAATTAAAAGTGATAGGAAACTCAATTGAAATTAAAAATATTTTATAAATGCATAGATCCATAAGAATCTTAAGACTCCTTTTATATAAGATGAAATAGGCGTCTTTACCAAAAGATATATAGATAGTCTGCTTAATCACAGTAACAACCTAGCTTTAAATTTAGCAGATAATACTTTAGATTTTAGAAAACCGCTTACTGGAGCTCCCAGATAGATTTTAAATAATAACTAATATATATAATAAGCCTAAATAATCGTTATTAATTAATATAGTTTATGCTGTAAATAGTACCAATTGTAAATTATGTAAATAGCCAGGTAATAAATATAAAAATACTCAGTACATATACAATATCTACTCTCACTGGATAGTAGCTATTCCTGTTATTTTATACTGATTGTAAATAAGAAAAAATATTTTATGGAAATGAGTTTTAATATTTCATTAAACTGTTCAATTAATACTTACCTTGAACATTTCAAACAAAAAAATCTCTCAATTATATTGCAATTCCTTTTCAATGTTTTTCATTAACATATCGATTCGGTTATTGAAGTAAACCACAAAGAAATCTACTTCTAATTGCAATAAAACGATTTTGATTCAATGGAATTGTCCCACAGTTTTTTGATTGCCAACTGTGCGGCTGCCACAATGTACTGATTGAGTTTGAAAACCACACAAATATTGTCACAATTCTCTTTCAAAATAATTATTTATTTGATTTACAAATGTTACGAGAATAATAAAGGTTACTAATATTCGCTCCAACTGTTCTGAACGTCATCAACAGAAGATTTTAACGAAAATATAATTTCGATACCGATGTGGGACGCAAATACTTTGTAGATCATAATCATCTCATCAATAAAATTTAATAACATTTTATAGTTTGAGGAACTATAAAGACAGTTAATTTTGAACTTTCACCTTTAAGTTTTATCTACAGGCAAAAAATGAAGTCAAAAAATGATTTACTAATAGCCTTTTGGAAAGCGAAGCTTACTTGAATGGGGGAAATAACTAAAATTATGCATGAAATTCCTGAAGAATCCTTCCATAAAAAGCCATCATATCAAATGTCAATATTCTGAGATTTAGTACACTTCACATGTGGTGTGATTAGTATTGTAATTTTATAACGGAGTTTGTAACGCATTCTCTTCGCATTGAAAACTTGTTAAACATATTTCTCAATGTAAAATGACCTAGTGCCAGTTAAATTACATTATAAACCCATATTATGGCACTGTCCTACGTTGCCTTGCTGTTAGGAACAGAAAGCTGACCTTCACCGATGAAAAAATTTTTTTTAGCAGAAGCAATGACATCTATAACAGCAACAGACGGTTGGGTCAGTTTATTCAGTGTCCATTGGTTCTTCTTCCGTTGATGAATCAACCACCTCATTCTTTAATCTGTCTGACCGATAAGCAACTATGTATGTATATGGCTGCCTCATTCCTTTTACCACCGTAAAGCAATTCGGATGGTTGTATCTAAGTACATCTTTGAATCAATGGAAACATTTGGGTCATTCCATTGCTTGATTTAAATTCATTCTAAATTAATAGTCCACTTAACATTAAATGCTCTTACACAATATTGATGTATAATAAGAGTTTTTTGATAACTGAAGCATTTCTAGATTTAACAAAACCATGCACGAACATGCGCGTGCGTATTCTTACTGCACGGTAAGAGAAAATGTTTATATATGTGCCATATGGACCTATTTAGAGTCGCCTATAGAAAATACTTTGGAAATTCTTAAAAATAAAAACCAAGTTTACCTAACACTATCTTCAACTAGTTCATATTTTTTTGTAGATGTTGTAACAGGAAGCTTTAGAATTGAGGTTGGAAGTTCTAGGTATTGATAAATAGATTTCAAATATCCAATTTTGGGTTATTGAGTTATTATAGTCTCTGAGATCTGTCGTTTCATACTCGGACATCTCAGTTTTGGATGATAATAAAGTATACTCGTTAATGAGTGTCCGATGCTTCCTTCTGCCTTTTGCATAAATTTGCACAAACTAAGTATATCACTGACTCTTTGGGTACTGTGAAAAAACAAAATCTGATCGGGAAAAAGAAGAATTGCACATAGTTTGGGCTAATTGCTGTTGATTTTATGGAAAGTCAAATGTTGCCAAAAAGAATTTATGGGTTCCTGAAGAAAATGAACTATGACTTGAACTTATCAAATCGGAGTTTATTTTCTTAAAACAGTGTAGTTTATTTAAAAAATCATGTAATAATGGAGCCTGTATGTAAGTGTGTTCAGGACTACGAAAAATATATCAACGTGGCGGGATTGTATAGGGCTACCCAAAAAGTCAAAAACTCATTGATATATTTATTTAAAGCGGCCGTCCATAAGGAGGCACCATATTAAATTTAAATGTGTTATTATTGTTGATTTAAACAAATACATTTTTTTATGCGGCCACCCTAAAATTACGATTTAGAAATGTAGTTTTGTCAATCATATCAGACTGACGCTTGACAAAACAAGAGAGTTTGAAGTTGGTAACACTTCGGGCGCAGCTTCATGCAGCTATTTGTGTTTCTTTTTGTCGACACGTAGTTATCCTACGGAAAAATTTCAATTAAAAAAGAATTTCAGCATAATCCTGCTTACAATAAGTAATATTGTCAAAAGCCAACAACCGAAAGCAGAAGCGGAGATGGAAAGCATATTTTGAGTATATACAAAAATAATTCAAGAGTGTATAATATTTACTTGTCGCTTTACTCAAACGTCTACAGGCGATTCTCCTCGAACTCCACGTCTGCCTTTTTTTAGCAACCCACTTCTAATTCCACCATTACTTTTATATATATGTATGTACAATAGGTAGCCAGCAATTCAAATAGTACCAAAAAAGATTGGGTATTTTCAAAAGGAACAACGATGACAGGATACTTCTATTTAAGTATGCAAATCGTCGCACGTATATTTTTTGCTGCTGATAAATTTCGGCATCAAATCAAGATAATCGGGCACCGCACCCAACCGAAGGGCCACTCTACCAGTTTATAGGGCTGAAGAGTGGAAAACTAACAAAAATCATAAATGAACAATAGAAAACAAAGCCGAAGCTTTAATACTTTTCACATACATCTAAAAAAAAAAGACTGTTTAGTAATCCATCAGTATATTTATGCTGTGAAAATTAATTTTATTTACATTTCCAACACAGATTGGTACAATTCCGTCTAACGAATTATTTTTTAATACTTAATTGATTATTTCCGCATTAAGTGGGCATGGTGCACCTATTCCGTCATATTTGTAAATCATTTAAAGTCTGCATTCCGTGTTTCAATCGAATAGCTAAGAGCATAAGGAATTGGGTTTCTGTGGTGGACATGGACATGTCACCATGGCGGAACCGTTCCGATAAATACGAATACTCTAAATGTAAAAGTATTTCAGTTAGAATTTGAAATTAAAATTGATTGCTTGAAAAATGAGATTTATATGAAAGTTACTACCCTGTTACTACCTACTTACTACCCTACGAGCCAAACAGACAATTGACATATATATGGACATGGTTAGATCGAATCAACTTGGCAAATCAAGATTGTTCATTCAAGAATATAGGAATACATACTTTAATTAAAGATATCAAATTCCCCAGATACTTCATTCAATTCGTTGCAAACTTCGCATCAAAATAATAAAGCGATTCAAACCATGTGTGAACACAGTAAAATCGTTATATTTCATAAAATCGTTACTCTATGAATTTGTAAATTGAAAAACTTCACGCCAAATGAGATACATTTTAGATACTGTTCGCGTGCAAAAAAAAAGTGTGTGTGTGGCATTCACACGGCAGAAGTGAAACTTCAGAATGAGATATATATAGAGTACCAGGAGTATTAGGATGATTAAAAGGTTTATTCGTTTTATTTATAATAATTTGACCAACCTTAAATTTTTTTTTAAATTTTAATGCACATTTATTACATCCACTCAAGTATCACCTGAAAAGAGAATAACACATAAGGTTATACACGTAATGTATGGAGATTAAGCATGTGATCTATGAGTACGAAAGGATTGAGGATGAAATTTGTTAGAAAATATTCAAGTACTTACGATGATCGTTTTCAATATTTTGTACAGTGGACGTATTAATTTGCGCAATATAAATATTATGTTGCCTTTCGGCGTGCACGAAATTCACGAACACGTTCCGTTGAACTTTTTGCGACCTTTTGCGACCTTTTTCACCTTATTTTCTTTTTTTTTCTGCCGACACTCACGATATTTTTCAGCATTAGTTTTCGGCATTTTTGGAAAATATTTGATAAAAAACAAGAAAAAACGTTAACTTCATTTGAACCGAAGCTCTAATACCATTCACACGAAATTTTAAATAGTATTGTAAAACATAAAAGTGGCGGTTTAAATAGGGACTACTCCAGAAAATGGGGTTACACGCCCACTAGTTGATGGTATGAAGCTATGTAGTAGATATGTAAGATGCCGCCATATCGAATTTCAAGTTGATATTGACGTTTTCCATACAAATGAATAAAAGTGAGCTGTGTGTATACATGGGACTACAGCAAAAAGTGGGCGGGACACGCCCATCTGTATATGTATATGAAGCGGTTGTCCACTAAAATCCACTAAATCAAATTTCAAGCTAATACTGATTTAAATTAAACATTTTTTTCATAAAAAACACAAAATAGCACGGTGGGTTTGTATGGGAGTTACGAAAAAAAGTGAGCAGGCCACGCTCATTAGTCTATGAATTTTAAGCGGCTGACCATAGAAAAGGCACCACATTGCATCTCAACCTAATATTGACTTTATTAAAGAAGGTTTCTTACAAAAAGTTAAAAGTAGACAGTAGTTTTATATGGGGGATATCCCAAACAGTAGGCGGTGTCAAGAATCCGTCCACTAAAAATTACCATATCAAATATTAAGTTGATATTGAGGCTAAATCCTATTTGTCTCTTTTTATTAGTCTCACTTTTTCGTTTCATCGAATTTTCAAATGACAACGATGCTAAAGAAATTTCACTTCAATAAACTTTCAGGCTATAGAAAATATCGTTTTTAGAGTTAAGTAAAGTTATTAATGCATCTTCTTAAGTAATGTCAAGTACAGTAGAACACCAATCATATAAAAATGATGAAAAATATATATTAAACCCTCCTATTGGAAAACCTTGTGTATAATTTCAATCATGTAGAAATACTGTTTGTTCACATATCGTATATATATCTGTATGTATGAAAGTATATACCTATGTGTAATGTGGCATATCTTTTTGTAACAACTAAACAAATTTCCCATTAAAACTTTTCTGTTTAAATAATAAATATAATTAAAAACTCGAGCGGCGCACATGAACTGAACCAAAATAAAGGCATCATATTTGTGTAAACACTCCAAAACTAAATATGAATGTAGAATTGCTCCAGAAAAAGTCTGTGATGCAACAGTGGCCGGAAACTAAAATATTCATGCAACATTTCACAAATCGAGTCAAATATTTGTACAAAAGTTTGCTGGATAGGCACAGCCTAGTAGATACTGTTCGAGCTGAACATGACTAGCAAAAGGATGAATCGAGTGTATGAAGCTTTGAGTTTGCAAAACTTTTAATGTTGCGTTAAAATAAACGTTCGACTGTGTTTGAATATAAAAAGTGAGTCTAAATGTTTATACTTAGTTACAGATTTTTGTTTATTTTGATAAAAAAAAAAAAAAAAAAAAATTAATTCTGGTGTATAGAACTAAACTCATAAAAGATATTACGCGATTCATTTGTTGAACCATTTTTAGACAAAATATAAGATATACTCGTATGTACATATTGTAGACTAACTTTATCTTATCGAAGTCATTTAAACTTATCAACTAAACAGAGTTGAAGTCAGAATAATAGTTACACAAACGATTTCCTTAAAATTTTTTTGTTTTTTTTTGTTTTTGTACCTTCATGTAAACAAGATTTAATTTTGTAATATATTTTTATTTCGAAGTCTGTCACTCGTATATAGGGTTTTTCAATAATTATGTCCGAACTTTGATAGCTTATTGCTTTGTCGTTTCAAGTGGCATCCATTCTCCGAACATATTCACCATTTTCTCAAGGATTGTTAAAATTTGTTACACAAAATTCGCCAAACACATCGCGAGCTAAGAAATATTTACGGCCGAAATAATCATCCAACCAAGCGACTACTTCAACGAATTATCGTGATGTTTGACAAAAGCGGTTCAGCTGCTGATAGAGCAGTCCCTGTACGACGCCGAAATGCGTTGTCAAGCGAGAATATGGCTGTTGTTTCTGCAAGTGTGGCTTATTCTTAAAACTGCAAAAGGAATGCGACCTCCTCTTGGTGATTTTTCTGAAAAGAATTTAGCATGCATCCGTATAAGATCCAATTTACACAAGAACTGAAGCCCCTAGACCACCAAGCCTAACGTAAGTTTGCTGATTGCGCTCTGCAGCAGTTGGAAACGGATCCAATTTTAGGCGAAAAAATGGATCTTCAGGGAGGAAACACATTTTTGTTGGAATGGCTTCGTGAACAAGCAAAATTGACGAAATGTGGTTGTAACATGTCGGCGCAATGCACATTGGAGTTGTTACAAGAAAAGTATCCGGAAAAACAAGGTTTAAATACTCTTCACACTTGCCTTTTGCTTGAAGCTCTAATTTACTTAAGTTTTTAATTTTAAGAAAAGTTGCATAGTTTTTACGAGCGAAAAAAAAAACAACTCAAAAATTGACTTTTTGTAACGCACATGCTTCTTCAAATTTTAGAGTTTTATTATTTTCTCATGGATCCCAACGTCAAGGCTTGACCAAGTAAATAATCGAAATCGGACGAAGTGATTAAGAACTATCGCTGAATCGAAGGTTTAATACCATTCACATTAAGTTTCAAGCTGTGAACCCAACAGGTGTAAAAAAAAAAACAAAAATGTAAAATCTACTTAGAACCGGATATCTCAAGAAAATATACTTTATAGCGTCTACGATGCTTCATATAATGCATTCCAAACTTTCAGACAAACTGATAATCCCATTTCACACTATGTGTAATTGGTATAAAAATTTGATATAAAAAAGGGGACCTTTGTTGGATAGTTTGTTAGGATTGATGTGATATACACTTAATTTGGTATGGCTAGCTTTACACTTTATCCGAAGAAACTTCGATACATACCTCATATTTTTTTATAGATATCTTTGTAATATTATCTACGAAGAGATTTCCGAATAGTGGTAGTCTTTTCCTAGAAGTTAACCACTAGTCTAGTGGCATATCTTTCAATGGGGCAATGACCTGTAAAAGCTCCCGTCAGAAGAGAGATGTGTGATCTTTTCAGACGTAGCAGTGCGATTGTTTTCTTAAGGTTGCAGCAAGGGCAGGTTAGTTTAGAGGTTTTATAAGTTACCACATCTGTTGTTTACTAACCGATTCCATCTTAATGTGATTCGTAGCTTATAAGTAGTCATATATATTAGAGATTTGCAATTAATCAGTAAAACGCGCTTGAGGGCTGCTCGCGAAAATTGAGTGACAATAAGACAAGTAGAAACGAACAAGTGTGTTTGGATTTCACTAAAATGGATACAAAGATAACTTTGGTTTGCGAATACCTTCGGATGTGAATAGCATATAATAACAAGTGCGAAAAGTAAATAAACTGCACCTAATAGCTTTGCTCCATTCACAAAAAAAAAAAAAATTCCATAAACCAAAAAAAATTATTGAGTTACAAGCCACTTGATCTGAAAACATGCAAACAAATTGTTAATATCACGAGCTATTCGCGTCTTACTCGCATTTATCCATGACATTATCCATTTATGCTTCGTTAATCAGTTTGACCTTCGCAGATAATAAAGCCAAAGCAATCAATGAGTGCAAAACATATTCATAGTCACTATTTCACAAGCAAACTAGTGAATGTGGAATGGATTCTCTAAGCCCCATGTCTAGTGAGAATATTCCGATTGCGACTCGTACATCAAGTTTTGAGCCGTCAGTGAAGGTATTGATGGAACTCTTTTTATGATATGAGCCCCATACAAACTTACTTCCCATTTATGAGTATTTGGTGAATAGATCCTACGTCAATCAAAATAACATGACCTATATTGAGTCGGACCACTATAGAATATATATATATATATATATATATATATATATATATATATATATATATAGAATATTTAGCCCACTATAGAATATATAGCCCAACTACAAATCAATATTTTTCTTTGTTTTTGATTGTACCATTTAAATTTGAATATGAGTGAGTGTGGGAATTAAGTATATACGAAATTTTATATTAGATATAATCTGCCGGTTTCGTTTGAAATCGGCACTTTCTGCACGATGTTTTGCTCATTTATTTTAATGGTCAGCAACTGCGCGAATTTGAACTCGAACTTTGACTTTGAACGTCCAATTGAGCGAAGAAAAACAATCGATTTGACACGAAATGTGTATGTTCTGGTATATTGGCTGCGTGCTCGAGCGTACAAAATGCCATCACAAACGAATAAGTAGCCTCCGGTTTCGAATACTTTGGCAACGCCTCAGAAACTGACTCCAGCTGCAACGGCGCGACAGACAGCCCCCATTTTGCCAACAATGCGTGATGGTCTTCAGTTTCAATGCCCGCTGTTCTATGCGCATCAACTATCGTCCTTTTAAAACGGCTGTCCTCAATGAGTCACCGCCGGCTCATTGTAGTAATTTGTAGCGAGAGCATTGAAGCATTTTCCTCGATTTTGTGGCATCGCATCCTTGCTTGCCTCGTTAATGGACAACAAAGGACAACAACATCGTTGGCGACAATACCAGCAGAGGATGCCTGATTTGGCAATGGCGTAATAGCATACACACACTCAAACACTGTCACATACACACATACACACAAATGCACACAGTACTTATGGCAGCTTCGCTGTCAAACGTCGCGTTTACGTAATGCCATCATTTAATTGACAGGAACATAAATATTAGCGCATATCTTTGGTGCCATTTGCGGTTGGCTGATGAAGTAAGAGGAATAAAATCATTGCAAAGAAGTGGAAATATTTTTACAATAATTTTGATTTTCGTTCATAGTTGAAAATCCATTAATCTTGAAAAGAAATTGTACATTTCTGGACCTGTTACAAGTGGGCTACATGAATTATTTACTATTTAGTTTATGTAAATTTTACTGTGAACTACAATTCGAAGTTCAATATTCCTTTCATTATTTTTTACTTGTGTCTTTGTAATACATTGGGTGTTTAAATTAGTTCGTAGTGTATTTTTATTTTTTTTTCGCATCAGAAGAAAGACTCGTCTTTCGAAGCATTCCAAGATTCTATTCATTTTTACAATCTTCATAAGAAGTGAAGCGTTACTCAGACAGGCCATGGGTCATCGATCGAAACAGGTGGTAATCAGTTGAAGCGATGTCTGAAAAATACGCCGGCTGCTATTAAACCTCTCATTTAGCTTTTGTTATATATGATATGAAGGGCTTAGCGACGTGCGGACTTGCATAGCCGTGGAGGAAATATTTGGCTTCGCCATTGTTGTGGATAGTTGACCCATAAATTTTTATGATTGGGATTGTCGTAGCGGACTATCTTTTCGTCGATTGTCACAATTCGATGCAAAAATCACTTCATTTTATGCCGCTCAAACAGTTATTCACAGTTGGATAAAATGCATTTCCACGTATCTTGGTTTTAATTCGTATGGGTTCCAATTCCTTTGCTTTTGGATCATTCCCATGGCGTTTGCTGAATGTTGACAAGTCAATTCCCAATGATTCAGCTATGTCCTAAAGCGTTTGGCACGGATCTTGATCGAGCAATGACTCCAATTCTTCATCTTCGAACTTTTACGGCTGACTTGACGTTCCTTGTCTTCCAGCAGGAAAACATCCCTTTTGAATTACAGTAAGTTTACGGGGGAACACGCCATCTCTTCGGAAATGCTACGAACTAATTCAAACACACAATATAAATAGTATACATTTGTTAACTGGCAGTTCTAGTTAAGTAAAGTATCATTTTATTTGCGGTTAAAATTTATACCTAAATAATGCCATTAACTTAAAAAACTCGATCAATAAATATTTAAACTGTCCCTGGAAGTGTGCAGTTTCAACAGAAAGTACATAACCACAATACTTTTATTGCGAGATTGACCCCTTTTTTTTTTGCTTCAATGGAAGCTCAATTGTGCAGTCAGTGATTCAAAAATAGAAAACACATAAATCGTGTATTGTCAGCATTTTACACAAATAAAAAGCCAATATGCCGAACTGTCAGTTGACAGTTGTATTGGACAGAAACCGAGCGCATAAAAGCGGGTGCTGAATTGAGGGCGTGCTCGAACCGTGTTGCGCTTTAATAATTTATAAACATATACAATGATGTACAAAATAGTCGGTTCCACTTATAACCAATGAGACAGCGTTCAATTTTAAATATTTTAAATTTACATACTCAAAGAGCTCTCACTAAATAGTTTGATGAAAACCAATGTGGAACGAATTTAAAAAACTAAATTACACTAGTTTACAAATTAAAACAAGTACAAAAGAAGCACTTGTGTGTTAACGACTACAAAATACCCTGCAACCTGGCTAATGTAGACTAATGCACACTTTGAAATTTTAAATCACATGTGTGCAATGGTATTTGCAATCAGTTTGTCTGAAAGTTTGTAGCGCACGTAAAGAAGGCATCGGTAGACCCCATAAACAATACATATTCTTGATCACCACGACGAGCTATGTCCGTCTGTCTGTCCGTAAGGCCGTCTGTCTCGATGAAACTTATCTTTTAACGCAATCAATATCACCTTAAAAATTTACATAGTGGCTTCTTATGAAAGGATTCATCACATATATATAAAGAGGTGTGATTCTTCCACTTTTTGACTTTTGTATGGAAAACGTCCGTTGCAGCCAATTAATCTTGATTAGAATTATCTATATTTATTGATTATTCCGTCTTTGACTGTTGATAATAATATTGTGAAATGTTGCATGAAAAATCATTGCACAATTGAACGAAAAACTAAGATGCACCGTTTATGTACACGGTTTATGAAAAATGTTCTTTGATGGAGGAAACTGGTACAGAAACATGATACATACGAATGGCAACAGGCGCCCTGGAGTAGCTGAGAGAGTAAATTTAATTTTGCTGTCATGTTTTTTTCTTTTCTCAGAGATTGATTTAAGAATTTTCTACTTACTTTTGTACTTGGCTTGAGTGAAGATTTGTTCTTAGAATTAGATTTTTTACTTATCTAAGAATGTTATACTTGATATTTAAATCGATCCCGTTTTGTACTTGATTCCAGAAATTTGAGTAAGAATCGACCTTAAAATTTTATAAAAACTTCAAACCTATATTTATAATGCCTTTTTTCCTGTGTAGGTACAGGGTCACTCAAAATTGAGCGCACTCAACTGCAGCATTTTTTCTAGTTGAATTTCTTTCTTTTTTTTGGCAAACTTTAAACTACATTTCCAGGACACAGGTGCGTCTCTCCGTGTTTTTTTAGATATGTGATATTTGCCATGGCCAGAGTCACTGGAAAGAACAATCGCATTTTAAGTTGTGTGCAAGTATTTTTCTTTATTGGTTGATGTGTGTATAAAAGTACTTTTCAGCTGTGTCGGATTTACTAGATTTTTTGTTTCTTTTGTTTCTTATTAGTCATAGAGCCCGCATACAGCGGACGGCTGAAGCAGCCAGCAGTTTATTCATGACACTCAAAGCTGGCTAATGTCAACTACTTGTGTTGCGGTAGGTTCAGGCTCAAATAATACACAAAAGTATTCTGTGAGGACAACAACAACAGAAAAAACAAAAAAATATGAGAAACAAGAAAGAACGCGGCAGTCGAGTATGACTCGACTTCAAGATACACTCCTCCGAGTAAAAACAAAACAATGAAAAACGTTAACTTGGGTTGAACCAAATTTCTAATACCATGAGAGTAATGGGTTTGAAGAGGGGTAACCAAAAAAACTTGTAGGTGTGTATGAAGCGACAATCTATAAGATGCCACAATATCGAATTTCAAGTTGATATTGACGTTTTTCATACAAATGCATAAAAGTGAGCTATGGGTTCGTATGGGACTTCCTCAAAGAGTGATCGGGACATGCCCATTTGTATATGTATATGAAGCGGTTGTCCACTAAATCGAATTTCAAGCTAATATTGATCTAGGCGGTGGGTTTGTATGGTGGCTACCCCAAATAGTGGGTGAGACACTCCAATTAGTCTATGTACGTTTAGCGGCTGTTCAAAAAGGCACCACATCGCAACCTAACTAAAGAAGTGACTTAAATAAAGAAGTTTTTCATACACAAACACAACAATGGGAAATATGTTTGTTTGGGGGCTACCCCAAAAAATGGGCGTGTCAGGTCAATATTGATACTCTATTAAACTGCAATAAAAATAAGTGTATGTGTAAATATTCAACTGGATATCATAAAAATTAGTCCCCAAAAAATGCGCAACAACATACAGACGGACAGACAGATAGACATGGCTGGATCGACTCGTCTCCTCGAGCTGATCAAGATTATATATGTAGGATTATCATACCGATTGAGACTCCATTTGTAGGATTATAAGATTTACTATTCCAGTTGAGATTCCAATATAGATGATGTTACAACTTATATGTATTTATATTTATTTATTCAGAATGATTAGAATGTAGTTTACACTTATGTATGTAGTTTTAATAATATTCTTATTTATAATCAGTTATTCGTAATTATAGTTTTAATTATGCTCAATGTCTTTGTCAAATGCTTTATTATGACAACGGTCAATCTTCTTCCTTGCAAGCTACACAACGACACTCGTATAACCTCCTCGCATGCGAGCTAAACAACGACTAACGTCTCACTTCTCATCGGTCAATTTGCTTACTCAGAAAGACCTGCCGCTCCGAGTCTGTCTCCCTGTCTCGACTACTGCGCTCTCCCTCTCAATGGCTACGTTCTTACTCTTGTACAGTGTGCTCTCAATATCATTTCCCACATTCGGCCCTCCTGACAGTCCATTCGACCCGAATGGATCAACCCACGCCTTCATGTATTCTGAAACCGTAGATGTCTTGCAAGGTCCATCAGTGTCACCCAACTTTTCAACATCATACCTGCCGTGTTTCTTGACTGCTACTACATTATACGGTCCTAGATACTTCCCTTTCAATTTCAAACCTGTTCCATATTGGGTGCGTTTTATAGCTACCACATCATTTATCTTGAATTGTTTTCCTGTCACCTTACTTGAATTGAACGTTTTTCGGTTTTCTTCGTGCATTGCTTTAATATTGTCTCTGGCTTCTTCACGAATCTTTTCTCAAAATTCGGAATCACCTGGAATACGCATGTCAGTACCTGATAAAATCTTAAATGGCTGTCAGCTCTTGTACTCTCTGGGTTCCGTATTGTTAATAATTTGTTGTACTTTCCCCAAGTGTTTATACCAATTTGCCGGAATTCCGGAAAGTGATCTTGCTTGTGAGCAATCAATATTATTTCATTTTCCATCTGGCATGGCAACTAATAGTAACTCTCGATTCGGGTCTTTAAACAAAATCTGATTCTTTATGTCAAAAACTTCATACCCTTTCTCCTCAACAAAACTTCGCACAACTTTTGTCCAGTCATCCATCAACTGCGCTTCTTTTAACCTGTGTACAACGCTTTCATTTAACATAAAATATGAAACCCGACTCAACGCATCGACATGCCTTATCTTAGAGCCTGAGCGATGCTCTATTTCATAATCGAAATCCTGCAAATACATTGCCCAACGGGCTACTCTTAATGGTACTTCTTTCTTCTTCATTGTCATTGTAAACGCATTACAATCGGTGACAATTTTGAATCGAATCCCCAAAACATACACTCGCCACTTCATCAAAGCTCCTATGATTGCAAGCACTTCAAGCTCGTATGAATGATATTTTTCCTCACAAGGTTTAGTCTTACGACTCATGAATTGGATAGGGTGAAATAAATTATCTTCAGGGTCTTTTTGCAACAACACAGCCCCAAATCTATACTTCGACGCATCTGTGTGCATTTCAGTAACTAATCTGGAATTATACAACCTCAATACCGGTTCACTGGTCAACGCTGTTTTCAATTGCTCGAACGCAACCTGCTGTATTTCCTTGTACTCAAATTTCGAACTTTTCCTTAAAACATTTGACAATGGCTTGGCTCTCAAATCATACCTCTCCACAAACTTTCGGAAATACGAAGTCATCCCTAGAAAACGTTAAATTTCTTTCTTGTCATTAGGTATCGGAAAACTAGATATGGTGGTAGTCTTCTCTTCACTCGGTTTTATGGCACCATTCTCAACAATGTACCCTAAAAAATTAACCTTCTTCTTCAACAACTGAGAACACTCTTTTAAGTTTTAGCAATCCTTCATCAACATTCATGCTTGGAATGATTACATCATCCATGTAAACAACAATGTCATTGTTCTCGATCAACTCTCGCAAAACCGCTCTTATAAATCGAGTAAACACCGCTGGCGAGTTTGATATATCAAACGGTACGTACAAGAATTCATACAGCCCGTTATGAGTTACGAATGAAGTGTATTTCTGGGATTCTAGTTCAACTGGTACATGAAAGAATCCGTTTGTCAAATCTAGTGCAGCGAAAATCATTTTGCCTTGCAATTCTTCTAATACACTATTCATCTGCGCCATAGGATGAGAGCCTCAGTACACTTACTTTCTGGATACGCGTCGTAATTCGTAAATAGTTCTACGGTCGTTTACTATTTGTGAAATCGAAAAAACTGCCTAAGATCCGGGGCTATATTTATGCTTTTGTAGCATCGTCATCAACATAATTTTTATATATGTATAAAGGTATTTTAGAAGTGGATGATTAAATGATTTAAAACATTCATCCCTCCCTGTAACGGTGTTCGAATCCGAAGTGATTTCGTTAAAATGTTCTGTTTTAATAAGTTGAGAATAATGCGTCAACAATAAAATACGTTCTGTCAAAAAATTCTTTCCTCCTTCATTCTTGTTAAACCATATCAGAAAATAAACAAATCAAATATTCCACAAAGAGTAAAACTAAAATTGGGTGAACAAATAAAATGAGAAGAAATACCAAAAATATTTGAGCACACATGCGAAGGATAAGGCAACGCTTCACTAAAACTGATAAAGTACCAACAGTTCAGGAAAAATATTAGGTATATTTCTCTATACGTGTGTACAAATAGTAAGGTGACTTTTCAAATTTCGCGGGCAACGTACATTCGATTATCGATTTTTTTTTGTTGTGTTGGTACACTCGTCACGAACATATGTTTACAGTTTCAGCTATGTAGGATGTTTAGTTTATTTGTGAGAGGCATAACGGTTAGAAGTGTTTTGCGTTAGAAGTGTTTTGTCAACTACGATCCAGATTTGCTCAAACGTCATAACTTTTGACGAAATATGGGTATATGGTTATGACGTCGAAACCAAAGCCCAATCGTCCCAATGGAAGAGCCCAGGTGAACCAAGACCGAAAAAAGCACGCCAAGTTCGATCAAATGTTCGGAAGTTTTGCTCACTGTTTTCTTCGATTAAAGTGGCGTAGTGCTTCGAGGATTGGAAAAAGTGTTGGCACAAGTGTATTGCATCTGAGAGGGATTACTTTGAAGGGGACAACATAAATAATGATGAATAAATAAATATGTTTTCCTAAATATACAAAGTGACCTTACTTTTTGAACATACCTCGTATTTTTGCGGAGTTTTGAAAAATTTTTTCATTTGGCCACTCTTTACACAAAAAGTTAGTTAGTGCACAACAAAGAATAATTAAACCGTTTTTCGTTTTATTGAAAATTTCCTGATAATTTTTGATCAGACTAAAGTTTCAATATAAGTCTCAAAGGTCAGGATTAGACTTTTAAGCATATCTGAATTGATAACAGAAGTATATATAACTATCGTATATGAAATACAATATTGTGGCAGTAAGTTAAGAAATTAACATACTGCCAATGTATTCATAATATTTGCACGTTAACTACAAAGTATTTTCAGATTCATTGAACCTAACCAGCCAGTTTATCGTTCTGTAATTGCAAAGATTTGAAGCAATTATGTAGGAGACTGAAGTGCACGGGAACGGTTACTAAATTGATTTGGGTACTAGTACAAAATATATATATGTCCATCATGTTCAATAATATCTAGCTTCGTTTGTTCGCCTGTTTCTATGAATTACCTGCATTGCATTCTGTCTGCTTAACTCTCCGTGCATGCCAGCAGTACTTACGCCAGCATCAAATGCATCGCGGCCGTAACTATTGGTTATATTGTGTAATTGAATGAGTTAAGGCACTTTAATACCCATACGAGGCACCATTGTGTGCAATCAAGGTGGACTACAAACCATTCAAACAGTATACCAATTAGTTAGCGGAGTTCAAGGATGAAACTCTAATAATAACTTGTTTATTAGAAATAGAGTCACATACAACTTGTTGTTCCAATTTAACAGTCAGTTGTATATAATTAAGCGTATTCAAACATAATGGTTAATGAACAGAAATTACCAGCGACAAGAGACGAAGAATCACGCTTGCTAATCGCTGCTACTTTGGGCTCAGCAAGCAAATTAGCCCTCTCTCGAAGTACGAATAAGACACTGATAGTCCCGATCCTATTGTATGGCGCAGAAGCATGGACCCTGACATCAACGGATTCAGCGTCTTTAGGAGTGTTCGAGAGAAAGAATCTTCGCTGGATTTTTGGTCCTCTTAGAGTTGGCGTCCAGTTTAGAACCCGTATGAACCACGAGCTGTATGATGAGGGTGACATAGTCCAGGGCATTAATTTCCAGCGGCAGCACTGGGTGGTCACCTCATCCGGATCCAGAACTGAAGGTTTACGACGGAAACCTGAACATGATTGGTGGACGGCGTCAAAGAAGACGTTTGATCTTAAGATGGTATGATCAGGTCTATGATGACCTGATGACCTGCCAGGGACTGACCAATAGACGGTTGTAGAGCCACCTAAGTAAGTAAGTAAGTTAATATATGCGTTAATTTACTATCTGCCAGTTATTAAACTCATAAATCATTAAGTATAACCATCGTTTCCCGCAACATACAGCAGCAAATCTAAAAAAGCAAATACATAACATGGGGACATTCCAAAAGAAAGTTCAGAAAAAGATGGTAGCAAACACAAAACCTCTCCAAAATCAAAACTTAACACGATTACTAAAGAATTAAGCTTAAAAATAAAGTTGTTCAAGGATGATATATATACATTAACACATGATAGAGATAAAAAAATCAGTTGCTCAAAAAGCTCCAAACAAAAATAAAGAAGGTAACTTGGCCTATGGCGACCAGGAAAAGACAAATACTTTCATTGACCACTTATCTCTTTTATCTCTTTTTATGTCAACTGCTAATTTACATAATAGAGACCATCTTACTAATAATCCAGATTAAATACAATACACAATACCGATATTTTCTTACACATAATCAAAATGAAGCACATCGAACTTACCCAAAACATCAACTAGGATATGAGCTTATTACGATAGAACTTCTTCCCTTAAAAGCAATCGTTAAGAATATTCCTATTTTGAATGATGCTTTTAGAATGAAATATGCTCCGGATCTATGGAAAGTATCTGAAGTTATCATTATTTCAAACCCAGGGGAATCGGTGAATCTATTAAAACGAATACAACCTATAATTGCAGAAACAAATATGTTCAGCAATAGTCCTTGATACATTATAGGCTTTTGACAAGGATTGGCCTGAACTTAAAACTATGTCTTTCAATGAAATATTGTATGATTTGAAGATTGCATCTTATTTATAAACACTTTATAGTAAAGCAATGCGACAAATATACAGAATTAAAATTAATATTAGCCGGTGTGCACTAAGGCAACATTATGTGCCCACTGTTATACTTTTTATACACCGTGTATCGCTGTTCTGCTAAGATCAATGGTGGCCGTTGTTCGATCAAGAACGAAGGTCCTCCAAAGTCGGTTATAATTTCAGAAAACATCGATGCTGTGTTTACGTAATAGTACAAGATCTTAATGTCATATTACTTCTCATGTGATTGAAGCATTCCCAGATCCTAAATGAACGCTTATTCTCATTTAGCTTGTTATAAACTCTAGGTGACCACTGATAAGAAAGTAGTAAGCATCATCTTTCAAAAATGGGATGTTGTCGATTTTCATTGAAATAAAGTTCTTTCAATAATTTAGGAAAAATTGTGACGAATAAATTCAGCGAATGACGTTAAGCCAACCAAAACTAATTAATTATTACCTCAATATGTCGCTAAAAATAAACATAATTTGCACGGTAGGCACACTGCTGCTTAATAATTACACTTACTTAATAATTACGTATTGCTTAATTTTCATAGAGTCGTTAAAAAAAAACCGGTGTAGAAACTGTCTGGAGCTGGCATTTATTCATGTCTACATACAGGGGTATCCTTCATACTAAACCCACCGCTCAATATCTCCATATTTTCCCAAAATATTTCGCTTATTTCGAAATATCAACAATCCTAATATGAAGTTTCTCCAATAAAACGATTGTTCCATGCATAGTTTGCCAGAAACCGTTTCAACCTACGCACAGCCGCTTAACATAGACTAATGGGCGTGGCCCGTGTAATTTTGTGTTTGCTATGAAAAAATGCTTCATTAAAATCAATATTAGCTTGAAATTTGATTTGATTACAATCGCTTCATGTACATATACGAATGGGCGCGTCCTGCCCACTCTTTGAGGTAGTCCCATACGAACCCATAGCGCACTTTTATGCATTTGTATGGAAAACTTCAATATCAACTTGAAATTCGATATGATGGCATCTTATGGATGGCCGCTTCATACACATCTACTAGTGACCGTGTACCACCCACTTTTTGAGGTAGCCCCCATTTAAATCCCCACTTTTATGTTTCACAATATTATATAAAATTTCGTGGAAATGGTATTAAAACTTCGGTTGAACCCGAAGTTAACGTTTTTTCTTTTTTAAATATACATACTCATCAGTATTAAACTTAAATTCAACAATAAACATTTTTACACACGTTTTTAGTGCTTTGTAATTCTGAGCGTTTCGTTAGAAGTACTTCATATAATAACTATGCCAATGCTAATGGATTCGTCAATAAGCAAAATATGAATTATTGGATCCACATATGCTTCAAGACACTTCCATTGCCTCCACAAAAAGTGACCGTGCGGTGCAGACTTCCTGCAGGAGGTGTGATTGGATCGAGAATTGTATTTGGAGTGAACTTCACCATGATAAAAATGTAAACCTTGACTGACGTTTTCAAAAATATTAAGGGTGCGTTAGTATTAAAATAAAAAATTGTTATGTCAATAGCGCAGTACCCTATACATATACATAAAACTTCAAATTTGATAAGGATGTAATTAAATATAAAAAATTGGTCCATGCTCCAATGTCCAAATAACTAGTGTTAGTATAGGGTGTCCTAACAAGAGTGCGCGATTTAATTTAAAAATATAAAGTATATTTTTTGTGCCAGTAATGATATTTTTCTTGCATTGTAAAGCAAAAGTTCGGCATCAAATCACAAGAGTTGACATCGGAATTTCGGGAGATGATAAGGTCTGGAAATCGTTGCTCCAATAAATCGATTGTTTCATAAGCGGTGTGGCAGGTGGCGCCGTTCAGATGACACTACATGTCGTCCAGAACCATAACGTCCAGTTGAGGCCACAAGAACTCTGTAATCTTGTTCCTGTAACGAATGCCATTCGAAGTCACTGAATTGCCGGCCCCATTTTCAAATAAGTATGGCCGCCTGACCAAATTCTAATCAGATAGTTGCTAGTTGTGGATGCATTTGTTCTCATGGATCAATTGCAGATTTTCTAAGTGCCATATTTGACATATTTGTTTGTTGACCAACCCATTCAGATGAAAATGCGGTGATAACTCGTTCACTAACTGAAATAAACAATCGTAAATGATAGCTCTCAAGTTTTTGAGGTACCACTTGCACAGAAAAAAATGGCTCCAAATTTGAATCGCGTGTTCTTGTTCGGCACTCTGTATTTATTGTCTTTCGAAGAAGCCGCAAAGACATGAATCGCATCGCAAACTTTTCGGTTAATGGCCGCAGTTCTTCGACTGCTATTTAGTGCAATTCTTGGTGCAGGGATTTTTTAGGGTCTCCTTATAGTATGTATGGATCTTAAACAGAAAATTGCCTTAAAACTGGACCAAACAATGTAGTCCATTGAATTAAAATTCGACTATTATAGCGGCTAATTTTGCGATAAAGTCAAGAAAATTGCAGCAATCATGTACATTTTTGGCTCTATAAACAAGCACAGAAATTGATGAAACGTCCATTCATCTTCACTAATATGATGTTGAGCCCAGGAAAAAAGGATCCAAAATGACGCGACGATATATTTCTCTGTTTATTTTGACTCCTAGTGGCACAAAATCAAATGTGTTTTGCCTTTGCAGCAGAAACCAGCCAATAGTATAACGAAGTATTGAATATAAACGATGTTCAACATCAGACGATGATCCAGGAGCCACTATGGAAAAAAATGTCGATTATTTTGATTATGAACAGCTTTCCATTTCAGAAAATAATCTTATCACAACTTATGCCTGCGGCTTAGTTGGAGAAGCTGACATCATACGAGCTATACCCGATAGTATTTTAATTTAGTCAAAACGTTTGTAACGCGATAAAGGAAGTAACAAAAACCCCATAAAGTATATATATTCGTGTCAGCTAGATAAATCCAGTCGACCGTGCCATCTCCATCTGTCCATCTGTCCGTCTGTATGCATTTTTGTCTGTATGTGAGTTTGTCAGAGCCTGTTTTTCCGTCTTTAAAATATTGGATTGAAAGTTGCTTTAGAGACTTTTTCAAACGAATCATCAAGTTGTAAAATGTTGTGAACTTAGTTCGTTGCACAAAACGAAATACAAGAAAATGTACGAGGTATGTTCAAAAAGTAAGGTGACTTTGTATTTTTAGGAAAAAATATTTATTTATTCATCCATCAATATTTATGTTGTCCCCGTCAAAGAAATCCCCCTCAGATACAATACATCTGCGCCAACGCTTTTTCCAATCCTCAAAGCACTACGCAACGAAGAAAACTGTGAGCAAAACTTTATCATTTGATCGAACTTGGCGTGCTTTTTCGGTCTTGGCTCACCTGGGCTATTCCATTGGGACGATTGAGCTTTGGTTTCGACGTCATAACCATATACTCATGTTTCGTCACCAGTTATGACCCTGGATCGTTGTTGACGTCATTCAATAGCTCCTAAGCTCGATAGCAGAAAATCGCCGAGCACACAAAACACTTCTAACCGTTATGCCTCTCACAAACAAACTAAACATGCTACATAGCTGAAACTGTAAACGTATGTTCGTGACGAGTGTACCAAATCAAAAAAAAAAAAAAATCGATAATAGAATATATCGGTTGGACAATTTTTAAGCCACTCAATTTAAGTTTGATGATCAGACTAAGATTTAGTAGATTTGCAAATTGTGTTTAAATGCATTTAAACGTCTTTTTAACTAAATCCGTGAAGAATTGATGAAAAATAGAATTTGATAAATAAATTTTGACATTGTTGATTATTTAAAGAATTTATTATTTTTGTTTCGCCACGATTAGTTCAGATTAGTTGTTTAAAGTACTCAAACTATGTATATTCTCATAGTAAAAAAAACCTTTTCAGCTTTAAAATTAACTTTATTCGTCAATAGCCGAGCTGTGGGCTGTGTCATGAATCGTACTCCACTAAATGAGCTCGATTTGCACACCATCACCCGCCCCGCCCCCCAAAATTTGAATTTCGAATATTGCAATTTTTCATGAGTAAAGAAACGGAAAGTTCGAAAGTAAATGGAAGAAAAATTGGGTGGAGCTGCAAAATATTGCAACTGATTGGCTTAGTACAATATGAGGAAATATTGGTTACTTTTTGATATGTCTCTTTTTTATAAATTTACACAAATATCTTGGCTTTTACAAATCGGTAGATAAACCAAAACCAGTGCGTGACGTAATGACTGGGCCAGAGCCGCATGACAAGCAAGTGGCCACAACGAAACAGGTTCAATCAGCCAGTAACGCTGCCTAAGACTCAGTGTCAGAGCTAGAATGTTTGAGGGCCATCCTATCGGAAACGGGCACTGCGACATAAATTGTTGTCTTTTGTACCCTATGATTAAGTTAATTTATCTCGGATCTTCTCCTTCTCTTTAATGAAACGGAGAATATCCTTAGACAGAGGTGTTTCTGATCTCATCTGTTCAATTCTGAGCCTGGACAAGGCCGGGCAATCACAAAGCAGATGTAAAATAGTTTCGTCATCCTCAATTCAGAGTGTGCACTCCGTTTTTGAGGAGAGACCTAATTTATTTAAGTGATATCTTAGTGCATGATGGCCGGTGAGGTAGTCCAAAAGCAACCTCAGGTCAGATCTATTAAGATGTGCGTTGGTTTTTGGGTATATAGGACGAGTTAGTAGCTTGGCCTGCCGTAGACCAGGATATTGCATCCAGTACCGGGAGGCACTGCTTTTAAACCGATCTACTATGAATGATTTTGACTTAGCCCAGCTAAGTCCGCAAAGAGGCTTCGGTCCTATGAAGGAAGTTGCCGAACCAGTCTTGGCTAGTTCATCAGCACTTGCATTGCCCTCGATTCCCTTATAACGACTTTTCGGCCGATTGACAGTTGTTAGAGTATGTCGTAACATCGAACAACCAGTTTCGAGGATAAATTCCAAGAAGATAATGCTTTAATTGCCGCTTGGCTGTCTAAAAGAATGGTTATATTGGCCCCTTTGGGACTTTTGTCCATAAGATGTCAGGCGCAGACCTCGATGGCGTGGACGTCAAATTGAAAAACCGTGGGCCAAACATCCATGGCAATAGAGATCGTGGTGTTGGGTCCGAAGACACCCGCACCTGTGCCCGTATCGGTAAGTGAACCATCAGTGAACCAATTGATCGTAGATGGTCCAGTACCAGGGCTGCCCTCCTCCCAGTCTGTTCGAATGTGAAGAAGAACTGAGAAGCGTTTGCTGAAACGCAGTTCCGTGGACAAACAATTTGAAGCGTTGCAGATTTCGATGCAAGGGATAAGTTTTAGGATACTAGAGTGACCCAGTTCACCTAGCGTCCGACTGTCAGTGTGAAGTCTCAGTGATCTGTTGAATAAAAATGTGCAGTGGAGGTAGACCGATGATCGATTCCATTGCGAACTGGGACATGTTCGCATGGCTCAGGCAGGTAAGCCGCTGTAGTTTGTCGCACTGCCTTATTGCATATTTCTGCAGCAGTTTTGGCCACCATACAAGGGCGGCGTAAGTTACTATAGGTCTCTCCATTGAAGTTTAGATCCACAGGATCATCTTTGGCGGGAGACCCCGCTTTCGGCCAAACATGGTTTTGCAAGTCCATAGAGCCATCGTTGCCCTTTGAGGACATTTTTGAGATGAGTATTCTAATTCAGTCTTTTGTCAAGGGTGAGTCCCAAGAACTGTACCTCATCGGAATGTCTCAAAAGAGAGCTTTGGATGTACACTGGACGCAGATCCAATTTGTACCAAGACCGCTTTTTGTGGGTTAATCCTAAGGCCCTCCTTGGCACACCAGGTGGTCACAGTCTGAAGAGCTGAACATTATGTTCGAGACCGTATCCCCAAATCTCCCTGAGACCAGGATCGCAAGGTCATCGGTCAATTACGTTGTACCCTTGTGAACTGAGCTCTAATAGGAGCTCGTCTATCACTAGGGACCAAAGGCCCAGGCAATGGTGGTGGTCTATACCCCTCTGCGCAAGTGCTCGAGTTATGGAGCCATAGCCCGTATTATCAAAAGAACACTCAACATCAAGAAAAGCACCTAACGCTATTTCTTTTGAACGAAAGGTTCTTTCGATTATACCGACTATCGGTAGATAAAAAAAAAATACTTAGCGACAAGCGCCCTTACATTTTGTATATTAATTCTGTCGCAAGGTTCATAACTCCTAGTAGAATAAGTTTCGACCTACTTACCACTTTCGACTATTCGAGAGCAAACTTTGAAGTAGTTTTTCTTAAATTGTTGTGGATTTGTTATTGAGTTAATATTCGGATAAAGTTGGAAACTTGCGCGGTAGCTACATTTAACAAATAACTTTGTACTGTTACCAATTCTCATCGCACATTACGATTCAATCAAAATATTCAAAATTCGCCAACTGTCGAGCAAAGGTTTCATCCAAAGTTTCTGGTTTCCAATCGCCTCCAATTAACTGGCAGTCAGCAATAAGGGATAAAAATCAATATCAATCGTACATATTAGCAATGATAGAGAAAAAGTTCATGATTATATAGAACTCTGCCATTGCTAACCACACACATTAAGTCTGTTTACCAAATTTTAAAAATGAATATATAATTTTCACAAAAGCAAACATACAAATGAATACGGCAATTTGATTTCTAATTTTAGATCGTTGTGAATAATATATGAGCCAGAATTATATTTACAAAATGGTGCACTTAGTACGAAAGATATAAGTTAATGGCTATTACTTAGCATCGTATATCAGCTGTGACATTATATATACGAGCATATAAATAAATATGTGCACGTGTCTAATACGAGCTTATTATAAAAGAAATACGAAAATAAATACATTCTCCACAACTGTGACAACAAATCTGCCAAAAAGTTATATAAATAATTGGTGTTTGTGCGTCATTATACTCAAATCTAATGCAAAATGGCGATTCAGAATTGACTGAAGGTAATAGTTTAAATGGCCAATGATGAGTGGATACATTAAGCTGAGCACGATAAGAGGAAATACCAACTACTTCAGAGATAGAAGCAATAAGGAAATTTTGTATCTAAGCCTCAATCTTATGTTGGTCATTGCGTAGATTAGCGTACAAGGCATGCAGTATAAAAAGTAAACGCAATTTGGTAATTTAGCTCTGTTTATATCTTTCCTTCGTATCTGCATTTATGACTTTGAGTATAGTGCTTGTGACTAAGTTGGAGATTTTATTCTTATACCATTCACACCAAGTGTGAAATGGTATTATCAGTTTATCTGAACGTTTGTAATGCATTGATGGAGGCATCGTAGATCCTATAAATTAAACTTATTATTGATCAGCTCATCGAGACAAATCGATCTAGCTATGTGCGCTATTATGTATGCTCTTTATTTAACTTAATATCAACTTAAACTTTGTTATGGTAACTTCTTATATACGACCTCTTCATATAAATATTATAATGTAAAAACGCCGCCAAGTTTTTTCTTCTGTATACTTTTTTCAAGTAAATATCATCTTGAAATATTCTATGGTGACGTTATATCAAAATCTGCTTCGCATACAGTTGCTCTTATTTTTTGGGCTAGTCCCCAAGCAAACGCACCGCCCGCTTATGCGTTTAGTTTATTCTTATTAATATCAACTTTACATGGTGGTTTTTTATGGACCGACGCTGCACACATTAATGGGCATGTACCGCTCAATTTTAATGGAAACCAGCATAGAAACCCACCAACAACAAAATAGCTGCTTTTCGGTTAGAAATTTCGTGCGAACAGTATCAGAGTTTCGGTTCAACCTGAGTTAACTTTTTCTTTGTTTTTTTTTTTTTTTTTTTCATTTTGTAACTGTGTGGAATGCTTCCTCATTGGAGCTTAAACTATTATGATAGATTCAGCTCGTCGTACTTAAACGCATTTGCCGAATATTCATCAGCGGCTTATCTTCTCGCACTATTCATCACTCCTTCTTTGCGCTGTATAGAAGCCAAAATTTTATTGCGTAGTGTATATTCCGTCTGTATAACATTCTGTATTCAGCAGGTTGTTTTAGTTTTCATTTAAAAAATTTACATTGGTAAAGCAAGAAATACATAAACGGTGCATCTTAGTTTTTCGTTCAATTGTGCAATGATTTTACATGCAACAATTCACAATATTATTATCAACAGTCAAAGACGGAATAATCAATAAATATAGATAAACGGACGCGAGTCGAACAAAATGAACCTATCGTGTAAGAAAAAATTTCTGAACAAGGCCGGCCGCGGCAGGTGAAGAAAAAACACACATGTTCAAATACATAGTATGAACACTTCAATGCTTTTTTACATGTGCGTTTCGTTAGTGAATGTGTCGCACATTGTGTGTGTAATTTGAAATCAGATAAAATTGCTTTTATTTTAAAGTAATTCATTCTAGAATTATGAAATCTTGAAATTTTTTTTGAACATTTCCAATAATATCGTACAAGAACAATTTATAATTTTCATGGCGATTTGATCGTAGACTTAGGATTTTTTTACAATCTTATAAAATAAGACGAACAATAAGTTTGCTCTTAATATTAGCTCTTAATATAATACTTATATAATTTTTAAACCTTGCTGTGTACAGCTTTGGGTTAAATGAGAGTGCTAACCGCTTTCTTAATCGCTGGATCGGATATTCCATAAAAATATTTTAACAATAGTTTGCAAATTTCAATTATAAAACGATAACAACTATCTCGTACACTTTTCAGAGTAATATGGGAACACTGAATACGAAAAACATACTGAATTTTTTCATTTGGACCACTCACTGACTTAGATAACAGTATATTTGTGGTTTTCGATGTGTGATTTTATTTAAACCAGCGTCCAGTGAGAATGGCGAATCGATCGAAGTGAGCGATATATCGCTAGAAAGGTGATTAATTGTGCGTATAACGGTATTTAACTCATTTTGATCGAATGAACAATGACTCATCGAATTTCATACATTTTCACATTTGAGTACCATTTTTCAACAACTAAACTTCCAATATGTAAATATTCCATATATTCCATATTTGGACCTTCAAACAATAACTTAATCAATTTCAAAAATTTCAATCCGTAGTAGACTAAGATCGCGTATAAAATGAAAACGTTATGAAAAAAGGATTCGATACTCACACTTAATGATGGTTTAAGTGAATTAATTATTTTATACGAGTATGAGTTATACGCCAACTTTGTGGTAGCAAATACTGAGTTCTTTATAGAAAGAAAAGTCTGGGTTACTATTAACGGAATTTTTAGCGTTCTCGAACCGGCTAAAATTGCAACGACTGAACTTCAAAGTGAGCAGTTAGTTTTGGGCGACTTTTACTCTATTTGGCTTCATTGTAAAATTCAAATTGGTAAAAAAGATACTGCTTTATCTAAATTTTTAGTCTCTGAATTTGAAAAACGTGAGTCTACTCTATTTGAGAGTAGTGCCGTTTTATGTGCCATATTTTTAGACCCACGATACAATGTAAGGCTGACTTCTGAATAGGAAAGTATTTGTATAGCAGCTTTGACAGAATTATATTCCAGAGTTGTGTCCGTTTCTGAAAATGTGCCACAAATTGTAGAGAGTAGTGTAGCTCAATTAATTTATCTGGAACTGGAGACGAACTCGATGTATACATGGATTTGTTTAAAAGGAACCGCGAAGACACAAAAAGTAATGTACTATCAAAAAATAATATATTAGCTTCAATTAAGGTTTTTCTCAGACTAAAACGTTTAAACAACAAAGATAATGTAGTGAAATAGTGGTTAGAAAATTCCACAAATTTCCCAGAACTATACGAATTGTCAAAAATTACTCTCGCAGTTCCAGCAACTCAAGTAAGCATAAAGCGTTCGTTTTCAGGAGTGAAGTTTATTATGAATCCTCTTACGAATGGGCTGGACTCAAAAACTTTGAATGCTTTTAAGATGTAATTACAATTAAGTAAGAAAAAATTAACTTCGGTACAACCGGAGCTTCAATATTCTTCACAAGCATTAAACAAGTTACTGCCGATACCATTGGGTTTAAGAGGGCTAGCTCTAAAAGTAGGCGATATACACCTATTTTATTTATATAAAATATGATGTTTGCATTACTTTGCCTTGAATAAAGAATAGTTTATTTCATAAAATTTAAATAACATGTTATTAATTTGATGTATGGTTCTTGGAACGTTGGCAATAGTAATTATTCTTTTTTTTTGGAACCGGTACCGTACCGGTATACCGAAACTAAAAACCGGAACCGGAACCGAATACCGAAATAAATTGGAACCGGTAAAGAACCTTATACCGAAACTCGCTTATCGGTACATACCGAAACCGGAACCGAAATACGAAACGAAATACTGGTTGATATTGACTTAACTAAAGAAGTTTTTCATACAAATGCATTAAAGACAGCGGTGATTTTGTGCGGGGGCTATCTCAAAAAGCGAACGCGACGCACTTGTATACGTATGTGAAGTCGTTTATAGAAAATCACCACATCATATTTCAAGCTAATATGGACTTTAATAAAGAAGTTTTTTAAACAAAAACACAAAAGTGGGAGGAGTGTTTGTATGGGGGCCACCTTAAAAAGTGGGCGAGGCTGGTCAATATGGACACTTTATTTGACTCCAATAAAATGAAGCATATCTGTCAATTTACAATTGGATACCATAAAAATTGATCCCAAAAAATGCGCAACAACATCCAGGCGGACATTGCTAGCTCGACTCATCTCGTCGAGCTGATCAAGAATATATATACTTAATGGGGTCTACGATGTATTCTTTAATATTATTCTTGTTCTAGTTAATATTGACAGTAATAAAAAATGTTATACTAAACTACAGGCGATGTGTTTATGTGGGATCTACCCCTAAGAGTAGGCGAGACACGCTGATTGACATATGTGAATCGTCTCTCCATAAGAAACTACCAAATCCATGTTAAAGTGGCTTTTGATGGTATTGGAAGATGGGGTCGTTTGCTGGGTTTGAAAGATATTGATTGCCATTTTCATGGGAATAGTCGATCCCCCTTTTTAAGGACCAAGATTTACAGATATGCACCTTGAATGTTCTGTCACCCCATGGGTAAGGTGCAACTATCATGCTGGTTGATGTCCTCAACAAATACAATGCTGGCGTCATCATAATTCAAAAAATGCGATGGATAGGAGGGTGGTCTAAAAAGAGATTCTGTGACATTTATTATAGTTGCCATGTGAGGAAGCATGGATTCAAATGCGCACAGTGGTCGCCCCATAGGCTAAAAATAAAAAAATGAAAGTCAAAATTTTGGCTAGAATGGTGTCAACCCTATATCATAATTGATCTACCTATTTAAATTAATTTTTGTTTTTGCTTTATTCCATCTGTCCTCTTTAAGAATAGCTGCAAAAGGCAGAGCATGAAATTAATTTGGTGTTACAGCGTGAATAACTCGCAAAATGGTCGCAAATAAAAAAATCAAAGTTAACAATCTAATTAAAATATATGTCAACATTTACTGATTATATGATGTAAGTTTCATCTGCGAATTTTTGCGACTCGCTGCGTTATCTTGAAAGCGGCCTCACCATTTTCGGTGTCTTTTTTACACGCGCCTTTCAGGACTGTGTGTTGTGATTATCGTCTTCGTGTCTTTTGTGCGTTTCGTTGTGTCGTTTTGTGTTTGTCGTCTTAGTTTATTTTGAGCAAGGATATTAAAATGTATCGAATCCATCATACGCGTAAGATTTCACGCGTTTCAACAAATACGAATTTGCTTAAACGCTCACTAATGAGCTCCGATCCTTTTATAACTGGTCAGCGAAATTTACCAAGCAAAAAGAAATTTATATTATTTAAATCTGTTTTTGATTTGTTAGAGTAATTTTTAAATCAATTTTCTGTTTTCTATTTTCATTATTTTGTACAAATGATTTTTTTTTTATTTTTTTTTATGATAAACATGTCTTAAATTAAAAAAAAAAATTACCTTACCTGCTGTAAGTAGTTCTGGCTGCCGATTCCATACAAGACTGACCACTAGGGTTCATTCCGAATCGGTAGGTTATATGAAAGCTATATGATATTACCTACATCCGATCCGAATGGAATTTGGTCATCATACGTAGAGGCTTCTAAGGCTGACATATACGTGCTATAGTTGGCGATGAGTTTGGGCACCGTATGAACCACGAACTGCATGAGCGGTACGATGAGCTTCACATAGTCAAATTTCTGCGGCTTCACTTGGCTGCTCATGTTATTCGGATGAACACGAAGCTCCAGCACTGATTGTTTATGAGCGGAACGTAAACTCAATTGGTAGGCAAAATCAAAGAAGGCACCCGATTTTACGTTGGAATGACCAGGTCTGGGAAGACCTTTGCAAACTTGGTATAGGCAACGACTGGTCCAGCGCCCACAAGAGTATAGCGTCAGAAAGTATGTAAGTATAATATAGTATCATAATATGATTATACTTGGTAAAAACATAATTTGTGCTTTAATCATGGACTTTGAACCGGCTAAAAATACATTTACTCAATACAAAAGTTGCTACAACTAAAACAACTAAAATTCATAACCAAACTATATTTGCGATCCAGAAACATTTTGTTGCATTGAAAACCCAACTTTAAGCTTTCGTTGCTACTTGTCGAGATGGGATGGTTTTTTTTTTATCTATGTAGTATTTAATTGCACGAATTGAACTGACACTACTGGAATGTGTGTGGAGTTACAATCAGAATCCAGAATCTATTCGATCACTAAATTTTAAATGCATGTTCTTCTAATTATTATTATTGTTCTCCTTAGCAGGTTTTTGAGTTATTATTTCACAGCCGAAAAAATTCGTCGCAATATACTCATAGTATTTCAACAAAGCATAAAAACTTGTCTGTCTTACTCGTACAAGTTAACCCATGTGAGTTCGCTTGAGTGTAACACTTTCTGCTGGTTTCGTTTCGCAGTTCGTTCTTTTGTTTGTTTGCTTGTAATGTATCTTTCAATCGAGTAAACAAGTGCAGTTTAACAAAGCGGAAACGGAAGTCGAATTCAGCACACAGACGCAAATGCTTGATGTGTGAAATAAGCAGAAATGAGTGAGGCAGGTTAAAAGAAAGAAAGAGAGAGAAAGAAAGAGAGAGAGAGAAGGTGATACATATAATATGTACTGTTGTCTCTTTAAATATGGCAGCAAATGTTCCTTGCACGCTGGCTGCTGTTTTCCTCTATTGTTTTCGTTGAAAATTGCTCCCAAAAATAACAAAGCTTTTATCATTCACTCCCACACTCACTTACCTATATCCTTCCTGGTTTCTACTTGACTAGTTCAAGAAACTACGTTTCATCGTCAGCTGTTTTCTACATAGTTTGCCAGTTCAACTTTTCTTGTGCTAAATAGATACTCAGTTTGGATAAAGATACGCTTCCCATACTACTCGTATTTAACATTTTAGTGTTTGTCTTGACAAAAGTTTTTATTATTGCTCCCAAACAAAATAATCAAAAATATTAAGACTTATGTCATAATTTTTTGAGTGCCTAAATTCAGATTGTTTTATTGCTTGTGACATTGCAGAGTCGCAGAAAAAGATTTTTTAAGAAATTCGACTTTCAATGGCTCATTTTGAGCTAGCCTTGTCGGAGGCGAAAGTAGCTAGTAGCACTACAGTATGCAGTTAAATTAGTTTAAATCAAACTTTCAATTTCTATACATCATTCATACCTGATCTAAAAATAGATACAATGTATTTGCATTATTTTGCCATCTATTTAAAAATTATAAAAAACACTACATTGCTCCATATTACTAGCGTTTCCCGGCGCGTAGCTGCCCTTTCCCTTGCTTCTCCTTTGCCCTCACCCTCCTTCCCACTGCCCCACCTTCCCCCTGTCCCACTTTCCCCTTGCCCCACCTTCCCCATGACCCTTTACTCTACCATCAATTCTCCTACCCCTCTTCTCTTGTCCCTTCCAACCGTTCTACAACCGCCCTTACGCTGCCCCACTCCTCTGCCTCCTTCCCCTACCTTTCCTTAATTTACCACCCTGCCCCTTTCGATCCTATTCACATGTATACAACATTTCATCCCTCTATCTTAAATGGTACCCAGCGTGTTGCTGTCATTCCCCTTGCCATTACCACTCCTTCCCTATGATCCCTTCCCCTACATGCCCCTCTTCCCCAGCCCCTCTTCCCCAGCCCCGCTCCCCAGCCCCGCTCCCCCAGCTCCGCTCCCCCAGCCCCTCTTCCCCTTCTATCCCTTTCCCAACACTCACCTTTTCCTTCCCCCATTCCACTACCTCTTCTACCCTTTTAAAAGGAACCCGACGAGTTGCTGCCCTTTCCCCTGCCTCTTCTTCCCCCTACCACTCCTTACCCTTCCCCTTACCATACCACCACGTCCCATACTCCTCTTCCTCTTCTCATGCCCCTCTTCCCCTTCTATCCCTTACTATCCCCTTCCCCCTTCCCCCATTCCACTACCTCAAACAGTTTTTACGACGCAGATGTTCGAAATTTTCTAATCGAAGATCTTGTTCTTGATGTGTGCGATAAGCTCGACGATTTCATATTGGTAACCGATTCGTTTCACGGGCTGCCTCTATTTGATCTTGTGTTTGAGAAGCACGAAGTCGGGCCATGCTATTGCGTCTCTCTCCCGTTCGATTTGATGGTCTTCTTCTGTGGATTTCTAATAGTTGCTGTCGACTATTTTGCGAAAGATTAGATCTTTTTGGTCGCGGCATTTTTGATAATAAAATATTCGACTTTTTTTTTGTTTTATCAGCACTAGATTATTTACTAAAATAATCGATTTTTCTTTATTTTTTTTATTTACTCACACACACAAATCGTACTGACACAAATCGTACTGAGACACAAACCTTACTGCTACACAAAATAAAGAAATCTTTGACAAAAACACAAATCTTATTGTGACCCAAATTGTCACAGTAAGATTATAAATTTATATAAGAAAAATCAATTTTGTTTTTTGTGGAAACCCCACCATATCACTTAGGGGTATAAACAATAGCTTATGGCCCCATTCGCAGATCTACCAAATATACACAAAAAATTTCATGCAAATCGGTCAAGCCGTTCTCAAGTTATAACTGTGCCAACACAAATTTCCTTCCTCTTTTATATATATAGATTATTAAAGGTGTTAATGTTATATTATTGTATTTGTTATTGTATTATATACCAGTATGCAACCTAGAGGTCTGCATGATTCGACTCATGCTGAAACAGAATAATAATTTAATGTTACAGAGTTTATCGAGTGCAACACACACGCAGGATCGAATTTCGAATCTTTGAGTTTAATTGTGTGTGACACTGTCGACACTCAAAAAGAATGAATTTGAGTGAATGAATGTGTAAAACGGAATGAATGAATGAAGGAAGCAGAGAACATTTGGTGTGATAAGAAAAAACGTTAACTACGGTTGAACCGTATCTCTATTATCATTCACACGAAATTGTTAATAGTATAGTAAAACATAAATATGTGTATGAAGCATCGCTTAGATGTGTAAGATGCCGCCATATCGAATTTCAAGTTGATTTTGACGTTTTTTATACAAATGCATAGAAGTTAGCTGTGTGTTTGTATGGGATATGCCCCCAAAAATGGGCGTGGCGGGTCAATATTGATACTCTATTGAACTGCAATAAAAAGTAGTATATGTACAAAATTTCAAATGGATAGCATAAAAATTGGTACCCAAAAAATGCAGACGGATAGACAGACGTACATGATCGACTCGTCTCGTCGAGCTGATCAAGAATATATATAATGCGTTAAAACTTTCAGACAAACTGATAATAAAATTTCACACTATATGTGAATAGTATAAAAAATCATTTATAGAATGGACTCAAAACGGTATAAGCAGGATTATGAATTAATTAAATCGGACTCAAGTTCGAATGACTTCGAATAAAACCACAGTCATAACGTCATAAACCTCATATTAACTCACACTCAAATTCGTTTGATGTTGTAAATATGACACTCATACCAGTACATTTATTCACTCAAATTCATTCGAATGTGCGGCCGAATTCACTCATTCAATTTAAGTATAAATGCGTCATGTGCCTTTTTGAGTTAATTCATGCATTGGGGGCGTTTGAGTTTCAATGCTCGGCTCAATTGTAACAATTGTTGTTGGTAACGTTCCCCAGTGATGATTTCGTTAGGCTGGAAAAGTTTTGATAATGTTGTTATCTAGAGTGTCGACAAGCTACTGCAGACAAAGACGCCGCTTACAGAAGAACTCTGCAGTCAGGAGCAACGCGAGCTGTTAGAGAGAGATATCACAAGAAAAGACTGCTTGTCTTTGCATGACGACGCTACGAGTATCACACACACAAAACACAGGAACCTCTCTGAGGTCTTTGATTTTCAGGCATGGTGACGCTTTATCGTGCTACTTTTGTAATCTAACCAAATTAGAAATAGAGCCCTTTCTTGTAGTACGAAGGTAAAAATCGACTCAGATAATTACGGTGCTGCTTTCCTATGAGCGGCCTTCACCGATATGTGCTTGTAAAAGTAAGTAAGTAGTTAAACTAGGCGTAGTGAAATATGCACTCTCCGAGTTGAACGAACCCATTTCATTGTATTGCTACTAACAACAATTGATGCTTTTGAGCCAAGCATTGAACAAAACAAGAAAGAGCCTTGAGTTGCCTCAAAAATTATTCAACATATTTTGTAATATAATATGTAATGATTGGAGGAAAATTAAGACCAACTACTTGAAAATTTATGGCGTGTACAGATTATAATATAATCGACAGGATATATTATAATCTGTAGGACAATAGGTCGGACAATATTGTAACCTGAATGTACCATAAATTTTCAAAGTAGAAGTCGATTTGCCTCCAAACATTACACTATATATTAAAACCATTAATGATGCAAATCAAGACATACAACAAAATTATAACAAATATTTCGAAAAAATTGACAATTGAATTTGTTTTTTTTTTAACACTGCGGGTAATGCGAGTTATGAAATTTCCATTTTTTATAACTCTTGTATCAGTCAAAGCAGAAGAATTCAAACAAACAAACAAACAAACACACAAACAAACAAAACTTTCGTTGGACTCGTCTCGGTGCCAAAAATTAATAGTCAAAAATTGATAAAAAAAATTAGTTTGCGCCGATAGGTCCTCCACGAGCACCAGAAACCCTTTTGCGTGGGCATTTTCAACCCTTATATTTTGGACTGGGGGTAATCCGATTTGATATGTTTTAACATTTTCTGACTTTACGAATTCAACAAAAAACTTCGTTATTGCACGTATTATATAGTCCTCATGCTGTAGTTACACTGAAGTGAGCTCTCATCAGTTGCGTTCACAGCAATCTTTGGTTCTAACGAAGGACCACTGATTAATTTGTCCAATCCATGTGTCTATTAAAATTTTTAACAAATACTATAAACTCAGTTTGAAGAGCATACTCATACTAAAAGCAAAAGCAATCGACTAAATAAAAACAATGGCAAATAAAATTCTAATTGAAAACCAAACGGTTCGAATAACAACTTTTTCAATTAAAATGGAAACAGCAGAATGTGAAAAAGTTTTTGTGCCGCCATCGCCAATGCCGACACCGCATTCAAAGTCAGTGAGTGGAGCTCAAAAGCCCACACAGCGGACGAGAGGTGAATAGTTTATCAGTCCGATAAACCAGCCAACCAACCCATTTAAATGGCACAAAAACGACTCACTGACGGTAGCGGCGGTGTTGGAAAATGTTTTGCGGTTTCTATTGGAGTTTAAACAACACTTGATCTAATCAGAAAATAAATGCCATCACCGCACAAAACAATTGTTGGAAAATTGAAATAAAATTCAAAATAAATTAAAACTGAAGAGAAACGAGTTCATATTGTACGAATGGAAGCAGTACATTTGCGTGGTGATTGACATGAGTACAATTGTATTGAAGGAAGCACAGACAGATGAATGGAGTGAAACTTCTCTGCGGATTTGGGATGTACCGCTTATGCGCAAATACTCGTTGTTAAACGCCCATTTCCGGTTGCCTACTTGAATTGGCACATCATTAGGTGTACGGGTCTGATTGTAAAAAAAAATAAAAACCAAAGCGGGAGTCGGGGGATTGTTCATGAAACAAATGGACGGATCCACAATTGAATAGTTTTGCAAGCCAACAGTGTAGATGAAAAGACAAATGAAAGAAAGAATAACCCACTGCAACTACTACTTATTACGAGTATCTGCGCGTTTGTTTCACTTACTTTAGATTGATATCTAAATTACTTTTGTTGTTCCATTCAGTTCGTTTGAATTTGGTTAGTGTGCAATTGTGGTCAGGGGCATTTTTACTCGTATTGGATTCATTTCCAACTTAAATGTGTTTGAGAATAAATTGAAATTAAAAACCACAGCAGAAAAGCTTTGTGTCGGAATAGCAAGAACAGCTGAAAGCTCTTTACACATTGGTAATGCTGACCATGGTAGAATTTATAAGTGCAAAGGAAAATAGACATATACTTACATAGACATGTGTAGAACTTGTAACATCACATACTACAATAGTTATCTTATTTTAGAGAGTTTCTTATGTACGTGTATGTATTTCTCATGATTAGTAGAAGTATAACGTTAAGAATAATATTCTTGTATTAGAGAAGGAAGGCATGGACATTGATATGAGAAGACACTGATATCGAGGAAGGTAGACGAACCTAAAATGATGACGTATTCGGTACTTAGGGTAAAAAAAATTTAATCAAACATAAATGAAATGACACCAATGACACCAATGCCTTTTACCACGATACTGCAAATAAAGTGTTTTTTCCAAGAAAATCACAGTTCTGTTTAAAGCTTAATGGCTGCTACTGATTAATTTTCTTATTTCCTTTTGTTCACAGTGTCACCGATTTTATTTTCTAACGTTGGTCAAACTTAAAATTTTGTTACTCATGTCAAAAAGACTTCACTATTTCAAATGTTAAATTAAATAAGACTCTTACAATGCAAAAATGCTGAGACTGGAAAAGGACAATGTGCTACCGCCTACATAGACAGCCGACACACCCATCATCACTAACTCCATGGATGCTGAAAATTTTCTTGTCAAACCCCTGGAATTTACGAGAAAATGTCGAAATACGGACAGTTAAAAATGAAGAAGAGTAAAGAGTAACAACTTAAATGGTGGGTGGAAAGTTTGTTAGGGGCTACACACAGAAAAAATTTATATTCGTAACTGCTTCTATTCACAAGCTTTCTAACAAAAAATCAAACGAATACTCGTATGTTGGGTTTAAGGGGGTAAAAAGGGTGTACGTTTTGAACTTGCCTACTTATATATATAAATATTGCTATAACAATAATTATGAGGATGTTTTTTCTAATACCTCTACATAACGAACTTAACGACAAATTAATAACAAATGGTGGTGAAGTGTATAAAACACTGATCATCATGAATAACTGACTGCTTGAAACAGTAATACACTAATTGACAATACTAAGTGACAATTAGAAACAAAAACAAGGTTTGACAAGGACCAAGACCCAATGCAAATTAACAATACAGATGTAGAGTCTCAGAGTTGACCCCTGGTAATTGAATAAAAGATTTTGGGCGAATAACAACCTATTAAAAACAACATCTTTCAAAAGGTTACTCCAAATCTGAACTGCGGGAAGTACATAGTTTTGTGCCTCTATTTTGATGTTATTACAAATAACTGTTCCTATTTTCACTTTTGCGATGTACAATTTCAGTAAAGGATTTTCATGTTTATATATCATTTACACATATGTACCGTGAAATGGTATTATCAAATTGCTTCAAAGTTTGTAACGCATTAAAGGAGGCATCGTAGATCCCGACTAGACGAGTCGATCTAGCTATGTCCGTCTGTCATACCCAATGATATATATGAGCGTCCTTCCTACCTTATCAATTTTTAAGTTCATATTGGGTGAACCCAAAACTGGGCGGTGGGTTTGTATGAAGGCTACCCCAAAAAGTACGTCAACATGGATACTCTATATGACTTCAATAAAAATATATCTAAAAACTGGTCCTTAAAAATATGTGCAACAATACCCAGACGGACAGACCAACTTAGCTAGATCAATTTGTCTCGTTGAGCTGATTAAGAATATACATAGTTCATGGGGTCTGTGATGCCTTCTTTAATGCGTTACAAATTGTTAGACGAAGAGATCATTATAATTCAAACTATGTGCGAATGGTATAAGAATAACTATAATCTTTATCGTCATCATCACTATTTTCCTAGTGGTTGTCTATTTAATCATTACGACATAGTTAAAACTAGAAAGAAAGCTGCTCGACTTCGAGATTCAATGTATCCAAGAGGCATATTTTATTAAATTAATGAAAGGTACACACAAATTTTAGTTTTACAGCTAAATTTGAAATAAAAACTCAAAAATGTTCGGCAGGTTTTTATGAGGGCTAGCGCATATAGTGTATAGTCCTATCTGGATCTACGTTTGATATTTCATTACTCTGAAACCTCAAATTTTTTACAAGTTTGTATGGGGGTTACCCCTTAAATACAGTTGGCATGTTCATTTAATACACTTTTTCTGAAAAGGGAATAGGAGAGTCCAAATATCACAACATGTCTTTATCTATTTTAGTCTTCACCATCCAGTTGTTTAAATAGACGGTCAGACGGGTGTCTATATCGTCTCGACTCTTGATGCTGATCAAGAATAAGTAAACATTATGGACTCTACCGCGTCTTTACATCCTATATATCCTATAAGTATAGGTTGTGAAAAGTCTTGTTTGGGAACTATCTTCCATTATAGCTGAACCGCTCCAACATCACAACAAAACATAACTTAAAACTATAAGTTTATAAAAAAAAACATTATTTTCTCAAACATTCAGTACTGACAGAATATTTTTTTTTATAAAAAATCACTGCAGCACTGTAAGAAGCACACGGAATTAAATTCGGCGCATATGACTTTATAAGGATTTAAAAACGCGAAAGATGAAACGCAAATATTAAATCTAAGACGCACAAAACGCCTATTTGGATAGTTGAATTAGTTTCACCAGATATAACTTTATGAAGAATCATTACACTTAGCATTGAACGACAGCTTTTAATGTATTCAAGTCAAGTTGCTCAAGACGCCTCGAGAAAAAGCGAAGCCGACGAGATGAATCCCAATTTAAATTTCTCAAAGTAAAAATAAGGAATACCGATTCAATTTTTTTAGAATGCACTTCTTAATGAGGATTCCAAACTATACACCCATACTCGAGAATAGGACAACACCTTGTTATATATATACCGGTCAGTAAACTCTTTTGCCCACCTTTTAACAGAGCCAAGAGTCGAAGATTCTTTATTAACGGCTATGTCTATGTGCCCATTAAGAATTTCATTTTATAGATACCGTTTTCAAAATTCGAATTAGAAGCTAGGAGGCAATTCATGGACACTGGCGCCTGCCAGTACACATAACAACAGCCCGTTGATTATTTTCATATGTTTGAAAAAAAAAAGTCTAATGAACAACATAATCTTTTTGCGGCTCGAGTAATTTGATCTGCATTAACATCTGTAAAGTTATGAAATTCATCCTATAATTTTTGACACAATTACATTGAATTGAAATTAATCAAACAATTCTGGAGTCCATGCAGTTATCGTTATTTGTGGGAAAAAATTTTAAATACTTTTGTTATACTAAATAGGATATTAAAAGTTTTAAGTCCTGCTTAGTCGAGCATATCATGTAACAAAGATTCCGAATTTTAAGACATATTTTTTTTAATTTCCTTTTACTTCTAGTGGAAATTTGCAGTGTATTGAAACTATTTCCAATGCAATATAAATATGTGAGGAAGATTTCACAAATAATTTCCACATAGTGTTATAGTTTTGTAATTTAGTTAGCCTTAAAAGAAACAACAGAGACCCAATAAAGTGAAGGGTGTTTTTAAGAGCTGTAGGTCTTTCAATTGAATTAAAATACTGTTTATACATAATTTAAAACTGAAAATTGGTTTTATTAGAATGATAATTTTATACTATTAGTGTTTAAATATGAATTTAGCCGTGCGGACACTACGGTCGGCTGGAAGTCCAATTTTCGACCACTTATTCAAGTAATGGGGGCCATAACTCGTCAATGGTTCGTTCAATGTTGTCTTCTAAGTTGTCCAAAGTTGCTTCTTTGCTTCGATAAACACGTTAGCCAAATGTTTCCTTCAGTAAGTCGATTGTTTACGCTCTACAGAAGCAATTCTTTCTTCGATACGAACTGTACGATGACTTTGCAGATGAGCAATTTTTCAAATTTGTCGCTCGGATGGACGATCGATAACCTCAAAAGACACAAAACACCGTTTTTCGGGTACATAACCTCAAATATGTCAAATTCCCGGCGTGATGGGCCAATTCTGACCCCGGATTCGGATTCTACGCAGCAAATTACTTCGGAAATGACTCTCAGCTTTCCAACAACTAAACCATGTTGACTTGTGTAATTTTTTTTTTCTTTTTGTTTTGGCTAAAATCATCTTGGTATTTTTATTATTAATTTTTTTTTTTGTGAAATTTAACTATGACTAGTATTTCAATGAATCGAGTTTTTAAATGCAAAATACAAAGTTAACCCCTGTTCAGGTCAATTACAAAAGCATGCATTTGTGAGAACCTCTAACCATAAATCAAAAGATTTATTCGCAAACTGTCGGTTTCGGTGTTGTGTTTAATTTGGACCCTCGCAAAGCTTTTCACAACTACAACAAAAATGATAAATTCTACAACAACAACGGCAACAGAAATGGTGACCGAAAAGCAATAAAAACGATTTGCATAATTACAGGCGCTAAAAGTTGATTACATACAAGTACACACTTGTCCAATCGCTTACAGCAATACGAATGTGATTGTATCACCTCATTTTAGGTGTTGTTGGTCACCTTTCCCCTCCCGATTTCCGACTAATGTTTGTATGTATTCGCACTTAAAAGGTTTGACTTAAAATTTCAAGAAATTTGTAGTTAATTAAATTACGCTGAATTATCTTTTAAAATAAAAACAATTTATAGTCCCAGAGTTTTCTTCATTCAAACCGACGGTCGGACAGACGGACATGTGCATAACAACTCAATTTTTTATGCTCTTCACGAATATACTTGTATATACTTTATTGGGCCTACCACTCCTTTTAATATACCCTTTTAATGATCGAAAAAGAGCATTTTTTCAATTCACTTACTCTTCAATAGTGATTGCCCGTCGTCAGTCTCTTTCTCACTTCAGCTTCCGCTCCGTTTGCACTCTATAAGAAATGAAGTCGGTTAAAAAAAAAACAGCTTTTTTTATCTATCTGCATACTATGAGCATAAGTATTTACATATGTATTTACATATGTATACAACTGTGTCATTCATACTAGAACAGAAACCATCGAATTCTGCTTACGTTTTTTTTGGTATAAGAAAAGAGGTCAAAAACGAAGAGGAAAATATGCATGCCTTGTTTACCTGGGAACCACGTTTATTCTAAGTTTTTGAAGTTGCTGAAACCGAATACGAGGTCAATTTTATCCCATCACGTCAGGCGTAACCCCCAAGTTATGTTTGTTTGTTTTTTTTTTTTTTTTGTGTTGCTGTAAAGACTTCTTCAGAGACCACAAAAACACAAAAAACTGATCCCAGGGTCAGAATATTTTTATTTCTTTGTGTAGCTGTGTTATCGTTTGAGTTTAAATAAATGTTTTTCGAATATTGATTCGCTTTCCACTTGTAAATAGTAAATAGTTGAATAAATTGGCAATTATTATTATAAATTTCTTTCTTCAATTGGTGTCCCCGTATTTAAAACAAAACTTGATTTGTTGTTTGTGTGTCAATAATTTTAAGACCGATAATACAAGCGATACATCACTTTATGTATTTTATCTAAGCCAGGGGTTCCCAACCTTTTCTTAGTCAGGGACCACTTTTAAATCATTCTTGTTAGCAGGGACCACTATGTAGGTGTAAAAAAATAAAAAAAAACTTTAATTAAAAACTCAATAGGAACTTACACAAAACGAAATAAAAATATTTTTAGGATAAACTTCTGTAATTTTGTATTAATGTGATTTCTGAGCTTGCATCTTCTTCACGAGTTCTGTTATCCTAGGACTAATATTGTTACTCAAAGCTACATTTAAAATCATTCGCGGACCATATTTTGGCTTCTGCGGACCACTGGTTGGGAATTCTTGAAATGTAAGATTGTCCTTGCAATTATAAAAGATTTCATTTCTTTAAAGGTTCAACCTGACCTTGTTTTTCTGATTTCATTGGTATCGTTAACATGAGTGTCGGTTTTGTTGCAGCATTTTGAAACCTTTTGCATCATTCGACGAAAGGATTTAATGGCTGTTCATTATGGAATAATCGTTACATTGCACTGTTTGCATATGTAGGTCATAGATTTGACTTTAACTGAACTTGCAATGAGTTCATTTAAGCGATTACAACTTTGGGTCATATGCCGCTCTTAATATATCAATTTGTGAAATCAAATACTTCGAAGAAGAATGTTGAGAGAGTAAAAATCATTTCAGCGTTTTAGAGCAAAGGTTCAACGTTTTTTATAGGCTGGATGCATAGTGCGAAATGCGCCACGCCCACAATCTACAATTTTCCAGTTATTGAATGAGCTTCTGAGTAAAATTCTAATACAATTGTTTCCTACATGAACTCTAATAAAATATTCATCCTTTGCTTACATCAGATCTCTATACCATATAGCCCATATAAATACATAAATATGAATCAGGTACTGTAGTGGCCAGTAATGGGTTAGTTATTTTCAAAACTAACTAAAGCTTTTAAAACTGTTAATTGTTGTCATCTTTGTCATTTATACTTTTTGGTTCTTTTGCACTTTAACATGCAATGAGTATCATACGATAAAACAGTTATTCGATCGGAATGATCCCGTTCGAAAGCTAATTGTTCTCATATTCTTAGATCGCGACTGATGCAGCCAAACGCATGATTTTCACTTTGCATTGGACTATTCATCGTCACAGACATAGGACCGTGGCTTAATTAAATCAAACAAATTTATATCGAATTATTTTAATACGCTGCCTAGTGCACGTGGTATTACATACATCAGTGTAAATCATATTCATTTATTTTTGCTGCAACATTCGTGTTATTGTATATTGCTACGCAACGAGGAGAATAATTCTAGATTTGAATTAAGTAATTAAAAAAGGTGATATTTGTAATTTGTACTTAAGTGCTGTGTTTAATCATTTCCTCGATTGACAGTGCTTAAATTCATCTGCCTGTTGTTAACTTCTGACCAGGCAACGCCACGCGCATTTACGCTACGCAACAGCGGTGGCCGGCATCTATATATACATTCCCAGGATCAAACCTAACATCGACGCCTTACGTCATATGTATACCCTACACACAGTCAAATACACGTGGGTTACATCAACTGGAGGAAAAGACATAAGTCGCATACGCCGCGCATTATGCGTGTAGCGCATATATGCTATAAATGCAACGGCTACTTTGAAGCATTTCGCGAGCATTTCGTTTTCCCTCTTTTTCGTTCGCAACGTAAATGTCGCTACCACCTTAGTTTAAAAAAAATTATTTCTATTACTTTTTTTTTGTTGCAATTCTTTAATTAATTTTTGGTAATTTTCGATGCAAGGTCTGATTTAAAATTTACATGTTTATAATAAATGTATTAATATCATTCAGTAATCTTTTTAAAACGTTAAGTTGTAATTGTATGATTTAAATGCTTAATTTGCTTAGTAGCGACATCCCATAATATATATGTAGAAGATTTTTATTTAGTATAAGTCCAAAGCTTCTTCAGCAGCGACTTCGATGGGCCGAACGAACGAGCAGCGGTAGATATATATATGTGAGTGAGTAACCATATGAATTATTAATTGAATTTTCAGTACGTAACCTTTATATATTGACCTGCCCTTAAGGCTTATATATACGAATTAGATCGTTAATCGCTAACTAATGTCAACGTAAAACCTTGAATTTAAACTAATCAGTCGTACAACATATCTAAATGAATTTTTTATTGATTGATTTTGATTTTGAGTTTATTGAATACTGAATAGTTTTATTATTTATTTTAAATGTATTTCTCTAATATGAATTTGTAATAAATTATCTTCTGTCATAAGTACATCATGCCTAATGTATATCATGTATAAAATAATCTTATAGGCATTTTATAAACTATCTCCAACGAAATGCCATGGTAGGGTGGGTACAGAGGAGAGCAGGACCAGCACATCTTTTGGTACCTGAATCAATGTAGCTTGACAAATTTCTGTATCAACGTACCGTGTCGGGTGAATAAGATTCTTTAGTTTTTATTTTGTTTGACTATTGTTTTTTTTAGAATAATTAGGGAATAAGGAGGCGAAACGAACCCCGACAATCCGGCGAGCTATCCACAGAGCGCAGCATAGTGCACAAAACCCAACTCCATTATCCCCAAAAGAATAGCCGGTACACTACAGTACAAATAACTTGTAAATAAATAAGTTTTAAGTGAAAAAAAAAACAAGAAAAAACTTTAACTTCGGTTGGACCGAAGCTCTAATACCATTCACATGACATTTTAAATCGTATTGTAAAACATAATTTAAATAGGGGCTATATCAAAATGTGTGCGGTATACGCCCACTAGTAGATGTGCATGAAGCACCTATCTATAAAACGCCACCATATCGAATTAAAAGCTAATATTGACGTTTTCCATACAAATGTATAAAAGTGAGCTGTGGATTTGTATGGGACTGTCTTAAAATTGTGGGTGGGACACGCCCATTTATATATGTATATGAAGCGGTTGTCCACTTAAATCCACCAAATCGAATTTCAAGCTGCTATTGGTTTAAATAAAAATTTTTTTTCATAATAAACACAAAATTGCACGGTGGGTTTGTATGCAGGGTACCACAAACGAAGGGCGTGCTACGCCCATTAGTCTATGTATGATAAGCGGCTGTCGATAAAAAGGCACCATATCGCATTTAAAACTATTATTGACTTTAATAAGGAAGTTTTTCTTACCAAAACACAAAAGTGGGCAAATGGTTTGTATGGGGGCTACCCCAAAAAGTGGGCAAGTCCCACCCATTAATGAATATGTGAAGCGTCCGTCCTGCGAAGTTACCATATATATTATTAAATTGATATTGACTACAATAAAAAAGTTTTTCATACAAAAAGTCAAAAGTGGCCGCTTGGTTTGGGGTCAGACAGACATGGCTAGATCGACTCGTCTCGTCGAGCTGATCAAGAATATATTTACTTTATAGGGTATAAGATGCCTACTTTAATGCGTTAGTTCGTAGTATGTATGTACATCAATTGTGTTGCGTTGCTTCATTAACACCAAATGAGTATGTGCATACATATGTATTAGTATGAAAGATAATTTTAAAGTTCGGACTTTCTTAAACTGTTGTTAGCTAGGACCTCTTAATCTTGTGTAGAACCTCAAAATAATAAATCACAATTACTTTAATTTAATTGTCAACTTTTATATGCACCAGCATCTATTTATTGACCATTCTAGTTAAAAACTTCATTCATTTGCCCTGTTTAAATGATTGCTATCAAATAGAAAATCCTTTTACTATGTTAAATATAAAATCATCTCTCACAATTCCCACCTCCCATAAAGGTCACCTCCCGTAAAGCCTACCTCCGAATTTCTGATATAAATTTTGTATTTTTGGGATTGTTTGTAACATTTTAAGATACATTACACACAACCAAAATCACTAATGAAATATAAGAATTATCTTTATGTACATAAAGATAATTCTTATATTTATGTACATAAACACTGCGAAAACCTACCTAGCACACATGTGAATTGCTGTTTGCACTTTGCAAAATATGTTTAATCGAACCCAATAAACTACAAAAATACCAATACTTATAATATGACTGAAAAGAAAAATGTTCACACGATATAACGATAAAAGTTGAAATAACTGGGAGTCTGCAGAAACGCGTTAACGTATGTTTTAAAATTTCCATATGATAGGCTAATTAAACAACATTGAGAATAAGCCTATAGTTTCACAGTTTGTTAATTTCTTTAATGTGCTACGATATGTTATAGCTTAATACGCCAATATTTATAATGAAACAAACTATAACATCAACCTCACTTCACCACTTACTCGCTTAACTATTAAATGCATCTCTAATCGTACTCTTGTAACTCATGCAATTATATTTACAATACTATTCAAGCACATTAAAGTCAATGCTGGAAGCAATTGTGAATAAGTTAAACTTAAACTGAACAGACAATGTCCTTTGCCGTATATCTTTTGAGGCTTGTTATTAATTATTATTATTATTATGCTACACATAGCTGTGATTTTGTTTTCGCACTACATTTTGTGTTATATAAAATACAATTGTGGATTATATACTCGTATGTGTAGATACTTATTATCAAATGGTAGCAATATCAAGCTGTTAAGCTTTTCATGCCGGAAGCAGATAGACACAAACACATTTATACTCATTTGAAGTTGAAACTGTATGGCGTGTAGTCGAAAATCCTCCCAAATATTTAATATTATACGAGGTCCATTTAAAAACTTTTAAACAGAGGCATACTACATAATCTTCTTTTACCTCGATACACGTAGTCGAACAATCCTGAAATACTTTAATACTTTCTGAATAATAAGATTCGTCGAAGTTCTCAAAATTATCGTTTGTTTTCATTCGAACCATTTCTTCAAGTTATCAAATCGTGACAATGTGGTGAATGAGGTACCAAATGGTCCTCGTCGAAATAGATCGATCAAATAGTTCAGCACAATCTACTCCTATTATCGTATTAACTTTTTCAAGGCAATTCAATCTCTTACCTTCTTCGATTCTGATTCACCCAGACTCTTATGAAACAATACAAAAATAGTTAAGTTCCTCGACGTGAATCAACTCCAAACATGACTTCGAAATTGTCAAACGATGGAGTATGCTGATCTTGTCATTCGTTTTCGATCTTAACACGCCTTTGTATAACTTTTCGCTAACGAAATGTATTAATTTTCTTCATCTGGAGGTAAAATTTCATATTCCAGAAGATGAAAAATAACCAATTTCGACTTTGTACGCAACCTTCCCCTTTCCCCTTCCACACCTTCCCCATGCCAATCCTTCCCCCTGCCACTATTTCCCCACTTTCCACATGCTTCTTTACTCTACCTCCAATTCTCCTACACTTCTTCTTGTCCGTGGCGATTGGAAACTTCACAGGATCACCCACGGGACTATAGAAGATTAAGTTTTTTATGTAAGAAAAATTTTATTTAGTTTAGTTGTTAATTACGCCAAACTTGATGTATCTAAAGTAAATTCTAATAAAATATACCGAGTAGTTCAAGGCCGGACCACTATAAAGGGTAGCCTCCATACAAATTTGACCTTCTAATATTAAAACTTTTGAATGCAATTTTTTTTTTTTAATGAAACTAAAAACAACAAATATAATGTATCTTACGTTAATCCTTTCAAAATATTCCATGTAGGATCAGATCGGACCTCTTTAAGAAGTAGCCCTAATGCCCCATTTTTGAGTTTTTGTATAAATATTTTCATACTCTGCACGAAAAATGTTTGTAACAGGGAATATTGGGTTTGTTGAGTAAATAGCTATATTACATACCAAAGGAATCATTGGAGACCCCATATATAGTAGTATATATATATATATATATATATATATATATATATATATATATATATATATATATATATACGGAGAAACGTTGTTGTTTATAGAATTAGCTCTTTAAGTAACGCAATGTTACAAGAGTAACTAGAAATTTCATAATTCACAACAATTGTAGCGTAGTGGTAAAAAACAAATTCAGTTGGGAATTTTTTCGAAGTATAAATTATAATTTTATGGTACGCCTTGGTATGCCTCACAAATTGTTTAGCCTACTTTATAAAAAGCAAATAATATAGATAAAAAATAAGAGGCAAAGCCAACTACAAAAACAAAACAAAAATGTGACGTGTACGGGGATAATATGTATGGTATGTATGGTATGTATGGTATTATCAGTTTGTCTTAAAGTTTGTAACGCATTAAAAGAGACACCCATAAAGTATATATATATTCTTGATCAGCTCGACGAGACAAGTCGATCTAGCCATGTCCGTCTGTCCGTTTGTCTGTCTGTATGTTGTTGCGCATTTTTTGGAGACCAATTTTTATGCAATCCAGTTGAAATTTTGCACATATACTTCTTTTTGCTTCAATTTAATAGAGTACCAAGATTGACCTGGCACGCCCACTTTTTGGGGTAGCCCCCATACAAACCCACTACCCACTTTAGACTTTTTGTATGAAAACTTCTTTATTATAGTCAATATTAGGTTGAAATGCAATGTGGTGCCTTTTATGGTCAGCTGCTTAACATACATAGACTAACGGGCGTGGACCGCCCACTTTTTGGGGTAGATCCCATACAAACCCACTGCGCAATGCAAGGTTTTTTATGAACAAAATCTTTCATTTAAATCAATATTAGCTTGAAATCTGATTTGGTGGATTTTAGTAGACAACCGCTTCATATAATTATACAAATGGGCGTGTCCTACCCACTTTTTGAGGTAGTCCCATATAAACCCACAGCTCACTTTTATATATTTTTATGGAGAACGTCAATATCAACTTAAAATTCGATATGGCTGCATCTTAAAACATCTACTACATCGCTTCATACACATCCACTAGTAGGCGTTTGCCGCCGATTTTTTGGGGTAGTTTGAGGTATATTTAATATAATTTTCGGCCAGCCCTCGTACATTCTCAATGAATATATTTATATACGGGTATACTCGTATGTATAAGAAATATAATAATTATAGTTACATATAAATATTATTTACTAGCAATGTATTTAAAATGTTACTTGTAGCCAACTAAAGATTTAAACTTAAAATTCGATGTTTATTGTTGGATAATATTCAATACTCAATATAATGAGTGTATTGTTATAAGAAGGTGAACTTAAGTTGATCATCTGTTCATTTTTACGTAATACACTTCAGTTTATATTTTATGATATTTTATTGTATATGAAATTGACGTTCATCTAAAAGGTTAATTAAAAGTTTATTCAAGGTTTATAAATGGATTGCGAATAGAATACGAATAAGTTTAAATCTTTATTAATGGCTGGATGTTGTGAAGAACTATTCTATATATTTCAAGTCTAATCAATATATTGTATGAGTAGTATTATAATAACATCAGCTATTTATGTGAGCCTTGATGAGTAAGGATTTGCATTAAGAAGGTTAATTTTGTATTGCGCGCTCTTCAACCATTTGTCGAAATCACAGCAGTCACATTTGACATTTGAAAAGCTATAGAAAAACGGTGAAGGAAAATGAAAGGATGCATGACCGCACAACAATACGTAATTGTAAGAAATCATTAATAAACCTTAAAATTATTTAACAACCTACACGTTTTACATAAATTTCGGTATGCCTGAAAATTTCAGAATGCCAAAGTTATCGAAAAAGTAGAGTGTCTTGCTAGTACTACACGGAAAAAGAGCATATTGAGCATTTTCCTACTCTTAAATAAGCGAAGAAGCATTGGCTCTATTTCTAGAATTACCTCTAAGAAAACATCAACATCAAGGAACTTCGGCAGAAAGCGTTACAGGCAGGTTCCAATTCGTACCACTTCATATTAAGATAAGGTTTATGACACATTTGCTCAACATCAATTATGACTTATGCTTTGAACCGACTAGTACCATACGAGATGATTGTTCTCAAACAAAAAAAAAAAAAAAGGTTAAAGATAAATACATGTCCAAGACAAATATACAAAATAGGGATTAATAATTGATAAGCAGAAATTAAGTGACGATGGCAATACCGCCTGTCGATTTCTTCTAATCCAGAGTTGGCTAGGTGGATTGCAGTTATTGGTTTAGAGCTAATGACGAGTATCTTCTTTCTTGCAGCCAGCCTATTGTTGAAAACGAATTTGAAGAATATTCGCTGCGTACAGCTTTACTGTAGAATGAGAAAAACCCCTTGAAAAACATTTCCCCAACAGTTCACAAAATTTTACACGATGGGAAGAGTATTATTCAAAAAAATTTAGTTCGACCAGGAGAGCTGTTTGAGGAAGCTCAATAACAAAGAAACGATTATATATATTACTTCTATAGTATATGGAACATACGAGTACACAAGAAAACTTTCGAGAAATGCAACATTGAAGATTTTTTAAATTATTTTAGCTTTATCTGAACTGTATTGATGTCCTATTCTTCACTTATATAAGCTCATGGCATTGAGCTTATATAAGTGAATTGACAAAGACAACAAATATGCAGATTTAACATAATCGATTAGTCTTATAGAGCTAATTAAGATGGAATACAATGAATAGTATACTTAAAAAATGGGCTTAACACGGTGAGACGAATATATTATATATGTACGATATGTAGAAATTAGAACATACTACTCGAGTTTTCCACTTTATGCACTCTATCTCTAGCATTTAATCTAGTTCGTGTAGTCATTTCAATTTATATATAATCTTTTTCATTTTATATCGTTCAGAATTTGCTAAAACAGCATACACAAGGAGTAGCAGCATTTCAGGATATTGGCAACAAATAGAAACCGGAAACTGCTACCATTAATAAATATACATCGAATGGGCGACTTTGAGTGCAATAGGAAACGCATCTGAGCACAGCTGTTCCCATTTCACTTATATAAGCCACTGAAGCGCATAACAAAGTGTAACTTCAATACGAGTACAATTGCTGCGAGTGAATGATTCAATCAGGGAAATAGTGAGCCAGCAATATGTTGGAAGCTCCTTCATGTGTAAGGCAGTAGCAGCTGCACTGTCAGCTCATCGATGAACTCTGAAAATGTGTAGTGTTCGTTCGTTTTGTTAGTAATGATGGGATTTTGATTTTCATTGAGCACGCAGTTTTCTTTCTTGCTAGCAAATGTACCCGGTTTTGTTTGGATTTTTTATTTTTAAATTAGTTTTGGTATCAGATAACCCAATTCAAGTGATATTTTTTACATATCTTACACATAGTAAATAGTCTCGAAAGAGTGTGATGCAAAGAGGCGAAACCTTAAAAAGTATTTAAATATTTTCGCAATCATCACGACAAAATTAACTAATTTAGGTGGATCTATCAATATTTGCCAAACCGCAAATAAAATATTGTGTGGAAATCATTATTTTATTGTCTGGTTCCACTAGAAATTGGATAAACATTATTCCGCATAATTGAGCACAGCTTTTTGTAAAAGGTTTTTCCACTTGATTTTGGCTTTAAGTGTCCCTAATAATATAGACTTTTTAAAGGTTCCACATACATAAGTACATATGTACTGGAGCACTTTGCTACCGGTATCTAGCGAATTTCGCGACTTGTGTTGGACTCCAAGTCCACTTTTGACTTCTCATAATCCCAAAGAAAAAAATCAAGAGGTTAGCTCCCATACAAACCTATGGTCCACTTTTGACTTTTTGTAAGAAAAACTTTTTTATTAATGTCAATATTAGGTTGAAATGCGATATGGTGCCTTTTAAGAGACAGCCGTACATAGGGCGTGTGCATAGACAATTGGGCGTGGCCCGCCCAAATTTTTAGGTAATCACCATATATGTTTTTTATAAAAAAATCATTCATTTAGATCAATATTAGCTTGAACTGTGATTTTGTGGATTTTAATGGATAACCGCTCATATACATATATTATATGCGTGTCCCGCCCACTTTTTGAGGTAGTCCCATATAACCCCACAGTTCACTTTTATGCATTTGTATGGAAACCGTCAATATCAACTTGAAATCCGATATGGCTGCATCTTACAGATGGTCGCTTCATACACATCTACTAGTAGGCGTCTACAGTTGGGGTAGCCACTATTTAAAGCCCCACTTTTATGTTTTACGTTACTATTTAAATCTTCGTGTGAATATTTTCTAGTTTTTTTTATAAAATATTAAATCATCGACCGATATCACGCTGAGTGCTAAAACTGGAACAGATATGAACGTCGCTTTGAATTACATTAAAAAATTCTACAAAATTCTCATGCTTTCCATTTAGTATAAGATACTGGCTGCAATAAATGAGGGAAGAAACATCATAGCAAGATATATCACTATCGACACTGAAATTTCAGCTGATTCGGGATCAATGGGATCACATTTAGCACGAGTGCAGAGCAGTTGTTACGGCAAGTATTCATCATCGTTAAATTCTTTCCGAAAATAATGCACCACATTTTCAAAAAAAAAACTTTTTTAGTGAACCTCGCTTCTGAGATGGTATGAATTTCAAATCGATTTTTCTTATAGAAACTCGAAACACTAAAGGAAACTCTACTAAGAAGTTCTGCAGCAAACCTTGTAAAAAAAATCATGAAAGAACGAGGAAGGTGAGTATGTTCGACTTCGCAACACACTGTACCTTGTTTATGGCTCCTTATATGAACCATAGAATATATTCTTTAAAAGTACACTCGTACTGCTCCTATCTGGTATATATATATATATATATATATATATATATATATATATATATATATATATATATATATATATATATATATATATATATATATATATATATATATATTTTTTTTTTTTTGGTTTGGGTAAGATACACCAATTTTGCGTTTCTACCGTAAGTACCAATAAAACCATTCGTACAAAAATTTAAAAATTAGGGCCAGGTTTGTATAGGCTTACTTTTTATTTTAAGAGGGAAAACTAGAGTCAAAAATTCCAAACTTGATTCTGATTCTTTTTTATAGTCTCCGAGATTCAAACATACGGTTATTCGGATGGAAACATGGACAGCTCTATATTGACTCGTTTTCCGATGCTGATCAAGAATAGTGGATAAATTCTTGATCAGCATCGGACATACAAACTTAATATATCCATTTACACTATGGGTCCAGGGTATAAAGATACCAATCAGAAGAATATGAAGAATTAGAACTGAAACACGTTTACAAAACTAATTTCGAAATTGGACTTTAACCTTTTCGTCAGTTAAATGCAATTTATTCACACAGTTTGAATACGATTGTCACAAATATTTGTATCACCCTGCGTATATCTTTATATATAAAAATCTTCTGTACGTGTGTACGTGACTGACCTACTCCTAAACGGCTGGACCAATTTTGATGAAAATTTTTGTGTGTATTCATGGGGATTCGAGAATGGTTTAGATTCACAATTCGATCCGAGTATTCCTGGCCCAAAAAATTTAAGATTGAGGGATGAAATGTTGTATATGGGATTGAAGAGGAAAGAAAAAGAACGGAAAGAGAAAGAGGTGGAAAGGGAGAGAGAGAAAGAAAAGGGGCTCGGAATTGGGAATGGGTGCAGGGTAAAGGATGGTAGGCGATGAGGTGAAAGGTGGCAGGGGAAGATGGGTGGTAGTGTAAGGGTGCACGGGAAAGGAGGAACAGGGTGATGGAGTGGCAGAGGGAAGAAGAGGCAGAAACGCGCCGGGTACCAGCTAGTTTTGTATAAAGCATATATTTCCATGATCAGCACGGCAAGACGAGTCGATATAGCCGTGTCCATCCATCCGTCCGTATGTCTGTTTGCGAAAAAATTTCTCCGTCCAGAGAAGACTTAGACAAACTAAACTGACGGCATAGTATCTCTAGGCATCACACTGCTACAAAATTAACTTGAAATTTCATAAATCGTAACCATTTTAGCGCAGTGGTTAAAAAAACTTAATTTCTCAACTTTTTCAAAAATTTGGTATAATTGTAAGAAGTAAGCAAAATTTGGAGGCAAATTAAGCCCAACTACGAAAAAAATATGGCGTGTACAGGGTGTAATAAGATCGAGCACATCGACTATAGCTCTTTCTAGTGTTTTACAGTACTTTTGTACTTTTTTAAATTATCAGTATTTAATTGTCAGGCATGTATAGGGTGTCTCACGATTTACGCCGGATTTTATTTTTAAATAAAAAACTGTTGTTTTTTGAAAATTTGTGAAATTTTTATTGAAAGTAGACATCATGAGGTTTTGTATGGAGTAACACATCCGGTAAATAGCCGCCTCGGCTTTGCTGGCATATACGCGCCCTTTTCGTGAAATGTTTCATAACAGTTTTGCATAAATGTTGTGGTATTTCATTGATGCAGCGTCTAATTTCTTCTTTCATTGCTTGACGTGGCGTGGGCTTATTCACATAAACCTGTTACTTCAAAAAACCTTAAAGAAAATTTATTAAATTTAACTGTAAATTTTTCAAATTCTATGTTCAATAAAAACAAAAACAAACAAAAAAATATGCGAAAGTGTAGTGTAAGGCCAAATTAAAACATGTAGCAATTTCAACTTAGTATGCTACGAGATTGGTACAAAGACTATACTTCCGCAAAATATAAAATGGACGGACTTTTGGAAAATTATCGTATGGTATTATAGTATGAATATTACAAAACAAAGATCGGCAAAATGTATTGTTATACGTCAAAACTGGTGAACGTAGATTTTCAGTTGTCTCAACTTTCATCGTCTTAACGTATGAAAATTTTATCTTTGGAAGTGTTGAAATTTAAAAAAGTGTTGCAAGAATTGAACACTTTTCCTCAGTTTTAGTAGAAATTGTGGAATATTTGCGGTTTGTTATTCTGTTATATACATAAATTTTATAGATCCAAGCAATTTTTAAACTCTGCGGATTATGTTTACATTGATTAGAACATTTTTCGAACGATCGTTGCTGGCTTAAAGGATATTTTCTTTATTTATAGTTTTGAACGCTATTAGTTTATTTAACTTAAAGCCTTAAAGTATAAAAAAGAAAAGTGAAATTAAAATTAATCCAAAAATGGAAATAAATGATAAAATTAAATAAATATTTAAATAAAAATTATTTCAATATATATTCTATTATTAATTTTAATATAATTTTATTTTCCGTGAATTTTTTCCTATTTTTTAATAATTGTCCTGCTATTCGGGGCGGAGACGAATTCAACAAATCAAAGATCTTTATAATTGGTCCAGTCGTTCTCGATTTATAAAATTGTTCATACAAAAATACTAAAATCGCGATTAAAAAGTAGGGGAAGGGGGTAGGAGGGAAAAATAGTTTACGACCTATTCTCAGACCTTCCGAATATACACAAAAAATTTCATAAAAATCGGTCAAGTTGTTTCGCAGGAGTTCAGTTACAAACACTGTGACACGTGAATTTTATATATTAGATTATCAATTAGCACAGGATTTTTTAACATAAATAACACTAAGCAGCGACTTAATAATTTTCATGGATTTGCTAGCACTACCATCTACCGGGTGTAAATTAAATTAAAATAAAGTGATCACAGCTGTGCCATTTGTGAATGTACGGCAACGCGATCACAGCGAAAAATGAACAATAACAAATAAATTAATTAATTAATTAAAAAAACGTGTTCTAGTGGATCGAATTGTACATCTAAACAATTCTCAAACCCTCATGAACTCACACACAAATTTTCATTAAATTTAGTCCATCCGTTTAGGAGGAGTTCAGTTACGTACACACGTACAGAAGATTTTTATATACAAAGATATGTTTGAAATATGCTCTAAAAAAAAGCAATGGTTGGATTTAAAATAAATAGAAAACTGATGACTAGCTGAAATACCCTCTGCCCCTATCAATTCTCAAGATTTTTGTAATGATTTCAGCTTTATAATTATTTCTTACACTAATTTAGGCTAATACTCTCCAGAAAATGGCATTAACAGGTAAATTTTTGACATCATTTATTACCTCTGTACAAATAATTGACACCAAATAAGAAAAATTCTTGACAAAGTAAAAACCAAGCATACGAAAGTATACCTGCATCTGACAACAATTCTGATATTAAACTGTGACAATAGAATGGTATTTTAGATTTGTATTGCAGATATTGATTGGGAACGATAACGTCGAAAAGAAAAATGTATTTTAAAGTATAAAAAAAATTAGCAATGGAAAATATTATTTTATCACAATATTGACATCAGAAGCTTTGTGAGTTGCGGGTTGGCTTTCCTTAGTTGGATTTGACTTCATCAAGAGGTTTTTATGCCATTCACACATAGTCTTAAATGGAATTATCATTTTGTCTAAAACTTTGTAACGTATTAAAGCAGGTGTCTTAAACCTCATAAAGTATATATATTTTTAAGCAGATTGACAAGGCTAGTCGATCTAGCCATATCTGACTGTCTGTTAGTTGTTTCGCATTTTTTTATAATAAATTTTTATATTGTATATTTGACAGAAAACCGGTATTTTAGGTTATAGAGTATGCATATTGATACGCCACGCCCACTTTTTGTGGTAGCCCCCATACAAACCCAACTTATCTAATTTCTTATGACGAACTACTTCATTTAAGTTAATATCAACTTTTGGTTTACTAAAGACTGCCACATAGATATTCTAAGGTGTGTCTCTCCACTATTTGGGATAGCCCCCATATAAACCCATCGCCCACTTTTTGGGGTAGTCCCTGTACAAAACCCAGTGCTCAATTTAAAATTTAACATGGTTGGTTTTATACGCAGACATTTGGAATATGTTATACGATTTGAAATTCTATATGAAGTTCAAACCATTATTTCAAAGACTAAGGGAATGGGACCATGTCTAGAAGAACCCGACTTGTAAAGTTTGACAGAAAATTACGTTAGGCGTTTCAAACATTGTGACTAAATTATAATACTATTCACACTCTTTGTGAAGAGTATAATAAAATATAAAAGGTGTTCAAAATATTGTGAACCGGTGCAAAAATGTAAACTTGCAACAAATAAAAAAAATATAAGTTTTCTTTTTATGTTTTTAAATGGCATTTTTTAAACTCAAATATAAACCAAAAACGGGCAAAATGTCAAATGTGCGGAGCTGCTGTCTGAAACGTCTTTGCACATGGTGGTTCACAAAACAAGCCGTGCAAGTTTGCACAACTCCATAATACTCGTATTGTATAATGTGAGTACACAAATAGATCATCGCCAATCCGTTAATTATAAGTTTATTATTTATTTGTGTTTTCTTTTTCGCATTGAGCATCACTATTTTCTCATTTATCAGCTGTTTGGAGTTCCTACACTTCTGTGAATTTCGCAGTCGTTAATTTCAAGTAACAGTAGCATCGCATCATCAAATTTTAACAATTAAATCCATTTATTATGCATTTTCCCTTTAAAAATGATTTGTTATTGCTTCAATGAACATCAAAAAATTTCTATACCTTTTCTACATTTCTACTTCAAAAGAGACGATATGGCTTATTTGATTTCGCTATAATGCAATGGAAGCTTCTGTAAAATCAACTTTTAATACAAAAACTTTTGCAAGCTTACTAAATAAGTATGGTAGGAGAATATCTGAGGAGAAGCAACTATTTTAGCAGGAATTGTGGCAGCAGCACCCCTTGGAATTTACATCGAAATGCTTGGTTGAGGCATTTAGTTTGGCAAAAAGAAAAACATTCTAAACAGATTCTATGTCCAACCAAAGTCAGTTTGGTAATGCAAAGCCACTTGAGCAGCACATAAAACTATTTTGTATGTTCAAACTTGTTTACATTTATGAAGAATTATGAAAACGAAAGGATTATGTGCCACAAACAAACACAGAATACAATCCTTGCTGGAAGCTAAATATTCAGCAAATCATATATGGAAGTTGGGTTAAGGGATTGCAGGTATATTATACCATGCCATTTGATTTATATAAAATAGCATTTTGAATCTAATGGAAGAATATTCTTCGCTTGTGTATTGGTTCTTTGTTGGTTTACAGACACAAAACGCAAAAGTAAGTGAAAATGGGAGCACGGCAGTATATGTACAAAAGTGCAAAACATCCCATCCTTTTTAACCCCCTTAAACACTACATATTCGCTTGTTTTTTTTTTTTTTTTTTGTGTAGATGTTTATGAGGTACAGGGACCTATTCGGTTTTCGGTTGGATTTCAGTTATGGTATACTGGGCAATATAAAGTTTTTTGGAAAAAATATTCTTTAATAATTACTATTACAAATACCAAAAACATATATCAAATTAATAACATGTTATTCATATTTTGTTGCAATCAAATGTAATTTTTTTCTAAGTATTGCTTCTAAGATAGGTAAAAACCAGGTAAAACCAGTTTTTAAAATTTTTGCCTGTCTGGGCTAATCTGGGAAACGGCTTAACCGAACTCGACGGGACTTTCACTGAAAGATTATTCAGATTATTCAGATTATTCAGATTATTCAGATTATTCAGATATTATTATAAGCTATTTAAATAATAAAACATTATTTTTATTTTATTTGCGTTTTTCGATGTCAAACAACACAGTTTACACAAATCAAATTCAGATCAGGAGAATAAGTCTCCTTTCAATAGGATACAAAATATTGCACCGCGTACTGTGTAAACGGCTGGAGCCATACACGAATGCACTGATAGGCCAGTATCAGTGTGGCTTAAGACCAAAGAGGTCGACCAGTGACCAAATTTTCACGTTGCGCCAAATCTTGGAAAATACCCATGAGTACAATAAAGACACTCACCACCTATTTGTCGATTATAAGGCCGCTTTCGACACGCCGATTAGAACGAAATTCTTCAACGCCCTATCTGAACTTGGTATCCTAGCAAAGATCGTTCGTCTTTGCATGATGACGCTATCACACACCCAAAGCTTCGTCAGAGTGGGAAAGAACCTCTCCGAACCCTTTGATACGAAGAGAGGTTTCAGGCAGAGTGATGCTTTATCGTGCGACTTTTTCCTTCTTTTGTTGGAGTATATCCCACTCCAATGCCCATACGTAGAAGGGTCGGGCACGATCTTCCATAAGGAAGTGATGCGACTCGCATATGCTGATGATATAGACATCATCGGTACCAACGAACGGCGAGTAAGCAGGGCGTTCTCTGATATTGAGAAACAGTCACGTCTAATGGGCCTAGCTTGATTGGTGGACGGCGTCAGAGTAGACATCCGAGCTTAAGATGGCCTGCAGCTCCGGATTGCCAGCGAATGGCGCCGGCGCACACTGAACTACACCGAATAGTGCGCTTTCCTAAGTGCGGCCTTGACCAATAGACGGTTGTAGAGCCACCTACGTAAGTAAGTATTTTGCCAACTGAAAACAAAGAAACCGAAAGGAACAAAAACGATAGCAGCCAAGCATAATACACTACTTTATCTATACTCTTTATATAAAATTGCTTATGTTGCATATGTAACGCTTTGGAGCAAAATATATTAAACCGGTTTTAAACATATAGTAGTTTTAATCTATTCTGCCAATTGAAAATAATGATACCGAAAGCAACAAGAAAAGAGAGCAGCTAGGCGAAACATAGTATCTTATATTATTCTCACTGTGTAATGCACCAGCTAATTAATATGAGGTGTAGTATGCAAGCAGCCAGCTACCATTTGATAAGACTCTTTGAGTGGGAAAGCTTGATTCTGTTAGTGATTGTGTGTTTTACATTGTATGCGATTCGCTATTACACAATATTCTTATTAACGATTTGTGACTCAAAAAATTTGAGCGGTAGAACACATTGTAGGGTTATCCCTTTTCTGTTTTAAAACCGTCATTTACGATAAATTATCTTTACAAAAGTGGTGATGGTTTGAACGGCTTCTAACATATTTTTTTTACCGATGACGCTTATTGCTCACTTGGTGGTTTTTAAAAATTTGGAGACCTCAAAGACCGTGATACCGCCCGAAATATTAAAAAATGGTCGAAAATGTTATCAAGAGGATCGACAATTGCAATTGATTTATTTGCGTTTACTTTTGAAACTACTAGTTGGATTATCCTATTTTACACAATGGGAGAACATGTGACCTGGGCACCTCTGCTTTATGCGGTTTAGATAATAATATATATGTGACACGATTCCAGTATGTAATTGTCCAAACAAGCAAAAAATGTATATAAGATATACATTAGGGCGGGTTGGTACGTGTGCAAAATCCGATTGCTGATCGTCGATTGACGATAAAAATCGAAAATTTTAGTTAAATTTACGAAAAATATGTAATTATGGCAATTTTTTTCTCTACTTATTTCCAACTTTTACTAGTCAAAAGCGGTACTCTTAGCCACCAAAACACGGATAAATTGTTATCGTATCTATACCTATTCAAGAGAACTCTGTCAAAACGTCGAAAAAAGTAATCAAATCGGACTTTTTTTCCATAAAATCCGCCCTTTACTGACTGCTTCTTTAGTGCTGAAACATGTAACTAACGTCTGGTCTACGGCTTCCATTCCTGTGGTGAGCGTTACAAGAAAGGATCAACTGTTAAGACATGACATTTCTACCTATCAACAGCTAAACAAGTCATTTAAAAGAGACGGTGAGAGTGATGCCTTCAAAAAAAAAAAAAAGTTTCTGCTTTTCACGACCAGTTTAGAGTGTTGTTTGATGTAGCTGCCTGCAATTGCAACCCCTCCATCTGTAAATGCTCTTTGCAAAACAAGGTACCAGCAGCCGAAAGGGACTTTTTGTAAGATCAACGTACGAATCGGAAAATGATCATATGTCCAGTGGATATGAAGACCACCGCTAAGAGAGGAAAGCCATCGAGGAAAAAAGAGCTAACAAGAGACCACTTCAAGATGTGTTAGCCACTTCTTGTGGTGCAGTGTTTGTTAGTGTATCCGCTTTATCTGCTGATAGATCCAGGGTGAGACTGCCTAGATTGACCTCTTTTGCCCGGAAGTGTGACAGATTTGGAATTTGAGACCGAGCTGCAGCATCTCTCGCATCATCCCTTGTCCAGGATCTTTCACAGCCAGAGGTTTCCTCTGACGAAACAATGCCAACTACGTTGAAAGGCCCACTTATAATTGACAAGAGCAAAGTAAGACGTGAAAGGACGAAACCGCAGCGTCAAGCCACGGAGCAACGGCCGCAACGAAAATACGCTTACGATTAAAACTACGAGTGATGGCCGGCCACACCAACGAGTTGTTAAAGAAAATCATTTATCCCTCGTAAAACAACCCGGTGATGAATATTTTGGTTATGTGACATTAGAACCGCATGGGGCTGAGAACGAGTTTAAGTCTGTCTGGACTTATCTTCAAGAAAAGACCTATGGTGATTTTTCAAATCTAAAACTCGCGGGATATGATGGTGCTTTGCTGGGATACAAAGTTCTTATCGGCGTGTCGATAGCGGCCTTATAATTGACCAATAGGTGGTGTGTGTCTTTGTTGTACTCACGGGTCTTCACCAGGATTTGTCGTAAAGTGAAAATTTCGTCACTGGGAAAGAACATTTCAGTAATTCTCTGCAACGCCGTACAAAGCCCGCGCTACTCAAGATTAATTAGTAAACAACATTCCGCTGTTCATTCCGACCACACAATTGCCTGCACGGCCACCTGATCCGAATCCGCTCCACTATTCCATATGGGGCATTTTACAGGCCATAGTCAATAATAATAAAATGCAAATATGCGCTCAAGGCTGTCCTTTGTTGTAAATGGATTACCAGCAGCTCACATTCGTGCACCGTGCAACTCGTAAGTCCACCGTCTCAGTTGCTCTCCCTAAGGGCAGCTATTTCGAACATTTAAAGTAAAATTTAAAAAAATTATTATATTCCTATATTTTTGACTTTAGTTTAATAAAATTAAATCTCGCAGTATATATGTTTTAAGAAAATAATAGACCACCATACCCATAAATAAAGTTTGTCATTGCTACTGCAAAAGCTTCAATAAACTACGATGCGTAACCGCACTTAGTAGAAATTTAGCATTATTTAAGTTTAGTGTACGAGGACAGTCCAAACAAGAGAAAACATCGTTTTCGGTAAAACTGAATCTAAAAATACTTAAGTTATTCCCAAGGTCTCGCAGTGCAAAATAGCACAAACGGAGTTGTGAGCACACTTCTGACAAATAAAGCGTTGCAACTTTGCACAATCAACTGTTTGAGGCTTTGGTGTGTTTATTTGTTTCGAACGGCTTTTAAATTTTTTGAAAGAAAATGCCAAGAGAAAGTATTAAAGACAAAATTTTTATGTATAAAGTGAATAGAACTACTCAAGAAATATAATTAATTTGGGGTATGCGAACTGCAATGAGTTCAATGATTCATTTTGATTTTCAAATTTGCAAATAAGCTGCCATCGATGAGAAGTGGTTGGTACAAAAAAAAAAAATACAAAATGCGCCAAAAACTACCAAAATTTTGGTGATATTTTGCGACACTGTTTGTGCACAGAGGTAAAGAAATTATTGGCCCTTGGTCTGGGTCGAACGATGTAATATAATGCAAATTGTTTTTGGTTGTGCAACACTTTTCTTGCCTTTTTGCACTAAATCTTGCACGACCTTGCGAATTCCTTAACTGTTAAGTATATTAATACTTAAGTAATTAATTCTATTAATACTAATTTAATGTCTTCATTCCGTGTTTTAAGTGGTTAGCTCAACAAAAAAGAAAGTCTTGCGGAGGGTTTCTATTGTGGTTACCCTTAGAAACGGACGGCCTATTAATATAAATACTTGCTCGAAAAAGTCTGCGTACACCACAAAAAAAATTGTAAATTTAACTTTAATCGCAAAGATCTCAGCTAATGTTTTATGCATTGAATCAAATTTTGTTTTATTATATAATTTAATAATATAAATGTTAAATTTGTGCGAATGGCCGAAAAATTATTTTAAAACTATATCTTGATGGAAAGTACTATAAAAAAATTGGAAAGCAGTTGGCAGAGCTCACTTATCTTTACAAAAACTTGTAACTAACTACACTTCAAAGGGTTCCATCCTGCCAAAACCTCAATCAGGTTGTCCTTCTCTCTTAACAAAATATGAGAAAAAAGCGAAATTCAGTTAGTGGGACAGAATCCAAGCTTCAAGCTCACCAACTAAAAATTGAAGTAGAAGAAAGGTATTCAAAAATAATTTTCGATGATAAAGGACTGAAATTTGAAAAAAAAATCTTGGTACCATGGGCGAGTTGCCCACAATAAGCCCATATCTCAGCTGTAAAATAGCAGACGAGCATGGAGTTTGAAAATGAATACGTTTCGAAGCCTCTATAGTTTTGGAACAACGTTTTTTGTTTCGGATGAGAGCAAATTATGTATTTTCGGAATAAAGAAAAAAGCTAGTATGAATAAAGAGCGGTACGGCCTTTGTTGCCAACCGAAAAACATGGTGGAGGAGGAGTTTTGATTTGGGATATACTGCAGGCAATTATGTTGGGAAACTAACATTTATTAAATCAATAATGGACCAGACTAGTTATATTCAAGTTTTGACGAATAATTTGTTGTGAAGTTGCCCAAAGTTGGGGCTGAAGAGTTTTGGTTTCAAGAACGACCCCAAGTAAAGTACTCATAAAGTAAAGCTCTGGCTCCTTTATAATATAAAAAATCTGTTGAGGATACATCCCCAATGTCCGAACCCATCCAAAGCCCCATAGAGCATTTGTGGGACTTACTCGAACGCAGTATCCGTCAACACACCATTACCTCCAAAAATATAAAAATACATAATAATGGAAAAATGGGAAAAAATTAAAACTGAAGATAAAAAAAATGTGTGGACTCCATGCCAAGACGTCTTACGGAGGTACTGACGAGATGGGTTATCTTACCAGTTATTAACACATCATTTTCTTCAAAAAGAAGCATGTACGCATATTTTTGCGGTAGTGCTTCTCTCACATGTTGTAGCATAAAATGAATTAAAACTGTACTTTAAAGCATTAAAATACTGTAATAATATTATTTGTTAAGAGAAATTAATAAATCATATAATGAAACAAAGTTTGATTTAATACATAAAACATTAACTGAGATATTTGCGTTTAAAGTTAAAATTAAAAATTTGTTTGTGGTGTACGCAGATTTTTTCAAGCAAGTGTATGTAAAGCAAATTTTAAGTTGATTTTAACTGCAATATAAAATACTGCTTACTTTTGCTTGCTTTATATATGATTGGCATATCACTACCCATCTTGAGATCGATCGGATTGTATGGACACAGATTGGCGAAATACAGATGGTGGTGGAAAGATAAACATGGAGAAGTCGGTTCGTTTCGTCCATGTGGTTTAGTTTATGTGGTCTCTGATAACTTCATTAAAGCGTTACAAAGACGATTTAAAAAATTATATTTCTATTCATATTTCCTTCGAAGAGTATAATAACGAGTGACAGGAAAAACAATGTATGGCAAGAAGGAAATGGCGTGTTTGAGTTAACCTATGTATATATACTATGCTGTAATAAAGTAGTCCGTAGTACATCGTTAAACATCAGAAATTGTTTCTAGGATATTTAGATATGTAAAATATTAGTCCTAAGTGAATGAGATGTATATCAACGAAGTGCTAGCAGCACTCTATAAAAATGCAGCATAATGGTGTTATCCAATTACACATGAATGAAACTTACATAATAAAATTCAAATATGTTTCAAATATTTCGGTTTAATTTTAAGTCCAATTATATGGTGGCGCCTATTTCTAACGAACAGGATAAGATAGCCAGACTATCCAAGTTCTTCGAGATCTCGACTGTCATACGGACAGTGCGACTGACGGATGGTTCTGGCAATATCGTCTCAAATATGTATGCTGTTCAAGAATTCGAGGCGTGTTCGAAAAATAGGTAACTTTTTATTTTTCTCATAAAATAATTATTTATTCATCAATATCTATTGTATCCCCTTCAAAGGTATAATACACTTGTGCCAGCGCTTTTCTCGAATACTCGAAACACTTCTGATATGCGCTTTTTGGTATGGTCTTGCGATCTTCCAGCGTTGCGGTCTTTATCTCCGGAATCGTGGCAAAACACCGACCTTTGGTGGGCATTTTCAATTTTGGGAACAGGAAAAAGTGTCAGTAGGCCAATTTCGCTGAATACAGTGTTGTTTTTGGCGAAAAATCACAAACAAGCAACGATGTAGTGATCAGGTGCGTTTCGTGATGCAAAAGCCTTAAATTGTTTTGCAACAAAACTCAACTATTATTATTTCAAAATATTTGTTACATATGTTTAGTATCCTTTATTTGCCTGAAAAATGTATTAGTATAATTTGTAATATAGTTCGTAGAAAGCAAAGCTTACAGGCCAATCAAGGCTTACTACGAAAAAAATAAATATGGTGTGTACTGGATATAATAAAGTCAAACAGCTCAACTATAGCTCTTTTTTCGTTTTTCTTTTAAAGATATTTAACAAGTATGCCGCGGACAAAGTCAGGGTAATTATATTGTATTTGGTACCTAAGCTAAAGGAAACCATAGCTACTGTTCAACAGAAGCATATTGCGTTGGTGTTTTGCGTCAATGTGCTGGCTTGCTTTCTGCATCGCTGCACTTATGTGGCACCATGGGCGTAGCGAAACAACCAAAAATGGGAGGAGGAGGATGCACATGTCCAAAGGGTACATAGATTTGACAAATTCTTTGGAATATCAGCAAACACACAAATATTTCATATATAATTATTCAACAATTCGACGTTTAGGAAGCTGTCTTTTGCCGACATCCCTCCATGAGTGTGCCAACTGTGCCATACATATTTGAACATATGTAGGTAGGTACATATACATATGAGCGCAAATGTTGTTAACAATTCATTAATTTACCTCGTTTTCTTGATTATAATAACATGTACAAGGTACTCGCTACCATTCCCATATATGTAAGTATCTTAGTGCATGCATCTGCCCTCAGCTTCAGTTCAATTTGTTACCCGTTCTCTGTGACAACTGACACAACGTGGTCCTGTAGTTAGTTCTGCTCGTTATGGAGCAAAATTCATAATATTTATGTAACACGCCGTTGCTTCACTATATTTTTTCCTCTTGTTCTGGTTTTAATTTATTCTTATAAGCAAAGTTTCAATGTACTTATAAATAATTAATAGTGTAAATGGAAGCTACTTGCTTATACATTTACGAGTTTTCTCTTTTTAAATTGTAGGATATACATTTACTAATAAAAGTAAAATTAAATTAACCGCACTGCACAAAATGAAAACATCCTCATAACTAGTATTGAGTGAGCACGGCCACTAAGAAAATTGGAAATAAAGTTGTTATAAAAAATCCGACAACAATCCCAAAATTAAATTCTATTTATTCTTAGTATTCATAACTTAATACGCTTCATAAGGGCCAACACATTCGAGTAATGATTGTTATCCCACCAATGACTATACAACTTCTCCTCCAAATCCAATTTTTGAAGAATTCTATACAAAAAGTAGTTGAAATGGTTAAATACTGTAAACTACTAATTTAACGGAGATACAGTACTTGGTCGCCATATTATAATCTTCCATACACTGATGCATGGACGTTCCTACAACGAATATACTCGTATGTATACTATTAAATCTAGAGACACATAGAGTTTATTTACTGAACGCATAATGTATTTGAGGGAACGAAATTGACTTTTAAATTTCGCACTCACATCACTGAACAGATGTTGCCATATTACCTGTGATCCCACTACTAACAAAGGGCAAACCAAAGCGATACTTACACGATACTTACACGATACTTAGCGATACTTACTAGAAGAACATTGCCGATGTGCGTCACATTAAATGACAAATATACAATGTCGAAGGGCCTTGTCAGAATGTATTGCAACGTGCATTGCCGGGAAAGTTTGTGCTTACAGTGGCGATCAATCAGAAGGACTGTTAAGCCAACAAAAACCTAAATGAAACGGAATCGTTTGAATTATGTAGGCCCTTAAAATGACGTCATGGTTTAGATACGTTTAAAATGTCCGATATACTTTCGCTGACGATACATAGTTTACGTATCGATATATCGAAACGATATATTGTTGATGTCACTTATCCATCACATTTTTTGTTACAAAAGTAGACACGTTAGTGTTTTGGTGATTTCGAGTTTTTAAGTAAAGAAATGCTCAAGTACAAGAAAACATCAAATTAAACAAGAAATAATGCCAACTTTAGGTGGTATCCAAGTTTAAATTTTCTTGTCGGGTTGAGTAATGCTTGTGAATCAAGGAACCCGGTCTGACTTGACAACATGAAAAGCTTACTTCTCGCAGTGTTCTTCCTAGAAAAAAAGTAGTGAAAAGGCTGAAGTTTTACATTCGTTTTTGTTTTGAAACAATGTGCTTTCCCCATAGCATACGAGTGATAAAGTTCTTCGAAAAAGGCATTCACACGCTCAGAGCCGGACAGTCGATTTGAATTCAGTGCAAGAGTAAAAAAAAATTGTTTTAGTTGTTTGCCAACGTTCATTAGATAATCTTGCTAAATAATAGGGCTTATATAAAAACACACAAACAGGCAGGGATTGCTAGATATATCTATATTTGATGAGGTCTACAACAATTTTTGCTTTAAGAAAGATTTTTGGTTGTTGAAAACTTACTATACAATATATCCAATAAAAAGAAGCGCAATTTTAAACGTTAAGTTTTTACTACTTTTGTTACAAGTGTAAAGAGTATTTAATTTTAGGTACGTTGTACAGCACCAAAATCATTTTACTATGCTTTGCGTCATATTGCTGGTGCATTTCATATAATACATAAACGCATTATTTGTTCTCTATAGAGGTCTCCTGTGACATTGGCCAATTCTGTAATGTAATCATGGTATACTACACGTTGCTGATAACACCAGATGGATAGCAGTATTCTTTCCAAGGATGTTCCTGTTTGGTAATGCTTTGGAGCGGTGCCTAAGTGAATGCCTAAATCGCTTTTTAACATTTTTATTTATACTAGCGTTAGCCCTGTGGTTAAAATTCAACCATTATAGTGACAATACAAAACAGTTCAGTATCATTTGATAATGCTGAGGGCGTTAAAAATGACCAACATCTACCTTATCTACCTTAGACGCAATATTTAAAAAAGAAAATTACATTCGTCCCTACTTCTCTTCCTAACCAGTACAACAAAAAGAAAATCTAGCGAATATGTTGGGTTTGAGGGGGTTGAACAGAGTGTGAACGTTTTGCACTTGCCTATTTTTAAATAGATTATTATTATTATTATTAATTGTTAGTAGGCACCGCGACCCTTGAAGATCTATTCTGCCCTGACAGTAGTCTCTAACCACAACATTTCTTCAAGTGATGCTGCTTTAAACATAGCATCCAGGTTCTTTAGATTTAGTATATGTAAATGACTTCATGTTACTTGGTAACTGCCGAGATGTTTGAGCCTGGTCAAGATCAGCTAATTGTCAAATATAAGCATGAGCATTTACAAAGATGATATCAGGTATCTAAACTACATTTTGGAAATATATGTGGTATTTCCTAGTTCAAGTTTGACAATTTGCGGCTATTAATAATAGTCAAAGACAGAAACTTTCTAATATACCCAAGTGATTGCTCAATGTTAGAGAAATACTATGAAAGTGTAAGTGGTGGCTAAGTTTAGTAGCAATACATGAACCCACACAGATAATCAAGAAATTTTCATTTCAATGAATGCCGAAGTCTGCGACGTTGCAGACATTAATTCGAGGCAAGAAACTTCAAAGGAACATGTTGCATGAACTGCTAGAATAATCGACAAGTACAACGATACTCGTAATAGTCAAAACAGCATGTAACTCTTAGTCGACGTCTGTCTGGGGGGTTGTTTGTAAGTGTTTCTGAAAAGTAATAAGGACTTGATTCAAGTGAAGCAAAGCACAAAGGAGCGAACACAACGAATATAACAAGCGGAAACGGATACGGCATACTTATGCTGAGTGTAAAGTGGCAACCAGTGCAGTACTGCGGGCTCCGATACGGGAACAATCATACACAGTACTCGAACACATACTGACTTGTTTGAAAATCAAAAGCCAATTGGATTCCATTTCAACGGGCACCGAGTCGGATGGTCATTTTGTTGCTTGTCCTATAAAGAGAAATGTAAACGTGAATGTAAACTACGAATTCTAGATAGAGTGAATGTGTGTATTCACTTCAAAATTATATTGATATAAGTTGACTCGAACGTATCGGTTCACTTGCTTACGCGAGAGAAGGTTTCACCTAACAACCGTACAAACGTTCGATTAGCAACCGATTTAAAGAGCTATGCAAAGTCAGCATGAGGTTTGATTGCAGCAACTACATCAGATTTTGTGATTTATTTAAATTTAGTCTCAGATTGATGACTATTCAACCGCAAAATTCCACCAATCAACTAATTAGCACAGACGTGTGGTCACTGGAAAACTCTGCTGAAGTTGAAGGGGTTTGGTTGGTTGGTTATAAACTTCTGTGTGGGATATCAGAAAGTATACAAGGTGGGACTCTTAAGATAGGGTGCCACACGCATTAATTTAAATGTCAGGCGTTCGTACATTTGAAACCTTCATTCAACATTTTAAGTTTATATTGACTATGAAACATAAATGTTCTCGGTTAGTTTGTAAGTTAACACGAGCATGGCTTAAGTCTCGTTGTCAGCAGAATATGCTTTGTTTGGCATGTCAATGCACTAGAACATCCGCTCTATTGGTCATAAGATATCTTGCACGAGTTGCAAGATAAGCATTATGACCAACAACAGCGACAGCACAGGCCAACAACAACGACGGCGCGGGAAAAGCTGCGATCAGCACTTTCCCAGCGACAACAACGTAAAGCTAGGTTTAGTTTTAACTAAAACGAAATGTTTAGCTTTAGTTCTGATTTACACTTAATAAAGACGGCTCCACGCTTTAACAAGCGTGTACGAAATCAATATAAAATAATATTATTTAATTTGTACGATATATTGCAGAGTATGAAATGGCATATCCTTAGGAATTTTAAATCTCTGTATATCCTACAGTGCGTCCTTAAAGTTTTTCACTCGGTTGGTTGAAAACTTAGGGACTATTAGGTGTATTAGCAGTCATACGTATACTCTGACATTGCTATATCAAGAATATATGTATATACTTTTGTACATACTTACATATTTGTTATGTGAAGGAAGGTCATTTAATATAACAGTTTAATCTTACAGTTTATTTACAATAGAAATAAATGAATAATTTTACATTTGCGACTCTTTTCTTTAGCGACACGACAACTTCACTCTTAGGCTTACTGAGCGTGAGTACTTGCCAGGCCCACAAGCTACATTACATTTTCCTTCGTTTTAACTTTCTTTCTTGGTTTTCGAAAGAGAATAACAAATGAACATTGTGACCAAGTCTTATATACAGGGTGGCCCGAATGGACTGCAACCAGCAGAGTGGAGGGTGATATTTCTTCTTACATGCTATCAGAAGCCTTTGCCCCTCAGGCGTGATGGTATTCGTACGTAATAGTGTGATTCCACTATACTTGGCTGAAAGTGAAAAAATCTTTCGTGTCTCAAACCATAGAGCATTACAGTATGGTGGTGGTCGAAAAACAGCAGCATCAACGCCAGATATTGCTCGAATTCAACGAAATTCTCGTCGGAATGGGAGAAAAATGGCTACTTAGCTGAACATTTCGAAAAGAACCTTTCAACGAATATTAAAAAACGTTCTCAAAGTAAAGCCATAGAAATTGCAGAAAGGACAAGATCTCACCGATGCTCAAAAGAACTTATCTTCGATAAAGCGAAGGAGTGTTTTGCGTTTGCACGAACCTGGCTAATTGTCAAATATCGTTTTCTCTGATGATAAAATTTGTTAACAAACAAAATGATCGCGTCTGTCTTACAGAAATCCTACACAATAATACTCGGATAGCTAACAGTTGACGGCAGATAGCCGGTCTTCGCTGGTGTTATTGGACCGTGCCGTCAAAATGAATAGCAGTGTGTATCGGAAAAGGGTTCTGGAAGGTGCTCTGAAACCTTGGGAAGGCAAACATTTCGGTGAAAGAGAATGGACTTTCCTGATGGACTCAGCCCCTCCGCACAAAGTACGATTGGTTACGAATTTCATTCCGCACAAAAGTCTGCACGGCTACATGATGCGTATCCGTTCGATGGGGCAGTTTTGGGACAGTTTGGAGGCCAAAATAACAGAGTGTGTAAGTAACCAAGGCAGCCCTTCGTCGTGAATGGAGCAAAATACCAGCGCCTCATATTCGTGCAGTGTGCGTCTGGTTTACCGAACGACTCATTGCCATAGTTCACGGTAATGGTAGTCATTTCGCATATTTAAAGTAAAATCGTAAATTTTGATTTAATACTATGTCACCTGGCGGTCTACTATTATCAGTTCACGCATAGCATTGATTTTGTCTATAGATTCGCCCTATAATAAACGGCAACCACGTTTAAATTTAGCAGAATAAAGATTCTCTTTTGATAGCGCTTCATCGGCAAAAGTTGAAGTATGTTGATAAATGCACGTCAAGTTAAGATAATCCACGTCATCGCAAGTACATTTTCACAAATTCCATTTTCAGGCCGGGATGATTTTTTTCAAGTCAAACACCACAAATAGACGTACGTCGACAAGAACATCCAGGTTTGGTGTATCTAGCTCTTCTATTGTAGCTTCTCAGATCTGTTGTTTCATACTATCAGACACATCTTGCTATGGTGATCAAGAGTATACATATATACAACACAGGGTCTGGCACTCCTCTTTCTGACTGTTACAAACATTAGTACGATCTCATCCCATGTAACTTAAGATACAGGCTATACAAAGAGTCAATTACAGCTCGGATGATAGTTGTTGCTGCCTAGTGAAATTTCTCAAATTTTTATTAAAGTTGTTTTATATTTTCCTTGTTTTTGAGAGTTACCAAAATACGTAAATATTAAGGAGTTTTAGGATTGCATATACAAAAATCACACCATGATAAATAGAATAGTAGTATATTATGATTGTCTGTCTTTCTATTAATGTAATGATCCAAAGAGAACCCAAAATAATTTTATTCTCGTACTTTAAGTTTGCTTTGATATAGTTCCAAGTAATGTTGGGTTTTTGTTGTTTGGTAAATATTTTGAAAATTTATAAATCAGGTGTTTGTTTCGAGCCTGTCGTTAGGCTAAAGTTCAGCGGCATTAAATTATTTTGCTAGATTTTGTTGGAAATTTCTCATTTCTCAAAATTTGAATGAAATCAGAATAAATAATCCCCACGCCCAACAAGGCAAAATGGAAGTTGGAAGGAGTGAATTAAAAAAAGGTCAGATTGGTCCTTTACTCAAGTGCCCTTCAAAAAGTACATTGAGAAAAGAAATAATAAAAAACATAAAATAAAAAAAAATAAAAAATTAAAAAAATCAAGTCAAGTTTGCTGGGAGGAAAAAATTTACAGCGAATAATTAATTGTATGCCATGAAATGGCAAAATGTATAAGAAAACTTCTAGGCTAAGATGGAAGCTGAAATGAAAAATTGTCGCAGGGGAAAACAGCTCAACTCATACTAACTCGGAAACTTCATTTTTGTTTTGAAGCGAGAAAAGTTGAATTCATGTATCCTTTATTCTTTACTTCAGAGGACTCGATTCATTCGCCACTTATGTTTTATTTAATGAATTCATAATAAATCATAGTGAAAAAACGCTAAAGAAAAAGTAGCAATGAAAAGGCAGCGGCAGAAATTGATTGCGTTGATTTTTATTATGATTTTTATTGGGTGCAAAAAGCATTAACCCATTAGACTTGTCTGACATTGCGGGGTGACTACTGCGGGTGAAGAATAATGTTGATTGGAAACAAAATGTTGAAGAAAAAATATTAAAACATGTAATATAATAATATATGCTATCATATATATATATATCTATATCTATCTCTCTCTCTCTATATATATATATATATATATATATATATATATATATATATATATATATATATATATATATATATATATATATATATATATATATATATATATATATATATATATATATATATATATATATATATATATATATATATATATATATATATAAATGAAAGTATGTATCTATATATCTATCTATCTATATATATATATATATATATATATATATATCTATATCACTAGCTAGCTAGCTAGCTAGCTAGCTCGATATATCGATATATATATATATATATATATATATATATATATATATATATATATATATATATATATATATATATATATATATATATATATATATATATATATATATATATATATATATATATATAAATATTTGTATGTCCGTTATAGACAGATACACCTTCCAACCATTAACGTAAAAATTGGTGTGTAGTATATGCTTTTAGGAACAGAGAAGGTTTTGCAGATATAAACAAAAATCGGGATTAATAAATGGGGGATTGGGTTTTTTTTTCTTTTTTTTTGGAAAGTAAGGAGAGCTAGGAAAAGGGGCAGAGGAATGGGCCAGCGCAAGTGGTGATTGGAGAAGGGGTGGATGGGACAAGAAGAGGTGTAGGAGAATTGGAGGTTGAGTAAAGGAGCATGTGGAGAACTGGGATGGGGGAAGGAGTGGAAGGAGTGGAAGGGGGAAGGAGTGGCAGGACGATGGAGGGGCAGGGAAAGGGGAGGGCCGCGTATAACGTCGCGGGGACCTACTAGTTATATATAATTATAATTCAACCGAAAGATTTAATACCATCGACACGAACATATCAAAGCTGCAGTCTTGAATCCATGACTTCGAAATACCCTGCCGCATTTCTTACTCTAATATTTAAGGCATAAAAAAAATATATATCTATGAATATGAATGGATCAAGTTCATTTTACATTGGGAAATATTTTTACATATATTTTCTCCTTAATGCAAAAGAATGAACTCTATTTAGTTTTTCGATTTATAATTAATATTTAGAACAAAAAAAAAATTTTTTTTTCGGCTGATTTACCTTAAAAAATACGAATTTTAAAGATATACAACCCTGGTTGACGTGGATGTGGCATGCAAAATGTTAAATATACTTGATCTGTGCGAACCACAAAAATCTAAAAATACAAGTTCTATCTTTTCAATTCCACGATGTCATTCAAACATACGAAGGACTGACGGACACACGCACATGGTTATATCGACTCTGCTTTCGATATTGGTAAATAATATGTTATATACATTTGCACAATCTCATTCGCACCTTTGTTTTTTTATATACCATTTCACACAAAGTGTGAATGTGACCAATTTTTATGCTATACAGTTGAAATTTTGCACATATACTTATTTTTATTGTACTTTAATAGAGTATCAAGATTGACCTGCCACGCCCACTATTTGGGGTAGCTCCCATACAAACCTACTACCCACTTTTGACTTTTTGTAAGAAAACTTCTTTATTAAAGTCTATATTAGGTTGAAATGCGATATGGTGCCTTTTAAGAGACAGCCGCTAAACATACATAGACAATTGGGCGTGGCCCGCCCACTTTTTGAGGTAGCCCAGAACACAAACCCACACAAACCCACCGTGCAATTTTGTGTTTTTTATGAAAAAATCTTTCATTTAGATCAATATTAGCTTGCAATTTGATTTTGTGGATTTTAATGGACAACCGCTTCATATCCCGCCCACTTTTTGAGGTAGTCCCATATAAACCCACATTTCACTTTTATGCATTTGTATGGAAAACGTCAATATCAACTTGAAATTCGATATGGCGGCATCTTACACATCTACTACATCGCTTCATACACATCTACCAGTGAGCGTGTACCACCCCCTATTTAAACCGCCACTTTTATGTATTAAAATACTATTTAAAGTTTCGTGTGAATGGTATTAGAACGTTTAACGTTTTTTCAGATTAATTTTTAGGTTCTTAAAATAAAATTCATTGAATTAGAACTTATATTTTTTGACTTTTCAAATAAAAATTACTCAGTAAGTTTTATTTTGTTATTTATAAAAAAAAAAAAAAACAATAATGATTTCTATTAAATACCAAGAATATATATATATTAAATATCAAAACGTTTGCACCCTTTTTAACTCCCTAAAACACAACATATTCGCATCATTTTTTTTTTTGGAAAGGTTGTAAAGAGCAGCAAATACGAATGTACGCCCTCGGCCAATCATAAAAGCCTGAGCTAATTCTCTCTCTCAATTTGTAAAAAAAGGCAACAAAAAGGTGAAAAGAATAAGCAACAGATGAAAATGTGATGTTTTGGTTTGGCGCCGCTGTAGACACACAATGAAAAAGAGGAATTTGATTTGTCCATTTCCTTATTAACATCTCTCTACTCCCTTTAACGGTTAAGTCATCCAGCATAGCTGCTCTCTTTCTTGTTTCGTTCTTTATCTCTGTCGTGCTCTAAAGGGCGATTCACATCCGCATCCGTTGAGTGTTTTTTAATAGTGTTGAAAGTGAAATTTTAAACCAAGAGGAATCAAACAAATATTTAAAACAAAAAAGCGAAAGAGTGGATATAAAAAACCAACAAAAAATCATTTATAACTGCGCATTAATTTTTTCAAATAAATTGGTCAATTATTGACGCTCTCTTTCTGTGCGGCCCTGATTTAGAGCAGCGTTGTCCAAAAGGATAGCACCCAAAGTGTGACTATATGTGTCGGCTTTGCACTGCGCGATATTTTATGCGAATCTTTCTGAGTCATAAGTTGAAGTTAGAATATGCTAAAATACAACACCAACAACAATGCAACGTCACTAATTAATTTCTTTAGCACCCGATTTCTGTATGCGTATGGCTGAACAGCGTTCATTTTCCGTCAGACTCCTATATTATAGATATTTTTGTTTTAGGGTACTTTCATGACAAAATTCGAATTTCGGCCTTTAGTAATTATTGTTGCTCGATTTTTATTTAATGATTATATATATTGAATAAAGGTCCATTTGGTGTCCGTTAGGTGTACTTAACAGACTTCTATCATAACATACTTATATCTTGTTGATTGTTTTAATTGAACATTGCATAAATAATTATTAATTTCGGCCCCTCCTTCAAAGGCAAAACTAAAAATAAGTTGGGATTGTTAACATTGGCCAGACGAAACTTTCCCCTTCAATTCAGTTCAACTGTACCTTTTCATGGGGTTGCAGCAAAAGTAGTTCAGGCGCAGTGGGGATTTTGCTTTTGCCCCATTTAAAGCACAGCATTCTTAATTGAAATTCCATACATGCCTTGGCGGAATATTTTTGCTTATTTCAGAATGCTTTTGACAACACTGACAAATAGTAGAAGTCTTCCCAGCACAGTGCGCAATTATGGAAGGTGCAAAGCAATGCAATTTGCTTTTTCTAAAATTGTGGCAATATTTTATTTTTGGGGTTTTTTTTTATTGTTTGTGTTAGGAACCGCAAACAGTGGCAGACCGCACAAACGGAATTGCCAACTGACTGGTGGCCAGCTTGGACAGTTGCCCAAACTGTTATATAATTCGCAAACGGTGGAGTTGAAAGTTATTTCATCATATAATAAAAATATCCATGCCAAAACGAATAACAATTAACATTTGGCAGCTTGTACTAAAATCACTTTGGCTCAAATTGAAGAGAAGAAGTAAGAGCTATAGTCAAGGTGATTATTCCCTGCACACGAGATATTTTTACATAGTACGCCTTTATTTGTCTATTGTTAATTTATCTGAGACACTATTTATGTATACTAGGTCCGACTCTTGGTCAAAATTCGACAATCTACGCCGAAAGATTTTATTAATTTCGTTACTAAAGCCCGTATTACATGTACATATACACGAATAATATCCTCTTTTTTTAACACGCTTTTATTAGCTTGGCCTGTATCTGTATGTAACGGAATCTTTCAACTTAATTTTTACCATTTTCCTCTCGTCGAAATAATTTGAAATTTTGCACGTGTATTAATCAGCGATGACAATACAATAATTTCACAATTTTGACCTAATATCCTGACCAGGATCATCAGGATATTTGATTTGTTTGTGGATCATGTTCTATTTCGTTCCGTTTCGTTTCGTTTGTTTTTTTTTCATTGTGCTACCCACAAACTTAATACATATGTTAATGAGAACGGCATACGTTATTTTTAAAAAAAATTATAGTTTAAAAAAACTAAAAAAAAAACGCTTTAATAGTAATGTAAATTAAAAAGTAAAAAATAATTTTGAATAAGTTTAAAATCAGAATTAGGTGATTGACAGAGAATTAACTTTAACTATTTGTAAATATAAACTTATAATAATTATATATTACAGAGCACCCCACGCTTTTTTTATGTTAAAGTTAATTCTCTGTCAATCACCTAATTCTCATTTTAAACTTATTCAAAATTATTTTTTCCAATTCTCATTTTAAACTTATTCAAAATTATTTTTTACCTTTTAATTCACATTACTATTAATTCGTGTTTTTTTAGTTTTTGTTTTAAACTATAATTTTATTTAATTTCGAGCTTCGCAATATTATCTCTTTGCAGTTTTTCACGCTGTTATTTCGGTCTAAAATTCAACATATAGCTGCATTAACCTTTTCATTTGTATGCTATATTAAAATTAAAGTTAAATCGCATACAAAAATTTTTAAACTTAGCAATTTGAAGTCCTGATTTTCAATTGTTTTTTGCACTTCGCATTTGCTTCTGCGCTCTTGCTCTATTCTGTGTTTTTCGAACATCTGTACAAAAAATTTTTTCACTACTCGTTATTTTGATACCAGCTGTTCGTCGGTTGGTTTACATCTCAACAATATAAACAAATATCTAGTTTATGCGACAAATTTCTTGAAATTACTAATTTCACGATATTTAAAATCAATGTTTATGCGTTTTTACAATATCATAAAATGAGCAGACAGCTGCAACCTAGAGATATGTGAAGCAAGATGTCAACATATATAAGCAGAAATACATATGAAGAATTTAAAAAAATATTATGTTAACATATATCAAATACTAATACTAAATTTTTTGAAAACAGAAAACAGAGGAAATCACCCTTCTCGAGTGCAAATTTATCGCTGTGTGACTTTTTATTTCACAACAAAAAGTTTTCTTGCTGGCAACAACGAAAGAATATCATGAAATGGAGAAGTTTTCATTAAAAGTTTTCATGATAATTTACATTTCATGAAAAAACGATTATACGCATTTTGTCTGACTTTTCATGAAAAACCCCATTGTATAAACGTACTAAAAGAATATTAATTCATCCAATATGACTATGTAGCATATAACGTATAACTGTATCTCAAGTAGGTATAGAGCAAGATTCTGGTTTGCAAAGCACGCAGCTTGTATCCAGCTATGTCTCGTCGGCCAATGGGGTGGGTTTACTAAGAAAATATGCAATGATCTATGCTCCTTGGCTACACATTAATTATTTTCAATTCTGCGTGCATTGAGAGAGAGGGAGAGAGAGAGAGGGATAGAGTAAAGAGAGAGAGACTAGGTGAAAGCTTATAAAATAAGGAAAAGGAGGTGGCTGCACTAATATGGAGTTGCAGCGTATTTAGCCCACCCAACCATGATCACTAATTCCATTAAATAATATATAAAATATATTTAACAGTGATCCCTTAAAAAGTTAGGTAAAAATAATAATATTAACTATGTGTAAAGAAAATTAAAATTAGGTTCACAACTGCAATAGCAATTTTACGCGGAAAAAAATATTTAATGCACAAAAAAAAAAACGATTTGATCATATTTTGGAAAAATAATGAAACGGAGTAAATAATTATCGCCAACTTAAGAGCAGCGCTTTCAGTTCAAAAGGGGAGGAGAATAGAAATTATCGGATCATCTGCATACTCACAGAAAAATGTTATATAAAGCAAAAAACAAATTATGTTTTACCGTAGATAAATTAGATAATTAATTGATATGCGCCAATAATATAATAAACTAGAACAATTCTCTTTGACACTCATTTCATTTCATTCTCCGTTTGGTCTACGACAAGCGAAGTGTAAGCGGCAATGATGACGTCATTAAATGGAGTAGAAGAATAAACGTCAGCATGTCCATCACTAGACGAATAACTAACTGTATAGGCAGCTGCAAAGCAGAATATAAAAGAGAAAGAAAACAAGCGAAAGCCAATTTTACAACAATACTGCAGGCATAAGTGCTTTTATTACTGTTATTTCGAAGAATAGTTTTTTGCATTATATTCTTTTTATGTACTTAATGATAACTGTTGCAAATTATTTTAATATAGTCTGTTAACATCAGCCACACAAGTTAGACGCATAATCTGCATGCGCGTACTCTTCTTTGTTCATATATATTTAGCCATTAATTTTAATAAAAATATTTTAAATCGAAATCAATTGCGCGTTCTTACATTTGTACAAATTCATTTATGTACCTCAACCCACCAATCGAGGGAACCTCAACGCCGCCACGGGTGGAAATCATTCTGTGAGCGGCTTCATATTTATTTGGCAGTTTGGGGCTCCGATTCCGCAGCCGTTCATCCAACATTCTCGTGTCCAGCGGTGAATGATAATTCAGCGTGTCCATCTGCTTTCTCTTATGGTAAAAATGAAATATTATAAGAGATCGCATTACCATCGATCAAAAATGTTTAGCAAAACTTTTCGCCTCTTATTTAATGTTGACTTTAGTAACAAATGATTTATTTGTATGTATGTCGCGCGAATTTATTAATTTATGCAGGCATGATTATTGAATTTATTTTATTTTGCAGCGCATGAATTACTTTATTGTTTTTCTTTTTCCCAGCAATTTTTATGCAATTTTTATCAAATTTAGTGAAAAATTTTAACTTTAGATAAATTTAGTATTAAGGCAATTCATAGAATTTCTTTTACTTTTTTCACTTTTTCATTGTAGAATTCCATTTTTCGGTGTAATCTTTATTAATTAGTTAGTTTAATAGTTTTTTTGTTTCATTCTACAAAACTGATGCATTATACCTTACACCTTTGCACTTTTGACAAAATAAAAACTAATGAACTAAATGTAATAAAATTAAATAGCAAATTAAGTTTGGACAATTTTACTGATTTTAAGACTGATTTTAATGCGCGTAAAAAAATAGAAATTTATATAGCGCTCCATATAAATACAACGACGCTGAGCGCTTTTATGTCACATTTTGGGGTTAGATATACTTCTATATAGAAATTAACTTGATTGTTAGCACATCTTACAGTCACATTTTTCGCAGCACTTTTAGATTTTTAATTAATTAATATGTTCACACGTTGATTTAATTTAAAATTTTCTGCTACAGACGTTCGGACTGGGAGGTGTAGGCGCGAACTGATATCGCTCAGCTTCGGCTTCAAAGGCAAGACCCGCTCTTTTCAGGTAAAATCGCCTCTGAGAAAAATTTCTAAGCAGAGATTACCAACAACATTAGGTTGCGCTTCGATCTAGGCATTATGTATAAAACACTTAGAAATAAGCCTTTAGCAATAAGCACTAAAAAAGAGCAAAAACAAATTTTATGTAGATCACACCGACTAAATTGAGAATAAATATAATTACCCGAGTTGAATTAGGCGCTTCTTTTGGTTTAGCGTATGTTTGTTTGTTTGCAATGCAATCGCTAAACCGGCGTCTAATAAAAATGAGACATGTATGCGCTGTGGTGGCACAGCGAAGTTGATCAATTGATTAGCTATGTAAGAAAATTTATGTTTTAATTGAACGAATTTATTTGCAACTAGATGGTCCCAGCGACTTTGTACGTGGCCCTCCCTTGATACCTGCACTCCTACCCCCTGCCACTCCTTCCTTTGCGCGAAGTTGAAAGAAATACAAAGTTGTTATTGGACACGTTTGTTTTTTCTGCATTATTGAAGTGAAACTTCTTTTGGTACGGTGTGAATTGGATTTTTTGAAACGAAAAGTGTAACGAAAAAGAGACAACTATAAATGTATGCTGCGAGGGAAAGAGATAAAACGAGTTTCTATATAGTTTCCCTATCCTTTGTCTCCTCTTTGTGCTATGGTTCGTACGTCCACACTGCTCTATCGTCATATACGATCTTTTTGTTGTGTTGTTGTTGTACTCTATCGTCATATACGTTCTTGTTGGTGTTGTACTTGTGGCTGCTATTGCTGTAGCTGTGGTTGTTATTGTGTTTGATGCCGGCAACGCCAAAGAAGGGAGAGAGAATGCAGCTTAGTCAGTAACATACGCGCATGGTATAATATACACATATATACATTCATATGTATATATATAAAAATTAGAAAAATGAATAAAAAATAAATAAAATTGCTAAGATAAAAGTAGCCTAAGTTACTCCTTATTACATCAGCTATCTGCCAGTGAAAGTCCCGTCAAAATCAGTCCAGCCGTTTCAGAGATTAGCCGGAACAAACAGACATATGTACCATGTATACATCCATATGCATTTAGTAAAAAAGGTTATTTTAATATTACAAACAGACACTCCAATTTTAATTATCTGTATAGATTTAGTTTAAAAAATTATTTGTAAATTGTAGTTTAATTTAGTACTTAAAAAAAAAAATTATAAAGCAGATTAATTGTGGTTTCTTTTATTTTAAACAAATTTTATTTATGTAAATTTTTCGACTAAAATTAACTTTCAATATGACTTTTATGTCACAGAGCATACGACCTGATCTTGTTGTAGTTCGCCATGGAAATGATCGATATGAAGATTCCCTAGCGGAAATCATTTTCCCCTCTTTTTTGACAAGTGTGAATGAAAATGTCATAAAAGTTGGAGGAAAGTAATTGAAAATTAACACCCACCATTGTTGTACTGAAAGAAAAGTATTAACTACTGACCGATTGGTGGCGCTAGTAGTACACTTGAACGCTCGTTATTTTTTAAACTTAAATTGAATAAGGCGAAGCGAAAGGCTCCCTACAACTATTTGCTGTGATCTGAAATATCCCACTAAAGAAAAGAACGACAGCAGATATTTTCACTTCGGAACAGGGTAGAAATTGGTGGGATCCTGACATAAACGCATAATGCTCGAGGGTGAGTTTACACGCATGTTTAACATGCTACGGAGCAGCGTGACATTGATCAGTAAGAAGGGCAAGAAATTGTCGACTGAGTTTGATATGCATATAAATGTTTATGTAAAATATAACATCCTACCAGGGAATAAACCCGATATGCATATCGATTTTGGTAAGTGTCGAAACGTGTGTGTTCAGTATAAGGTTCAGTACCGGTTCCAATTTATTTCGGTATTTGGTTCCGTTGCGGTTTTTTGGATTTTAGTTTCAGCATACCGGTATGGTACCGGTGCCGGTCAATATTAAAATTCCTGAAAAATAAAAGAATTTAAGAATCACTGTTGCACACGTTCCAAAGACCATATATAAAATTTCTAACATTTCTAACTATTCGTTATTCAAGAGTAAGTAAATACCAACGTACTTAAATTTTTTTCGATTTACAATCGGGTATGGATAGATCCAATGTTCCTAGGCTGAACATATGTCAACCATATACAAAAAAACCGCCCACTTTCCTAATTTTGTATAAAATGTTTTTGCATCCAGCCGATGCCTAAGCGGATTCATAATAAAATTGACGCATAAAACAAACGCTCTACGCTTACTTGCGTAGCAGTAACTGCGAGAGTAACTTTTGACAATTGGAATAGTTCTGAGAAATTTTTGGAAATTTGTAATCATATACGGAGTGCTTATAAAAAATAGATGACTTTTTAACTTTCGCGGGCTATGTACAATCGATTTTCGATTCTTTTTCATACCATTCACACATAGTGTGAATTGGTATTATCAGTTTATCTGAATGTTTATAAGGCATTTTGGTAGACATCGTAGACCCTAAAAAGTATATATATTCTTGATCAGTCGACAAGACGAGTCGATCTAGCTATGTCCACCACATCACATTTTTGCCTAATAAAGAAGTTTATTATACAAAAATACAAAAGTGGACAGTAGATTTGTATGGGGGCTACCCCAAAACGTGGGCGAGTTACACCCATTAATGTATATGTGAAGTGTCCATCCACTAGAAGCTACCATATCAATTATTAAGTTGATATTGACTACAATAAAAAAGTTTTTCATACAAAAAGTCAAAAGTGGGTTTGTATGGGGGCTACCACAAAAAGTAGACGCGGCGGGTCAATCTTAATACTCTATTAAACTGCAATAATTAGAAGTGTTTGTGCAAATTTTCAACTGGATAGCATAAAAATTAGTCCCCAAAAAATGCCCAACAATAAACAGACGGACAGACGGACATGGCTAGATCGACTAGTCTCGTCGAGCTGATTAAGAATATATATACTTTATGGGGTCTACGATGCCTCGTTTAATGTGTTACAAACTTTCAGACAAACATCAAAGTACCGAGAACTGGTCAATAAAACACAATATGAGAATTATTTACCTAAATTTATTGTTCCGTCTTCAAAGTACGTCCCTTCCGAAATAGTAATACACTTAAGGGCCTAATACACCTTCACAAATTTGATCAGTTGCGTGATGCGTATGCGTAATTTGATGAGTATATGGCGATTTGACGGCTTGATCAAATATATGAAGAAACAGTTTTGATTTTCGTCACATCGTTTCTACTTCTTCGATGTGAATTTTTTATTTTTTCGTTCTGAACAGACCTTTGTGATTTGGGCGGGAAATTTCAAATTCAGATTTGACGAAATGGATTTGAAAGCTGTATGGGCACGCATCACATTACAACGTCACACATTTGATCAAATGTGTGAATGGTGTATTTTTTTGGCCTTTAAGCCAACGAGTAATCCAATCATCAAACCATTGTTTATCGTCTGAAAGTTGGTGCCTCGAATTGGTAATTTCATCTTAAGAAAGAGAAAAAAGTCGGCCGGAGTGACTACAGATGAATAAGGTGGTTGTTCGATGGTATTGGTTGAGTTTTTGTTCAGAAATTCAAACACAATGATAGCCTTTGTGAGATGGTGCGTTGTCATGATGCAAAATTCAACAGTTTTCCTTCCACAAATCCGGTTTTTTTCGACGAATTTTCTCTCTTAAACGCAGCATAAAAGTTGTAAAATATTCTTTATTTACGGTCTGATCTTCTTTCAAGAATTCCGAGTGCATAACAATACGATAATCAAAGAAAACAGACAACATTACCTTGACTTTTGAAAGACATTAAAGTGAATTTTTCGATTTCAGCTCAGTTGGAAGGCGCCATTCCGAAGTTTGATGACTGCTGATCAAACTCGTAAATCCATATCTCATCACCATGCGTTTCAAGAATGTGGCGTCGAAATTGACTTACTCTTCCATATCCTCAGCGACCTTTACGCTATTGAATTTTTGAAGAAAATTCGAAAAAATTTCAAATAACAATTGAGATGTACAGACAAAATAGCGCACTGTAAACAAACTAAGTGACAGATGGCGCAAAAATTTCGCGTCAGTATAAAGGACAGTTAAGCCAACTTAGTGACAACAAGAATACGCTTTTTACAGAATGTACTCTATGGGGTCGCCCCACTGCTTCCTTTGCTTTGTTACATCCATTTTGACAGTTTTACAAACCCAGAATACCCTGTTACAAATATTTTATTGTACATGGTTTATTTAATAAGTAATTAAAATTTAACGAATCTGCTATATAATTTGTATATGTATGCAGTTCTTGTATGTACGTGCAGGGGTATTGCCGCTTCGAGCTCACCGAAGTCAACATTTTTTCGTTTCCTTTAGTTTCACTAACTCGTTTTAATTTCCTGTGCACAATTTTTTACACTCGACTGAATGAACTGATTGGGTCTAAGTAGTAAGATTGAACATAAATCATATTAAAACGGTCTAGACAGATGTGTACACTATCGGCTGTTGCAAGAAAAATCAAAGTAGTCACAGATATCAAGAAGTATTTATGATTTAACAGAAGCAGGTGGAAAATTATTTTGTTTTCTATTGTAATGTAAAATCTATCTGTATATATATTAGTATATCCATTATAGACAGATACACGTTCCAACCATTCGCCGTAAAAATTTATATATTAATCGCGATTTTAGTATTTTTGTATGAAAAATTTTATAACTCGAGAACGGCTGGACAGATTTTAATGATCCTTGATTTGTTGAATTCGTCTCCGACCCGAATAGCAGAACACCAGTACCAGTAACTCACCACGATTAGATGCTTTAGGTCGTCCAGGTCTTGGATCATCATTTGAATTATCACGACCGTTTTTAAATCGGGTAAACTGCGTGTAAACTTGAGTACGGCTCATACAATCATCATCATCATAAACTTTTTTTAACAATTCGTAAGTCTCAGCAAATTTTTAACGAGTTTAAAACAAAATTTAATACGAGTATTTGCTCTTTTCTTTTTAGAACATAACTGAAAAAATGCTGTTATTAAAACCTATGTCATTTTGTAACCTGTCAAACGATTAGCAAGAACTTATCTTCTTTCGAAAGAAGAAAAATGTACCTTTCATTTAATACAAGTAGATTACACTACGTGTTTTATGATTTAAATTACAAGTTCGGTTATTTTTAGATCATGTCTCAAAAGAAAGTTCACATTTAAAAAATCGATAAAAAAATATAATCGATATTTAAAAAATGTTTATTACATATTAAAATACACACTTTGGGAATTTATTTCTTAAAAATGATATTGTCGAAATGTAAACCAACGAAACTTTCACGGCATTCATTAAATCGAGCACTAAAATTTCATATGACGTCTCGGCAGGTATTCTCCGTGATGGCTGCCATTTCGTGACGGATATTTTCTTTTAATTGTGCCATTGAAGTCGGTTTGTTGCCGTAAACTTTAGATTTGACGTAACCCCACAGGAAAAAGTCCATAGGTGTTAAATCGGGACTTCGTGGAGGCCAATTTATGTCACCTCTCCTGGAGATCAATTTGCCAGGAAAAATTTCATGAACTCGTGGTAGAGGCCTGTTGGACGTGTGTGAAGTTGCTCCGTCCAGCTGGAACCATGTTCTTTGGTTATAACCAGGAAAGGTTTGCAGTTCAGGCACGAAGAAGTTGTCTAACATATCCACATAACGCTCTGAATTCACTGTAACTGAGCGTCCCCTTTCATCTTCAAAAAAGTAAGGGCCGATAATTCCTCGCGCCGACATCGTAGCCCATACGGTCACTTTAGGCGAATATAGGGGTTTCTGATGTTTGTTTTTGGATTGGTTGCACTCCGACGCGCCACAGTCGCTGAAATACCGTTTTATAAAATTCACGTACGCACAACGCACGGTCCGCTCTCGAGAAACGCTCCATAGCGACTAAATTCCCAGCTAGGCTACCGATTGACATACCTCCGCGCCCCTCGGAATAGTTGCGTTAACGCAATCAGCAAGTCAAATGAGAATTTCCTTTTGAGACACCCTGTATGCTTTAGTAGAAAAATAAATTGTTATTCTAGAAAAAAAAGCCGTAGATAAAAAGTTTTCGATTCCAACCATACAAATGAAAAATATAAATATATCGTCACCCATTAACTCGTATATTAATTTTATTATTAATTTTAATATAAAATTTTATTTTCCGTGAATTTTTGCCATATTCTATTAATTGTTCTGCTATTCGGGTCGGAGACGAATTCAACAAATCAAAGATCATTAAAATCTGTCCAGCCGTTCTCGAGTTATAAAATTTTTCATACAAAAATACTAAAATCGCGATTAATAAATAAATTTTTACGGCGAATGGTTGGAACGTGTATCTGTCTATAATGGATATACTAATATATATACAGATAGATTTTACATTACAATAGAAAACAAAATAATTTTCCACCTGCTTCTGTTAAATCATAAATACTTCTTGATATCTGTGACTACTTTGATTTTTCTTGCAACAGCCGATAGTGTACACATCTGTCTAGACGGTTTTAATATGATTTATGTAAAGTGAAATAATCGCTATCGATGCAAATTTCACTGTGAGAATGCTGGCGGAACAATTAAATTCATCTTACTGTACAATTTACAAAATATTAACTGAAGATTTGGGTAAAAGAAAGGTGTGCGCACGTTTTGTTCCACATCAGTGAAATGATAATCAAAAAATCGCTCGTGTAGTCAATGAATTTTTGATGAAAAAGCAGATGTGTCTAATCGACCACCCTCCGTATTCGCCTGATCAATCACCGTGCGATTATTTTCTCTTCTCAGAAATGAAAACTGCAATGAAAGTAGCTTTTTAATGTACGATGACATCCCAGCCATACAAGCAGCCGTGACACAGGTGCTAAATAACATCCAAAAAAAACGAGTTTAAAAAGTCTATGGATAGATTGGTTGAGCGTTCCAAACGTTAAATGGATCTTATTTTGAATAAATATTAGCTTTGAAACATAATACCATACTTGTTTTAAAAAATTGGGTTATTTTTATATCAACCGTGTACATACGATATATTTATTATATTTATACAAGCACTAGCTGGTTTCCGGCGCGTTTCTGCCTTTCCACCTGCCTCTCCTTCACTCTGCCACTTCTTATCCCAGCACTCCTTCTCCCTGTCCCTCCTTACTCGAGCCCCCTTACCCTACCACCCATTCCTATACCCATCTTCCCCGGCCCCCGTTCACGCCTTCGCTTACCACCTTTTACCCTGCACCCATTCCTCTGCCCCTTCCCAGACCTACCCCTACTTTACTCCCCTTACTTCATGCCCCCTTCGAACCCATTAACTTGTATACATCATTTCCTCCCTCTATTTTTTTTACTGGCCTTCTCCCTGCCTCAACTACCTCTACCCATCGTTCCCAATGCCCCCTTGTCATAGCTTTTATTCCCCTACCCTTCTGCCCATGCAGCCTTTCCCTACCACCCATTTCCCTATCTCCCATTCCCCTTCACCTATTTCTCTGCCTCTCTTTCACTGCCCCTCCTCCCCTACCCCTATTAACTTTTCCCCTGACCCTCTTCTCTTGCCACTCTATCCCTTCCCCCTCCCATCTTCCCCATCCACCTGTTCCCCTTTCGGCTCTTCCCTTCCACCTCTTCCCCAGCACTCCCCTTTCCAGTATAACTTGAATTTGATTGTACTCGCAACGGATGTTGCTCTGCTCTTCTACATCTCCCATAAAATATATTTGTAGGAATTTTTTTGATTCCGTTGGTAGAGGGAGTAAAGAGCCAATTTTGTGGTACATCTGGCCCTGAATCTTGAATGTAGAATTAAATGTATTTCCTTGGCTATATTAGTAATAATGTTGGCGGCAAAAGATGTCATTTGGAAGCAACTACTAAATGTTTTTATATTTTCAAAAATAATTTTGACTCTGCGGTGATGTCATCCATTAACGTTTTCAGTGGCTCTGGTGGTGGGTTCAATGGAGGTAATACAACTTTTCCTGAAGCGGAGCACATTCCGGCTGATTCATTTTTAAATTTGAGCGCATGACAATTTGTACATTCCTTATCCATATTTTCAATAAATATTTTGGAATTTGCGCAATATTCTATTTCAGGGTTATAATTAAAAGGAAGTCGATTAAATGATGATAAAGCCATTGCTCTTGTAATTTGCATACGATTTCTGTTATCCCATTGGCTTAAATTTCGACTCAAATCTGATGCATGATTACGTGGTGTTCGTCTTCTTATCCGCATAGTGGCCAATTGTTGTAATCGCTGTTCGACTGTTTCAGCGTTGCGACGCTTCACAATTGCTATGCGTTCGTTTTCTCGTCGTTGTGATTGTTGTTCGTTTGATAATTGATCGTAGCTTCTTTGTGTACTTAGAGCACTTCGCGTAGATCGACCAATGTTATTACGACGTCTTCCAGGCATTTTTGTACTTCTGTATTACACATATTACACCTTACAACAAAATATATGAAAATTATATTTTACTTACTTAGCGTATGTTGCTATTCTTTTAAAAAATATAAAATGGGAATGAGCCAAATCGGACCATAAAAACAAATTTTTAAAATATCTCGACCTACCGGGTACAAAAAAAGTTATGCAAACCGGAAGGCCAGATGAACATATGGTGTGAATATGAAATGAAGAGCTTCAGTTGTTCACGACTGATTCGAGCAGCAATATACGCACGAACGATTTTATATATTAAGAAGAAGATAGATAGATACATATGTTTGAGTATAAGAGGTTTATGTCATAAAAGATGTAACAGCCATTAATATGACGCATCAGAACAATTTGCTAATTTTGCACAATCTGATATTCGCGATGTTATATCTCAGCTCACGGAACTTTCACAGAAAAGTAAAATATTAAAAAAATTTGCCCAATCTCACAATGTATTAACACAAACACTCTCAATTTTCAGCAAAATTACAAAATATACTTTTCAAATGTATTCGAAAGACCTTTCTAACGAGCTATCAATTATTGAATATTAAGCCGGTCGGGCACAATAGCCAATAGAAATTTGGTATTTTTTGAGCTTCTCCTGCAAAAATCCGCCATATTGAAAAAGTTTCTTAGTTGTTTATGTACTAAAATTCTATATGAACAAAATTTAGATTTTCTAAAGGATTGAAATAAACAAACAAACAAACCAATTCATTAACTGTTCCAAAATTTCAAAAATTCTTGTGCGACTGGAAGAAAATAAACCAACAAACTTCGCACATATCTTTTCGTTCACTAACTTCTTAAGTAAACATGTGAATGAACGAAATAAAAGTAAAGAATCGAAGGGAATGAAATTTCCTTTAAATTTCATGCTTGCAAAACACCTGATATTGTCACAGCTGTGCCAAAACTAGGGAGTCAATGCGATCGTGAATGTCACAGAGCGGGACAACAGATATGTCAAGCAGCAGGGTGTTAACAGCTGCTATGGTGGTAACAGCAAAATAGTGATGGTAAATACTACAGAAGAGGGAAATGTTAACAGCAGTAGCAGAAATGTGAACTTCAAGGGCTGTTACTCGTATTGTTGATGACGTCACCGGCCATTACAAGGCGTCTTAAAATTCAATTCTAGGACTTGTAATGTTAATGATTATGGATATGAATGATAAGGGGCATTACAATTGCAATGCGGGTCAATCTGGAATACTAATTCGATAGTATTCTCGGTTTTGAGTACAGGAAAGCTTTAAACTGTTAGGTTGAAACAAACGTGATTTAACTGACACAGATTACTGAAGTCAAGGGAAATAGTTGCAAGGCACAGGGCATGGCAAAGAGAGATGGCATTGCCCTGCAAGTGATCCTGAGAGTGTCGAAGGACCAGGATATATAGTAAAGGGTTTACAGTACCAAACGGACAATGTTATGATTACAGAGACAAGACTTAACTATTTCAGCCGCTCGAATTATGTAACAGTGCCAATATGTATGCAACTGTTGTGGCTGTAGTGATGACGTCATCGATGGGTCAATAACGTTCAAAAGAAATAGCGAAATGAACTTAATATGTGGTTGTTGTTGGACAATGTATTTTGTATGAGGTTGTGGGCAATGACATCCAAAATACATAAGAAAAAAATGTAAAATCATCAGCGCGCAGGGTATAAAGAAGGAGTGGCTTTCATAAGAAGGATCTGGCGCCAAATTGTAAGTGTTAAGTAAGTGGTTCAATTTTAAGTTGGCATTGGAACAAGGATATAGTTTTAAGGATAAGTGAAATTAATTTAGAATTATGGACTTGCAGTGGAGCAAGAATAATTCAAATTAAAACGGTATTCGGATCTTGAACTGGCGCAAAGGCACTAATGATAAAAGCATTGTTGGTGATGCAGGATTTGGTTATTTTAGGAGGAATACGGCTCGTACTGTCACGAGGATATTGAGTGCCCAGTGAAGTCCTTGGGGTTTAAGTCCACAGAAGGCATCACTGCGGGATACCCGGTGTCGCTGGAGCGAACGCTGAGACTTGGTTGGCACACAGATCATACAGGACATAGCCGAGTGTAGCAGTGAAGGATCGAAGGAGACTGAACGGAAACCTCATCAAACGCACCAGCAGAGGGAGAAGAAAGGAATACAACGTAGAGATAAAGGAATTAAGCAAGGATAAATAAGAATAATCAACATAAATAAAGGCGGAAATAATAATTAAACAAAAAATAATAAAGTGTTTCCTTACCTCAGGGTCTGCAAATACAAATTTATGTATTTAAACTATGGAAAAGCTGAGCTATCCCAGTCTTTGACCCGGGACAACCGGTAGTCCTTTACTATGGACGAACGAACTAATTCACAAAAAAAGAAACAAGTTTATCCAACAATAAAATTTACCTGCAGCGCAATATCTGTGCTGCTATATGAACACATAACATGTAGCAGCCTCATGTAGCCCAGCATAAACTTGTGCAAAACTGTGTATGAGATAGATCAAAGAAATATTTTGATCAATTTTTGCCCTATCCGACACCACATCAAGTGAGTTACAAATGCAGGAACGCAAATGGGGCTTGGTCTGGAATATTCCCAGAAGGCATATAGATGAAGTCGTAAACAACGTAAAATGTATCCCTCAAGGCTAACGCAATCATCAACCGTTGACTAAGTAGCACATGAATTAGGTCGGCAAAAAGTGAATACGAATCCCATTGACTCCCATGGAGTCATATCAAATTCAAAGCAAGGAATCATAAACAGTGGAGAAATTTCGTCGGCGCTCTAAGTTCTACAGCATTTGCATGTTCTAAATTTTTTTTTTATTAGTTACTCGTCTATGTACGCTGCCCTACTCTGAAGTTGTTGGTTGACTGTGACCATCCATAGAAACGCATAGAGCACTCTCAAAAATTTTCGGGCCCACGGCCATCATAATATCGAATTCTCCTCAGAAACGTCAAAGCATTTTTGCGTGGGGAAGTATATTTTTAATGCATCTAGGGTGTCGAGCTCCACCAAGGTGGTTCATAGTTTCCTAGGTATGCTCTAGGTGGATTGTGCGGATGAGCACGCTCCTGTATTGGAGGGCTGGGACGGCCCTCCACTGAAAGCCTTCATGGGTGACGACATTCCGCCATCGGAAGTCATCCACCTAATGGCTTCTATACCTCCTAGAAGCGCAGAACGAAGGATTAAACACGCAAATAAGACAGGAGGGTAGCGGACAGCTGATGATAGTGGGCATCGACGAGGAGTCGAAGACCGCCATCATCAGCTCCAGAATCCAATCAGATTTCACCTAAAACGCAAGGTGTCATGAGGGCCGAATCAAAGGCCTGTATACCAGGAGAACGAAGGTAATCTGGGACACTAGATACAGTGCCCCAAGAGCTTGCAGAATTTCTAACGCGGGACTGCGTACCGCTACTCACAGAGTTGGAAGAGAAGGGCAGAAGGAAGCGAGTAGTCATTGCTTCAGCATACTGCGCGGGAGAGCATGCATCACATCCGGAGGAAATTGAACGCCTCGTGCAGTTCTGCAATAAACGTGGACTACCTATCCTGGTAGGTTGCGAAAACGCACATAATGAGGCTTGGGGTAGCACAGACACCGAAAACAGGGGTAGGTGTCTTCTAGAATTCTTTATAAGTAATCGCATAACCTTTACTAACAAGGGATGCATACCGAGCTTTGTTACCAAGAATAGACAGGAAGTTTTAGATGTAACATTATGTAAAACTGGTATGTATCACAGGAACCATCAATGAAGCTAGTAGAACGAATCTATGGGAAGTATACACCACAGTTACAATAAAGAGATAAGGAAAGCCAAGCTCAGGAACTATAAAATTTTCTGTGAGGGGATTGTAAGCACTGCGTCGGCAATTCGAATATGGCCAAGGGACAGACTGATGAGAACATCTCACTCCGTAGAATGGATAACTTCTTTACGGAAAATGTGGAACAGAAATTAAGCTACTCCTGGATACGAATTTCCCAGGAGGCACATGTGAAATACTTCAAACAGAAGAGCCACATGTAAGAACAAATATTCGCCAAGTCTGTGATTAGTGAAGGAAAAATAAGGTGGGCAATATCTACTTTTAAAGCCTTCAAATCGCCGGGAGTAGATGGAACGGAGAAACAGATATACTCCAAAAACTGAAGAAGATCGTGATCAGTAGCCTGGGACTAGGTCATATCCCAACCCCTTGGAGAAGGGCTAGAGTTGCCTTTATCCCTAATTCGGGGAAAAAGGATGCAACACTACCCAAAGCTTTCAGACCATAGCTTTTAAATAATGATTACTAGTCATAATGATTAGTACTTAGATTATTTATTTTTTTCGAGTAATGATTCAAATACGATTATTTTAGGTTTATAATGATTACTGATTGATTGCGATTACTAGTAACCAAAAATAATCAGGATTACTGAAGATTACTACAAAATAATTACAATTAGCAAAAAATAACAAAAAAAAAAAATTTATTATTTTCAAATTATTTCAAAATTTAAGCAATATTTATAAATATTTAGAGTTTGCCTTCATTAAAACCAACGTCAACGGATGCAAGCAAATTAAGGGTATGGCTGCAAAGTCTCTGGTGTTTAGGTAACCACTGATCATTTTGAATAACTGGCAAGTCGTCATTAATTTCGTCTTCCAAAAAGTTGGTTTCGATACCGTAATCTTTAAATGCCTTAACGAAATTGGAACCGTTATCCGTAACGGTCATTACAATATTCGAACTGTACAAGCTAAATGAGGTGTTTATTTCAGCAATCAATTGCGCAATTTTTACAGCAGAGTGTGTTCCAAATAGTCTTCTGCATGCTAAAGCTACCGATTGGCATTCCAGATTGTCATTAAGCCAATGACACGTGTATCCCAGAAAGCTCCTGCGGTTTCCAGACAAAATGTTTGCAGCAGTACAAAACTATTTTGCCGAGGAAATGATTTTTTTAATATTGTTACGCCCAGGCCATTGCACCCAACAGTGATGCCCACAAGTGCTACCTGAGTGTCACAAAACTTGTCGTCACCATGATATTAAAAATAAAGAAGAGGAGAAAAAGAAGAAGCACTTAGAGAGTTGAAAAAGAAAGAGGAAAAAGAGCTGATCACGTTTTTTTTATCGCATTGTTGTTGCTGCCAATTCTGCGCAACCATTGCCGCTGTGTGCTGTCGTAGCCTCGTCTGCTGCCACCATTGTCGCTGTGCGTATTTGTCGCCAGTAGTACCGCTGTGAACTGCTGCAGCGCTGGATTTAGTGTATGTGCGTCATACTTAATTTAAATTAATTTTGTAACAAACCTTTTCCCTTCTTTTGCTGCACGATCATGCCTAATAAACTCCCCTACACCTAAATTACCGCTCGGCCACCGTGTTTTCGCAACATTGGTGTCAGGTGTGGGGTTAGTTTAAACCGAACGGGCTTGTGTTTTAGCCCTACCACTATGGGTCGACGATCAGCTAGTGCCCTCGCTGCGGCCACCATCTCAAAGTCGGTGAATGATAAAATCGACGCGCTGTTCGACACATTTCAGCGCACATTGGATAAGCGATCCAGTGAAGAGGCAACGACACAGTTTTCGAAGGAAGCTGATGTTGCACAGCGGCCTTTAAGCAGCACAGGTTAATCGCACCACTCAGTGACACAGGACGTTTCACCGTCCACCTGCCCATGCGCTGCTCCTATACCTACTCCTACTGCATCCCTGTCAAACTGTTTTGGGATTTAGACGATGGACCTGGCTTTGAACGCGGTTTTCCGTATGATTTCTATAAAAACATGGCACACCCCCGGAAGATTTTTTGTGGAAGATATTTCAAATGTACTTCTTTCATTTTTCGAAAACTCCTTTCTAGAAGTAAAGCCCATATTTTTAGATACTCTATTTTCGCGCAATGTTCCTGTACCACCAAGTTTGCGTTCCTGCAAAGGAACACTAGTAAACAAATTATCAAAGAAAAGTTGTGTACTAATGGGTAATGGGTAAATTGAGGCCAGTCCAATTACAACATCTCCGCCGTGTCCATACTCAAGCGAGGGTATTTTTGTAGATGCCCCACAATACGGTTCTGAGTGCAGTATATATCCGTTATGATCGGCAATGCACCATAGCTCAAATCCAAAGCGGATTGGTTTTCCCCGTATAAACTGCTTTGCCCCATGTTTTCCATAGTACGGAATCATACTTTCGTCACCGCTTAGAAGACCGCTATGAGGCACTTTCTTGAAGTTGTTGTTAAGAATTTTGAATATTCGTCGCACTTTATACATTCGATCATTACTATCTATTTGAAAATTGTCGGCGAAGTGTAAATATTTTAAAATATTTTCAAACGTGGTACGCCTCATTGCGTTTGTTACAATGGGACAATAGCCCGTAATCAACAAAATTCCAATAAAAGCCATAAGCTTGTCGTGATCAATCGAAAATTGGTGCTTTCCCTTTTGCTTTGCATATAAGTTTGTTTTTCAAATTATTGTTTCTATGAGATCTTCTGAAAACATGATGAAAAATGCATCTAAAGGCTGTTTAATTTTGCATTTTAGTTCCCCCTCACACTGCCTCGAGTCCACATCAAAGTGCGATAGATCAAAGTTAGGTATATTCTTATTCCATTCTAACAAAGTACTTCTTTTCTTTTTGAGAGGAGGTTCCTTACCAGTATCATCAACTCTATCGGTTATTTCGGCTTGAGTTGTTAAAATTCTACTTCATTATCAGATTTGTCCGAATCCTCATATGTATCTTGATCAGCATTTTCCAAAGGAGGAACAAGAAATATATCTTCTATTCCGTTATCGTCTTCTAAACGCTCCAATTACTGGAGTATTTCATCAAATGTCAATCCTCTTACAGACCTAATAATGTACAATTGCTTTTAAAAAAATTTGAATTTCAACACAACAAAGAAAGACGAAGACAGGTACGAAGTAGTATAAAAACAAACACAATTGAAAGAACAGTTACGCATATTACAAGAAAATTACACATCGGCTGTGCATTTGCGCAATGGCAACTAAAGTTGCCAGCAACAAAGATCATTTCACTAAAAGAAACATGCAGCCAATTTAAGACATTTTCCTTTTTAGTAATACACGTACACCATTTCTTAAAAAAAAAAACAATAGTTAGTTTGCTAAATATATGAATGATTTAGTTGTAACATACATTTTAATCGTAACACCTCAGCAAAAATTGTTTTTGATGACGTCACTCAAATTCAATCGTATATAACAACTATGCGCGGTCACAGACAAACAGGGAATGAGCAGAATTTGAATGTAACAAACGTTTTCTTCGTAATCACACTCTCCTTCGGACGCATCTTTCGTAGATCAAGCTCTAAGAGAGCAAAAACTAACCTGACCTCTGGTGGCAACTAAAGTTGCCAATGAGCATTAATGAGTTAAACAGCGCGGGCAAGGTAGGTCTATAAAATACCACAAACCACAAATGGACGATTTAATCCCAGACTTTGCTAAAACGGGATTCACTGGCGACTGGGCAGCGACGAGATGTTAGAAAATATAATAAAATCTGCTTGGACATTGGTACCAGCAGGTAGTGCGCTGATAAACGCGAGTGTCGGTTAAGTGGTTTGGCTTGGCAGCTGTTGCCAATAGAGATTTGCGCTGGAAGTATCGTGGTTAGGATTGACAGCGGCCGACGAGTTGGAGCATCTGCGTCCAGAATTGAATCAGGTACAGCATGCTAAAGTAAGCATTTTTAATGCATCGGCGAAACTGAGTATTTCTTCGACGCCCACCAAGGTCGATCCCAGAACAGCGTGTAGACGTTGTAGTCAAACTGGACACTAGTATAGGGACTGTCGAAACAACTCGAAATGGTTTTGCTGGGATTGCGGCGCGATTGGATTCCGGACCGTTGAATGTTGCAGACGTGATGCGGGAAACGGAAAAGGCGGCGTAGAGCATCGCGGGAATACGCACGCCAGAGACTAATAATAATTGGACAACGTCATTTTGCAACGATCGGGCTGGGCAAAAAAACACTTCAAGCAGTCATCGACACCGGTGCTACCAGTTGTACAATTTAGCCAGTACAATTTAGCAACAAGAAAATATTGACAGAATTTCTTATTCTACCAGACGTCACTGACCACATTTAGCACAAAGTGACGCGATTTTTAGACAAACACGACTCTAGCCGTAATGGACGAGCAAGGATCAATACTCTCGGAGCCTATCGACCACAAGCCAATACCGGAGACACTGCGAGCGATATGCAGCGATGACCCCGAGATTCAGGAGTTTTTAGAAAAGGAAACAAAACTTTTCATGGATACTAAGGTCCTCAGCCCCATTGCCACACTCAAAATTACAATGGGGGATGACCGTCAGGTATAACAGAGGTACTTTTCTTGGAACCCCGCTATGCAGGCGGTCATTAATAAACAATTAGACGAATTGCTGGAAAATGGGTTAGTCGAACCATCACGCAGCCCGTACAGCGCACATATTGTGTTAGTGCGAAAGAAAAACTTTCAGTGGAGGTTGTGCGTTGACTACAGACAGCTCAACGATAAATCGATACCAGATGCGTATCCCCTACCGAGAATAGATTTTATTTTAGACCAGTTGAGAGAGGCCAAGTACGTCAGTACACTGGATTCAAAAAATGGGTACTGGCAAATACCCATGAACGACGAAAGCAAGCAGTATACGGCGTTTACGGTTCCCGGACGCGGGATATTCCAATGGCGCGTCATGCCATTCGGCCTGCACTCTGCACCAGCTACTTTCCAGCTAGCACTCGACAGCGTAATTGGCCCAGAAATGGAGCCATTTGCTTTTGCTTATCTAGATGATATTGTTATCATCGGTAGAACCAAACAGGAACACGTGCAGAAACTACACGAAGTGTTTGACAGGCTGCGAAAAGCCAAATTGTGCATTAATCCCGACAAATGCCACTTCTTCCAAACACAAATTAAATATTTGAGTCACGTGATCAGTGGCGAGGGTATATACTGACCCAGACAAAGTATCTGCGATCAGAGAACTACAACAGCCGAAATCAGAGTTTCATCGGGGTAGTGTCGTGGTACAGGCGATTTATCTCAGACTTCACTAGCCTTGTAAAGTCACTAATCGCACTTACAAAAAAAGGTGTTAAATTCAATTGGACCTCGGAACAGCAAACAGCATTTGAAAATTTCAAACTTCGGCTGACAGAAGCTCCCGTCTTAACATGCCCAGATTTTACAAGGCAATTCGTACTACAAACCGATGCAAGCAACTATGGACTTGGTGCTGTTTTGATCCAGGAGATCGGCAACGGAAAAAGAATAATTGGCCATCTTGTGGGGAATTCGCAAGATGCGCATGTATCTAGAGGGCTATCATTTCGTAGTAATTATTGGTCATTTATCCCTAAAATGGCTCAATTCTATCGAAAGTCCTTCTGGAAGAATAGCGAGATGGGCCTCAGAACTACACCCTTACTCGTTTAAAGTCCGCTATAGAAGATTCAATTTGAACACAGTTGCAGACGCCCTCTCTAGACAGCCTCTCGAGATGGCGGGTAGTGCAACAGAGGCCCCATTGCCACAATGTACTTGGATAAAGAATATGGTACAAAACGTACTAGAAAACCCACGGAAATTCCCGGACTACGTCATTCAGAATGGGAACCTATACCGGAATTTTGGACATACCACGTCCAACGAAGAATTCTTTGCATGGAAGTTATCTATACCAAAAACTATGCGAACCAGAGTAATACAGGAAAATCACGATGACCCTACAGCTGGTCATCTAGGAATACGCAAAACTATCCTCAGGCTTAACAGCAAATATTACTGACCCGGCATGTGCCGGGATGTGGCCAAATATGTTAAAGCGTGCAATTCGTGCCAACGCTTTAAAGTTGCACAACAGCAAGCCTCCGGGGAGATGCTCTCAGATATAGCCAACGCGCCTTGGAAAACGATTTGTTGCGACTTCGTCGGACCACTACCCCGGTCAAAACACGGCAACAATATGTTATTGGTGTTTTTCGACAAATTTTCAAAGTGGGTTGGACTGGTGGCGACACGCAGGGCCACAAGAGAAGCGCTAATAAAAGCCTTTCGCTTTTTGGGATCCTAGCAAGTCCACGAACTTTAGCCCCGCACAGCTCTTATATGGCCGAGAGCAACCTCTTTGACGAGATGACCCCCGGGTCAGGTTTTTCAGACAACAACGTACGCACACATCGCGAACAGCTAGAAGAGGTATTCGATGAAGAGAGACAAACTATGTCCAAGGCAGCTATGCGACAGGCACGGTATTTTAACATGAACAAGCGCGATTGGAAGCCCCACGTAGGAGAAAGGGTTTGGCTGACTATCCAAAGCAGTCAACAGTTTTGCAGCAAAGCTGGTTCCACGACAACACGATCATAAATGAAAGCAACGTTGATGAAATGTTCGTCCCTATAAGGAAAATCGTAAATACGTCTACGAACACCGAAGAACAGACGACAAGAAAACAATGCGGGCAGATCTCATTAGTGGCATGCACAGCCACCCCAACACCGAAAGAGACAGCACTGAATACCACTGAACAGATAATTCAACACATACGGACAGCTCCACGCAGGCCTCCGACATTTCATGGCAGACCGATCGGAACTCCTGATCATCGAGTGAAGAAACAGCTAAAGGAAATGCTGAACGGATGTTTCAACAGAAACAGACAGCCCCACGCAAATCTTCGAAGCTTCATGGTGGGCTATACAGAACTGCTGACCGCGGGTAAGGAAACCGACGCTAACAAATGCTAAACATACTACACAACAAAAACCGAAAGCCCTACACACGACGCAGACGTCCCGAGAGATCTCGAAACGTAAACAAAAGAACACTCCGCAAGCAGAAAGAACTAAAACGCGCAAAAGCGAAGTAAGACCAACATAGGCTTTAGCAAATTCAGACACAGCAACACCACCACGACCCCCATACTCACCAATACCTCCGATGGTTCCGCGCAGTCAGAAGCGCATCCCAGGAGGACTGGCTACAGGAACTAGATTCCATTAGCAACGAAGAAGGTTTGGAAGCAGTAACGACTAGCGTAAAGACACCACAAACATCTGAAGACAACACACAGAACAAAAGCCGTTTGACAACACAACGACATACAAGTGATTGCACCGCTACCAGATCCTCGTACCCACCATCAACCACAAACACGGAGCAGGCCGTGGCGAATGCCACTCTGCTAGCAACATCACATGCAAACCAATCTGATACACTGCCGCCACACCAATCATCGTTACGCTGGGTTACATGCGAACCCGACCTTTCGGAAGGCGACACTACGGGCGGAGGTCCTAAAGAAGTTGAACTGGTGGAAGAGAGGTCATTGTTTCATCAGCTTGTGCGGTCAGCAACGCTACCAACTTCGCGTGCGTGCCAATGGACGAATCACACTCAAGCACACCTAAACGGTGATATCCAATGGAGGGGGGAGTGTGACGAAGCTAATCGCTACGCACAAAATATCTACCATAAGTATTCTTTATTAGTACAATAGAATGAAATATTTGCTTTAATTTCTTTAAATTTATTTAGCAAGTAATGTATAAAATGACGCAATTAGAAATTTATATTATAATGAATTAGATTAATTAGATTAACGGAAAATTTGAATTTAAACAGCGCGGGCAAGCAAGGTAAGACTATAAAATACCACAAACCACAAACGGTCGATTCAATCCCAGACTTTTCTAGAAGCGGGGTTCACTGGCGAATGCAGCGACTGGGCAGCGACTGGGTTGTTAGAAAATAAAAATAAAATTCAGAGTGCAGTTCTGCTTGGGAATTGGTACGAGCAGGTAGTGCGCGGATAAACGCGAGTGTCGGGTAAGTGAACTGGTTTGCTCCGGAAGTGTCGCTTGGCAGTCTGCTGCCAATAGAGATTCGCCGATTGTTACCGGAAGTGTCGTTGCATAGGCTTGGCAGCTGTTGCCAATAGACATTCGCACGGGAAGTGCCGGTTGTTACCGGAAGTTTCGCTAAGCAGACAAGCTTGCCAGACAAGGAGCGGAAACGCTATAGTTAGGACCTGAACCGTATTGTGGCATATAGGAAAGGGAAAACACTGGGCTACAAGCCAAGGGCTAAGACAAGCAAAGTTACTTCTAGGGGGCTACAACCCGAATAGATCGAAAACTTTGCTTCAGTTAGGTAGAAACCAACTAAGAATATTAAGAGGACTGCTAACAGGCCACTGTAGACTATAGAAACATTTCTATGTTTCGGGGATACATAACTGACCCGAATGCAGATTCTGTGACTATGAAGAGGACACCCCTCTTCACATTCTTGCATAATGAGAAGCTGTAGCTAGAAGCAGACTGCAGTTGCTAGGTAATCACTTTGTTAGAAAGGATCAAGTGAATAGTTTGGACCCTAGGAAAGTACTAAGATTCATTTAACAAATAGGCTGAGGGGAGGTCATCTAACTCAGTAGGACAAATAAAATAAATAGGTTGATTTTAATATCCTTTCAGGATATGCTATATTCAGAGCCGTTGAGCAGTTATTTCCGAATTTCTTCTCTATACTTTCTATTTGTTCCTTGGTGCTAGGGTATTATTTAAGGAGTTGCAGTACAGAGCTCAGTTTGTCATTCTTAGGTTTATCATTTCATCAGGTTTGGGGCATACCGCCGATAAACGGATTTCAAGAGTACGGTGATACGTATATGAGTGTTTCTCTGATACAACTCCTTAAAGAAAACATTGAAGCTTGAGGAATCGAGTCGGTCTTACCATATCCACATGTATGTCTGCAATCTGTAGGATCTCGTAGCCCTCCCACAATTTTTGAGATTTCGTTTTAAGACTTTTTCTAGAAACAACATATTTTGAACAAATGGGCGTGCCTGGTCCATTTTAATTGGAAATTCGATTTGGTTGCTTATTATGGAGTGAAGATTCCTAGGTTTTGAAATGGGTATGTTGAGTGCACTTTTACGGATGGCTCCATTAGAAAATCAACACCATTTTTCTGTATTTTGCAAGTAAAACTTTCTTATTTATTCAACTGGCCTCTTCAAATACGGAAGGAATTTCATAGAAGTGTGTTTAAAGTATAGAGACATTGGTTTTACCAAAGTTAATGTTTTCTCATAGTTCTTGTCTTTTTTTTTTTGTTTTTTTTTTTAATCTAGCAAACCATTTTTTAAACACACATTTTATTCTTACATCAAATTAATTTTATAACTAAAAATCGAGTAAATTGCGTTGGGTCAAATTCCATATCTAGCTTTTACGTGTTTAAATATAAACATATTATAAATTCTTGGTTCCACTTGCTTATTAAAAAAAATATGAGTCACTGGCATTGTGCTTATGAAGAAGTGCAAAAATGCTACGATTCTGACTCAAAATATGATGATGAGGAGCATAAGGGAGCCCTAAAAACTTCCACCAAAAAACCGGCTTCGTCAAAGGCAGCTGCAGCTGGAGAAATTAAAGTGAAGCGACGCCAATTGCCCGAAATGGGCAGAAAAAAAGACGGTGATGGGTCGTGTCGTTGGCGTGTACCACCAATGTCCAAAGCACGCATAACTACGCGCACTACATGGAATTGTGGACGTTGTGGATCGCAGCTGCGGCAACGGCGAGAGCATCAGCATAAACGTGGGGCGGTGGCAATGGCTCCGGCGACGCATCAAGAATCCAACATGTTTACTGATGATGAGTCGGCAGTGTATGGGTCCGCGACTGTGATAGATTTTACCACAGATGGGATGGCATCAAGTGAGTCAGCGGAACATAAAAACGCGCAGAACGGATCCTGCAACAGTGAATGCTTGTGGCAATTATATGATAGCGCATCTCCTTTGTTAACTTTCACGGACGTAGTGTCAACACGACCGGAGTGGAGAATTAGTGAGACTACTCTAACCGAAATACCATCACAAAACGATGCAAGTACAAGTGAGTTTATGCAGCGGGATAATCTGGATAATCCGTCAACAGGCGCCATACGCAAACGGCATAGTTATATGAAGTTTTCTGAACACAAGAGTAAAGCTTTGCCGCCACTGAATAAAATTCTATCCGACATTTTAACACAGCACTCGGCGCGCGTTGAGATGCATAATACAGCGCAAGAGGATTGGCCCGATTTTGGTGAATTCAATTATAGAGCAGCCGGCGGATTCAGTATGACCGATCCGTACGATAGCGATAATATAATTGACGAATGCAAGGAACGGAAGAGCTACCAGTCTGACGAAAGTTACTACACGCCAAATTACGAACTTCCTCAAACCGCAATGCTTTTCTACAATAGCAGCGAAACGGCTCAATTTAGTACTTGTCCCGTACCACCGAATACAACTACACAAGAAATGGCCGATTTCGCATCATCCGTGACACCTATGCAGTTCTATACATCGGGCCAACTACAATCTTTGGGCTACATACGGAACTTGTGCAATGATGTTTTAGCTACGGCAGTGGCTCAACCTATATTCAGCATACGTGACATGCCGCCCGATCAGCTTCAGAATAACTTTCAATTGACTAACGGGGAACTGGATATGCAGAATGAGATAACAGATGTGATCAATACGGCTACAATCGACGTTCTTTCGCAGGAATATGAGAACGATACAACGGAGCAAATCATTGCACCAAACAGCGATGAGGCAATGGATACGAATCCACCAGGTGGCATAGACATGAACATGGAAATTAAATCAATGGCAGAACTGTTCCACGATTCATTAGGGTTTCGTGACGAAGATCCGACGTGTACATCAGCAGCTGAAGAGATTATGGCACACGTACCAAAAAAATGATGAAATAGACAGTGTTCTGAAAACTAAACAAATACCCAATGAATTGAACCCTATATCATCGGAGTTCCACTTACACACTGAAGAAAATTCAATAGCTGAAATTAAGCAATCTGTACCACTGACGTCTCGCAATAAAGAAAACTGGACTTTTCTAGATAACAGAACGGGCTATCCCATCATATTTAAATAAAACCAGACATTCTCGTGCTTGAAAAAATGTCTGCAACTATATTAAAATCTAACAAGAATCGTTAATTAATCGTCAAAGAACACCTAACCTAGAAATATTTAAGCTGTATATTAACTCATTTACAATTGAAAGCTGAAAGAGAACTTAAATTTCAACAACGTTAATTACTCGAAGAAAAAAAAACACAACAAACAGGAAAAACAAGTAAATTTACAAATAATATTTAATACTCTTGAAACATATAAAAACTTCTCCATTCTACTATACATAATTTGAAAGAAATTCATATGTGGAAGTGAACAATACATCAGAAATAAATTGGAAATAATTATTAGCGACATGACGCGTTCACAATATTAAATCTCTTAAATTAAAGTATGTATTTATAAAAACTATTATGTTTCTTTTAGTAAAAACTGTATAGTAGCTGTGTTTTGTGTCAGTGACCTCATCTACATTTCTTTCAGGAGCCCATGGGACTTCTTTTATGAGATGTTTGGGATAAAAATCTAATAATACTTACACTTTATCAAAAAAAAATCATGTGTCTCTAGATTAAATTGTTTTGGAGATCTAAGTATTGAGGTCGGACATAATCGATTCTTGTCGTCCAACCAATCAAGAATATAAATGCTATCGTTGCTTGCGCTTTATGTTTATTTCTTATACAGAGAGGTGTGCCATAGCACAATATTTCAGTAGATTTAATTTTTACGATGACATTTGTATATGTATCCTATCCACATGCATCATATAATTTCAGAGATAGGAGTTTTTTTTTACTTTGGGGATTTTTATCACTCCAAAAACAGCAATTGGGCTTATTACCATTCCCATTGAGGCTTATATGAGCCTCATCACTGAACAGAATATTGCAATGAACACTTGGTTGACTTCCAGTTGATTTTCAGTCCACTGACCGGAAGTACTCCGCAAATGATGTTCAGACAATCCATAGTTAATCGAATTAGTTAAGGACGTAGCGCGTGGTAACATCCTGGACTATACCACGATTATCGAAATAAACTCTACTTACTTACTTTACTTTGTTACTTTATCTACTAATATTATAAATGCGGAAGTTTGTGAGGATGGATGGATATTTGTTACTCTTTCACACTAAACCTACTGAACTGATTTTGATGAAAACTTGTAATGTTATAGCTTATACATCAGAATAGAATATATGCTATAATAATATATATAACGATATTGTATAAATTTTCCGAAGTATAACTATAATTGTCAATTAAGTCTACAAAAATACCACGGAAATGTTTGTCTTACAAAGTTATCGAAAAAAATCCGCTATAGTATTTATCTATATTTTATGTGGACATTATTCTGACATAGCAAAGCTTTCGTGTCTGTTTTGCGAATTATATAAGAAAACAAATAAGAAAACAAATAAGAAAACAAAGAAAGATACAAATATCTTTTATTTTATACTAGCTGGTACCTAACAAAGTTTTATCACAATCGGACGAATGGGTAAGGAACGAATAGAGTCAATCATGCATACATTCATTTTTATTTATACTTACCTTAGTATTATCCTAGGATCCAACTTTTTAAATATTCGAAATCTACTTCTGACTCTTACTTCACATTCTGCAATGATATGAAGAGGAGTCTCTTCAAAACTGAAATTGATTGAAAATTCAAAATTGAATTACCTAATTATAACTTTGGTATTGAAATTTTTTTACTTTTTTTTCTGGTTAAAGTAATTTATTCTTTCTGAACAGTCTTATGTTACAAGAATTATTGTCTTAGGTTGCAATTGTCTTAGGATGCAACAATTACCGATTTTGTGAAGACTTTTAATAACAGTTATTTTCAATAATGGCACGATTATGTAATCTAATGTTTCCAAAAGGTCTAACAAAGCACGAGCTATGAAGGTAGCTAGAAATGAGGAGACGTCTCCACAAGCTGCGAAGGTTTAAACAAGCGGAGCGTGCGGCGGTACATAGAGCTGCTGGAGCTGACCCAAGCTCGGAGTCAACAGCACGCTGAGTACCTGGCGTCTGAATGGGCATCAGCAGCAGGCAGCTTATATGGCGTTCCAAAGAGCCACCGAAACCATTGTCGTGGCTGAGTCCCGCCGATGCGCTGTGGCTGACAGGGCGGTACAGCGACGTCAAATATTTACGAGCAACACGGGTGTATTCAAAAAAACTGCATTTGAGTACGTCGAAACTATTAATTATGAAAGTCACAAGCTTATAAAAATAGAGGCTATGAATAAGGATTGCCGATTTTGTAGTGCTCTTAAATGGAAAGAGGAAAGAGCACGCATGTTAGGGAATAAAAGTAGCGATTTCTACAATAGAAGTTCAAGTGAAAGTATTATTTTAATTATTTAGGATTTTTAGTTTTTATTATGTGTCATTAATTTCTGTTATGAAAAATAAATTGTAGAACACTTTTATGCAGCGTTGAATGAAGTCAATGAAATATTTTAGACTAGTTGGTACCCGGTGCGTTGCTGCCCCCTTACCACTGCCTTTTTTTCCTTCGCCCATTTATCCTTCAGTATATTACATATGCGCTGCAAATTCAAGTAAATGATTGTGTATACTAATTCAAATAACAAATTAATGAATTTTACGATCAGTTTTCGGACGCAGGTCGATAAATGAAAATATATTGTAATAAAACCTGATGAATTAATCTATTTGGGTATGGTAAACTTTTATCTGTTCTCAATTTTCGTTGTATATATGTATACTACATATCAAATATTTGTACAGTTTCCGTTAGCTGTATTCAATCTATAAACTTTTAATAAGTTTTGCCGAAAGTAGAAAAGTTTCTTATTAATTTGCAAAAATTAAAACTTCTCTTCCAGAAATAACGATGAAAAATAAGAATGAAGATGAAAAACGGCAGCACAAAAAAATCCCAACTACACGAAGAAATTCAAAATAAAAGTGAAGCCAGTTGACAAAAATCCCACGTGCAAGGAGTACTCCATCATCAAGGATACTTCCCATACGACTCACAATCCATTCTATCGTTGAATCTTCTTGCGCACGCATAACTGCAAAGTGGGCCAGTACAAAAATGGAAACTAAGCTGTCGCATGATTGCCGAAATGTTGCCGCCGCCTGTTATTTATGTTAATTTAGTTCAATTTTTGTTCTAAACTTTCTCAAATAGCGTAAAAATTTTAAAACTGAAGAAAAGCGAGAAAATGAAGTTGGCCAATGAAAATGGAGACATGTATTGAAAACCAAGAAAGAAGTTTCACGATTATTAAAAAACACATGACAGAATGCTGCAGTAGAAAGTGTTCGATTTCGAGATACCCTGTATCTTGTTCAAGGCTTCTTATATGAACCATAAATTATATTCCTAAGTGGTCCGATCTGGACATATGAGGAACATACTATTAGAATTGATCTAATTATAAAGAAAAACAAAACAAGAGACAACATTAACTATACGTGTAACCATATCGAAGTTCAAGCTGATATTGGCTTAACTTATCTTACAAATGCATAAAAGTGAGCGATGGGTTTATATGGGGGCTACCTCAAAAAATGGGTGCGACACGTCAATTTGTATATGTGAAGCAGCCGTTCAAAAGAAACCACCATATCGAATATTAAGTTGATATTGACTTAATTAAAGAAGGTTTTCCTACAAAAACACAAAAAATTGGGAGATGGTTTTCTACGAGGCTGCCCCAAAAACTGGGTGGGACACGGCTATTAGTCTATGTATGTTAAGCGGCTGTCCATATAAAGCCACAACACCGAAGTTGATATTGACTTAATTAAAGAAGTTTTTCATACAAAAACACAAAAGTGAGCGGTGTGTTTGTATGGGGGCTACCCCAAAAAGTGGCGGGGTGAACCCCATTGATGTATATGTCTGAAAGTTTATAACACATTAAAGGAGGCATCGTAGACCACCCCATAAAGTATATATATTCTAGATCGATCTAGCCATTTCTGTCTGTCTAAATGTTGTTGCTCATTTTTTGGGCACCAATTTTAATCCAGTTGATGATTGGCAGATAAACTTATTTTTATTGCAGTTTAATGAAGTATCAACATTGACCCACCACGCCTATTTGTTAGGGTAGCCCCATACAAACCCACCGCCCACTTTTGACTTTTTGTATGCAAAATTTTTTTATTGTTGTCAATATCAACTTAATAATTGATATGGAGGCTTCCAGTGGATGGACGCTTCACATATACATTAATGGGTAAGACCCACCCAGTTTTTGGGGTAGCCTCCACACAAACCTACTACCCACTTTTGTGTTTTTGTATGAAAAGCTTCTTTATTAAAGTCAATATTAGAATTTTTATGGACAGCTGCTTAACATACATAGAAGCTTTCTAGGGTGGCCTCCATGCAAACCCATCCTCATACTTTTATGATTTTTATCAAACAATTTTTTATTTAAATGAATATTAGCTTGAAAATCGATTTGGTAGATTTTAGTGGACAAGCGCTTCATATACATATACAAATGGGCGTGTTCCGCTCACTTTTTGAGGTGGTCCCATACAAACCCACAGCTCACTTCTATGCATCTTTATGAAAAACATCAATATCAACTTGAAATTCGATATGGTGGCATCTTCATACACATCTACTAGTGGGCGTGTACCGCCCACTTTTTGGGGTGGCTCTTATGTTTAATTCTGAAGCTAGTGGCGCCCCTTAGACAGCAGGGTATTGCAACTTGTAATAGGAGTGAGATGTCCCAGTTAAAAAAAAAATTGATATAATTGCCATTTTTGCACTACGGGGAATTTGACACTTTTTAGGCATAAATTAATAACTTAAGGAAGAAGCTAGGTTTTTGGGTCTTGGATATGCTTTTGATTTTGATAATGTATTAATAATAAAAGGTCGTTATTAAAAATTCTTTTAAAATATTACTTTATGTCACAAAAACTATTAATGTTCCCCATAGTGTAATGATCGAACACGTGCGACGGACAGTCAAAAAAAGGGCTTTCATATCAAAGTTAATATTGATTGCTCAACACTATAAAAACTCACATGCAACCGTGCGAATATTTAAAAATAGTTGGCATATTTTACAAGAGTCTACAGCTAGAAGTTACTTATAAATATTTACGCATATTTGCAGCATCTTGTAGAATATTTCTTACATGTGAAAATTTGCTAGATGCGACTCTAGGGTAACGAGGGCATCAGTTTGCAATGCTGATCAATGCTCTGTTACATAGATTCGTACAAACTTATTACACCCCTGTTACCCTGGACACAGGGTATACAATTTAGGAAAAACTGACAAACAAATACCAACCTATTTCATTAACACGCACAAAAAGTTTAAAAAAATCCTAATTAATAAAACATAAGAACAAAAATCAAATCAAAACAATCATAATTTCGCTTATATATCGTTAACTTTTGAAGAATTTACCAAAAAAAAAAAAAAAAAAAAAATATATATATATATATATATATATATATATATATATATATATATATATATATATATATATATATATATATATATATATATATATATATATATATATATATATATATATATATATATATATATATATATATACATATCCCAGTATATATTATCTCCATACTCCGGTTTTCAAATTCAAATAAATTGTTTGAATCGATTTCGTTAAAATTATCCGTATTTCACTATGGAAAGTGTTTCGCGATTTGAATTTAGTAGACCTTGGGATTATTAATTCCATAGTGAAAATTTAAAGTGTTTTCGGATCCGAAATACTTCTTATAGTTAAATACGGTCATTTTAATGAAATCAATTCCGAACACCGAACACGGAGGTTTGTAACATTTTTTTTTATGTGATACCGATTTTGTATAAAAATCGCTATTGGAAAAGATTTTAAATTTTTTGTTCAAATAAATTTTCGTGCGAGTTAAGAAATGGAATTGATAATAACTATAAGAGCTACTTTAACATTCTTTTGACATTCATGTCAGCACCAGAACTTAATTAGACGTGTAGTTTGAAATATGTAAGTAATTTTTTTATTAATTATTGCTGATTATTTGTTGATATTTTAGGATAATTCTTGAACGTATTGCTACTTAGTAATGCATATGATTTCATTTATGTAGTCCGGAGTATTGTAAAAAATAAAAAAATATTTGCAACTATAAAGTATCACCGGGTACGTTGGCAATTTCTGCCCGGATATTGGCCAAAATCCAAATCTGCTCCAAATCATTCTTATTGATATAAAGCGCTCCGGGAAGTGTTCCCTCAAAAGAGCCACCGATGCTTTTGAAGTGTGAGCCGTTGCTCCGTTCTGTTTTTACCAAATGTCTTCTAAGTCGAATTCTTCAAGTCGTGGAAAATAAATTTCTCCAAAGGAACTGAATTCACTGTCACTATGACCTCATTTTCTCCAAAAAACCGTGGTCCAATAATCGCAGCTGAGAAAATTGCACAGCACACTGTTACTTCAGGTAAATGTAAAGACATTTCATGCAATTCTCGGGGGTTGGTGTCAGTCCAGTAACGCAGATTATTTTGTTTGTTAACGCTGCCATTCAAGTGAAAATGCAGTTCCAGCACATGATGTCGTCAGATCTGAAAGGAAGTAAAACTTCAGAAACACGCCTGTCGATTGGTATTACTCCCGCCACGCTACGATTACATTTTGCTCGGTCCCCCTTTACCCCCTTTGCTCCCTTCTCTCGGCGGGACTGCACACAGAGGTTGAGTTTCGTAATCTGCGTGGACTGCCGTACACCGTGATGAACATGTTAAAATCTAATCGGTAAGTGCAACTTGATCTTTATGAGTTCTTCAATGTGTCTTACTGTATGGAAAACATTCCAGTTAAATAATAATAATAATAGTTTTTAGCATTTTACGAGTCTAAAGCTACGTACATATATAGGTATAAACTACCTATTTAAGTACATACGATTTGTTTCAAAACAATTGGAAGCTTATCACCCGATTTGCAAATAAAACGAACAACCGCTAGAAAGAAACCTTTGTAGTACGGAAAAGTTAATCCAGCCGGGAGAACTGGAGCAGAATCAAGTGGAAAACTGTTGAATAAATCTAACGATATTAATGAAAGAAAGTTAAGTATTCAATAGTGCACACAACAATGGCAATATAATCTGATATACTCAGTGAACGTGCTTCTCCCTCAGCACATGAGCCCCGATTCACTCACCTCTTTATCTTTATCACTTAATGCTTATACGAGCATCCATCTCAATGTGTGTGTTCTTTTTTTTTTTGCCAAGATTCTAAATCTTTTACGTTGGCATTTTCTCGCTCGTGGCAATCGACATAATCGGAAAATGAAACCATTGAAAAGAAAACTCTCACTTCCAACATTCACACGCTTTTATTTTCTTTCTTGGCTACATATTGCAGACAGTTTTCACAAAAGCGAAAAAATCAGGTGAATAAAATCAAATAATATTGCAGTTTATGCTCCTCCGGCATAGCGTTCTTAACTTCAAACTAGTATATACTATTTTCAGTGCATTTTTTGCAACACTTCGCCATTGTTGATTCAAACAAATCAGTTAGAATGTCTGACTCTCTTTGTATCCACTGCTTTGATTTATACTGTAAAACTCTTTTGTTCAATCCTCATAAACCCTTCTATTCCTTGCCATCCTAGTTGACTTCCTTTGGCCTCTGTGTAATATATGTCAAATGCAAATCGAAATCTTATTGAATACAATTTCGTAAAACTGACAATAAGAATCGTTGCTTTTATGCTATTGTAGTACAGAGATGTGGGTAAGAAATTTAGAAGCAAAAAGAAGAGGGTAGCACTCAATTTTCCAAGGCATAAATATTCTGTACACTTGTAATGCAAGTAGTCCAATCTTAATATTATATGTTTGAACTTATATATACATATATCGTATGTTATATATCTTATATGAATATATTTCACATCGTGTAATGTGTAAAAATGTGGGCCCATCAGTAATAAATGGAAGAATAGATGAAGATACTGTCAGTTACTGTTATATTAAAGGAACTTGTGAAGAGGTATTTCATATTTATATACGAAACTTCAAAATCTTCCCCTTTTCATCAAGATTATATAAACAAGCATAATTTTGCTTATTAACAAGAAGTATCAATTTGTTCATAGTGCAAAACTGGCAATTTTATCAATGATGGAAGGATCAGGATCAGTCTCATTAAAAATGTTTGACATTTCTAAGGGATAGTTCGGATTCTTCCTATTTTTATATTATTCACACATAGTGTGAAATGGTATTATCAGTTTGCCTGAAAGTTTGTAACGCATTAAAGGAAGCATCGTAGACCCCATAAAGTATATATATATTCTCGGCGAGACGAGTCGATCTAGCTATGTCCGTTTGTCTGTCTGTCTGTGCGTATGTCTGTCTGTCCGTATGTCTGTCTGTATGTTGTTGCGCATTTTTTGTTGACCAACTTTTGTGCTATTCAGTTGAAATTTTGCACATACACTTCTTTTTATTGCAGTTTAATAGAGTATCAAGATTGACCCGCCTTGCCCACATGGCCAGCTACCTGGTACCAAAAATTATCGCTACATTTTTTAAAATCATGTCATACTAAGTCGTGGTGTACAATGAACAACATGAAACCAACACCTGGGACCTGTGGCAGAGCAAAATCCAAAATAAAATTGGCATGGCAAAATCATTCTAATATATATACGTAATCAACTATAGAGAGAAAATCATCACAGAGTTCTACTAGTTGGAATAAAGATAGTTGCATATACTTGTATTAACTTCCTTTAATTAGGTTAAGCACGGCAATTAGCCCAGCCTAGATATAAGTTCTTTAACTAAAATGTTTATATAAATCATTGTTTAAATAATATAATGATGTAAAGAACTATTGCTACTAGAAAAACTACTAATATTTCATAAATATATTCTGAATGGTTGTCATTATTCAAAACACAGTCCAAATGTATCCACTTATTTGCGAGTATCTTTGGAAATCTGCAAACCTTTGACCCATTTTTTTTTAAACCCTGATTTGAGAAATATAAATCCATTTACCTCTTTCGATAAGTAATAGAAATTTGTTTCGATCGAAATGCTAATGCATTTTTCGCCTACATAAACCTCGAATTCCAAGTTGAAACGCAACTCAAGCTAGATTCTGCTCAATGGAGTCGATCTCTATTGAAAATGTGCAAAACTAATTGATTCACTAAACGGCTTCAATGTTGCCTACAATTCAATGGGTTTAGAAATTAATTTTGTAGACATCTAAGAGGAATCTAGAATAAAAGCTTAAAATAAGTACTTAGCAATGGAATTGATACATCAATGACCAAAAAGGGGTTCGCTTTTGTCACTCCACGTTTATCTTCTGTGTTGGTAAATCGATTATCCAACAATATTTTCTGTGTCCTGTGTAACTTTTGATACATTTTCGAATGCTCCAGTTGAATGAATTAAATACATATTTATGTCTTTTGTTGCTACTACAATAAAAAGTGTGTATCTTTGTGTGATTACCATCATTTCACTTTTTCGTTCGATTTGGTATGTATGTGCATTATGAGATTTATCTCTTAAAGACTTTTCTTTTTTATTGACTTGAATAAATTGTATTGTACGGAATGTGTTAGTTGTGGTCATTGTTGCTATTGAAAAGAGGAAATAAAATGTTGAAAAGTGAAAAATAAAATAAACCTAATCTATGGAGCAATAAATTTTACCAAACAATGTCTACTTCACTGAGAAGAGATAATGCACAAATGTGATAGAAATCATAATTTGATTTATTTTCAAACTAGCTTGTCCGTCCTGACTTCGCACGGATACTAAGTTGCGTTAAATAATGTTACCACTGAACGATGAATCTGCTGATACCGGATTATTGTTAAAGTTAGTAAATATATTGAAAAGAAATCTAGTGATACTTTAAAATACCCTGCACCCTGGCTAATGTAGACCTATGCAGATTTTAAAAATGGGTGACTGAGGATGACCTGCATTAAAATTTTGTTGTTATTTTGTCTTTTCGCATTGAATTGAAAATTGTATCAATGCATTAACCTGGAGCCAACATAAAATACTGAATTATTAAAAAAATAAGTGTTTCGTAAGTAAAAAAGGAAAAACTAAATTATCGAGACTTTGAAAAATGTGCATTTAAGGGTCAAACGGCAGTATTGTGCGCGTGGCATCCCCAAAATTTGATATAAGATATCTGTGTTTGCTTAAGGAGAATCGAAATGTTCTGAGTATGAAGTCTCCAGTCCTTACAGTTCCTACATGTCGATCAAGAATATATATAACTCCATCTGACTTTTACATACATTTGCACAAACTAATTACACCCTTGTCCCTTTGGTTACAGGGTATAATAACCTGGAATAGCAAGTAGTCTCGAGCAGAAAAAAAAAAACGAAATGCTGCAGTCGCGAGTTCACGATTTCGAAAAACCCTGCCACATTTCAGTGTCCAATGCAATTATTTAATTTTTGTTCTTAAACAATAAAAAAGGAGAAGCATTAACTTCGGTGGTGTTGAAGTTTTAATACCGTTCACATCAAGTTTCATGATATGCACTTAGCAGCTATAAAGAACAACTAACATAAAAAAGAACAACCTAAACGTAGATAGTAAGTTTGTTGGAGGCTATCCCTAGAAGTGGGCAGGACACGCCTCAGTATAATTGTGTAAATCGTTCATTCATAAGTAGCCACCATATTAAATTTAAAGTTGAGTGTACCTGTAATAAAAATTATTTTCATTCAAAATGCTAAAAGTGGAGTAATAGGTTTGTATGGAATATAAAACACCTTTGTCATACAAAAATGGGCAATTTATTTGATTGGGGGCTACTCCAAAAAGTGGTGCTATCACACCCATGGAAATAATTGTGAAGAACCCGTCCATAACAAGCAACCAAAATTTTTAAATGATATTGATTTCAACAAAAAAAAAAAATTTGACAAAGAGTGTGACTACCCAGTCGTTCGGCCGCACTAGTGCGGAACTAGTGAATCACCGGCCACCAGAGGCGGGTACCAGTCCCCTGTCTATCCACCAGCAACGCAATTGACTGGCGAATTTAACATGACGATGTCATTGATGCCTTTTCCCAGACACGCACCGGTCCTAAAAGACTAGCCACTTTAGCAGGCAACGGTAGTGAAGCATGGTGATAGTTTAAAAATAGCAATGAAAAAAAAAATGTCTATGTGTTGGATGCCTATTAGCCGAAGTACGTAAGATGGCCAGCTTTAGCTTTTTAGCGCCTTTTAGTTGGGCATGGTTCGACACCAGTTTCCTCGACCAAACAAAATTTTAAAAGCAAAAAATTACCAATAAACCAAAAAATACGTTTAAAAATATAAAAACAAATAAATTTATTTTTTTTTTACGCTAGTCATATAGCATGTGTGATCTAGTCACTCACCACTCCGAAAAGACTAGTCAAGAAACTTGCCACTCGAAGTGGCCAGTCTTTTGAGACTGGTGTGTGTCTGGGAAAGAAAAAACGTTAATTTTGGTGGTACCGCAGTTTTAATACCATAAACACGAAGTATCAAGCTATGTACTTAACAGGTTAAAAAATGAAATATTTGTAAAAAAAACAACAACATGGGTGGCAAGTTTGGTGGCGCTGTCCCGCTACCTATAACTGGGCATGGGAAGCCACAATATCAAACTTCAAGTAGATATTGCATGTAATAAAAATTTGTACATACAAAATAAAAGGCTGGTCGTTTGTATTGCGCTAATTCGTATTGCGCTAACTCAAAACGTTGCGGATCACGCTCATTGATATACATAAGTGTGATATATCCCTCCGTAAGAAACCACAACAACCAATTTTCAGTTGATATTGACTGCAATAAAAAAGTGGGCGGTAGTTTGTATGGAGACTACCTCAATAAGTTGATATACTCGTATGCCTCGTTTAAATACACGCAACAATTACGCAACTTGCAACAAGTGGTAGTTGCATGCAACAAAACGCAACATTTCATTGTATAATATGACAGTTACATTTGAATTTCGAGTAGAAGTTGCGTGCAACTACAAATGTTGCGAAACAATTTCTGAATACAACTCTGTGTTTTTGATTAAAAATACTAAAATTGTAGCAAAAAGTGATTTACAACACTGAAATATCGTCGATTATCAGCTGTTTGAATAATAAAGCAAAAGTAAGTACAATTAGCAAAATTGTTATAAATTGATAATTTTATTTAATTATTGTATGTGGAGCGTAAAATAAACCACAAGTTACAGTAGAACGATTGAGAAGCTCTCTAACATTATGTATGGACTCTATATATGCTGGCATAACTCAAAGAATTCAAACAATATATATACAATTGACTTGCAACTTCAAAGTAAACACTTTTTCGCAACTACAAGTTGCAGTTGCTAGTTGCTTAAATGTTGCGTGTATGTAAACGAGGCAGTATATGTGAAATGTTCCTTAGTAAGAAGTCACCATGTCAAATTTTAAGCAAATATTAACTGCAATATAAAAAGTTTTTTCATACAAAAACGCAAAATTGGGAGCATTGTTTGTAAGGGGCCATACACAAGAAGTGGGGGCTTAAACCCCTTGAGCATAAGAACCCAGAATATCCATTTTATGTTGTCATTGCAAAAAACAAAAATATTCATAGGAATATTGAAAAGTGAGAGGGTGGATTGTCTGGGAGCTAGCCTAAAAAGTGTTTGTGGCACGTTAAGATGGATAGTCTATTTAAAACACTTATAAAATATGGTTTTAAAATCAAAATCATCCGGTGACTTAAGTAGGGTAAAGTGTGATGGGCTCAAAACAAGAATAATATTTAGTATTGATTACTTCGAATAAGTCGAAAATATTATATCAATATTTATATACCATTCACACATAAGTAGTGTGAAATGGTATTATCAGTTTGTCTGAAAGGAGACATCGTAGACCCCAAAAAGTATATATATATTTTTGATCAGCGCGACGAGACGAGTAGATCTAGCCATGTCCGTCTGCCCGTCTGTATGTTGTTGCGCATTTTTTGGGGACCAATTTTAATGCTATCCAGTTGAAATTTTGCACATACACTTCTTTTTATTGCAGTTTAATAAGGTGTCAAGATTGTCCCGCAACCCCCACTTTTTGGGGTAGCCCCCATTCTAATCCACCGCCCACAACAACTGAACAACTTTTTTATTGCAGTTAATATCAACTTAATAATTGATATGGTAACTTCTAGTGGTCGAATGGTTGACACATAATGGGTGGGACCCGCCCAATATTTGGGGTAGCCTCCATACAAACATACTGCCCACTTTTGTTTTTTTTTATGAAAACTTCTTTATTAAATATTGGGTTGAAATGCGAAATGGTTCCATTTTATAGACAGCCACTTAACATATATAGACAAATAGGCGTGGCTTGACCATTTTTGGGGGTAACCCCCATACAAACCCACCTTGCAATTTTGTGTGTTTTATGAAAAAAACCTTCATTTATATCAATATAAGCTTGAAATTTAATTTTGTGGATTTTAATGGAAAACCGCTTCATATACATATACAAGTGGACGTGTCCCGCCGACTTTTTGAGGTAATCCCATATAAACAAACAGTTCACTTTTATGCATTTGTATGGAAAACGTCAATATCAACTTGAAACTCGATATGGCGGCATCTTACACATCTACTACATCGCTTCATACACATATACAAGTGGGCGTGTACTGCTTACTTTTTAGGGTAGCCCCAATTTACACACCCACTTTTATGTTTTACAATACTATTTAAAATTTCATATGAATGGTATTAAAACTTCGGTTGAACTGAAGTTAACATTTTTTTCTTGTTAGATTATAAAATGTTAAAATAAGATTTTTTTTTTTAAATCAAGATTTTTAGTCTTAAATTAAGAATTTAATCTTATTTAAAGAGTATTATCTTATTTTAAGCTTTTTTGATTTATATCGGTCTAATTTGAAGACTGAAACTTTAAGAAGGGAAGGTCCAAATTTTAAGACCAAATTTACTTGTTTAAAGATATTTTTTATCAGTGTAATAAAAAGAAGTCTAGGTGTCAATTTACAGATAGATATAATTAAAATTGATATCCAAAAAATGGCCTACAAAATTACGACAGACAGACATCAAGACAGACGGACATCAAGACAGGCTGACATGGCTAGATGGACTCGTCTCGTCGAGCTGATCAAGATTATATTATGCGATCTACGATGACTGCTTTAATGTATTACAATGTGATTCGCACAATATTTCAATCAAACTGATAATACACTATGTGTGAATGGTACAACTTATTTTTGATGCAAGCAGATTGAGTTTAAAAGTGGGTGTGTCATGCACACTATAAACATCCACACAATTCCATTGTTCATTTTTGTGCTTTTCGTCGAAATTTTTTTTTTTTTTTAAATTTTTAACAAATTTGACTTTTGAGAATTTTTTTTCTCTATATATTAGTTTACAAAATTAAATCCAAGTCGGATTGAAAAAAGTACTGCAAAAGTGTATTTTAATAACATGGAGAATAATTTGAAAAACAATAAAAGCTACTTTTGTACATTCTAACTGATTTCGGTAATAGCAATACGATCTTGTATACCGAGTTGCAGCCTACTATCGCAAATACAGAGGGATTTAATTGCGAAACAACCCACAGGCAGATACTTTCTTTGATGTCCTTCGACAAAACAATATTCCAGAGACGAATAAAGTAAAACAGTTGGTTGTTTTTTATATTTTCTCTCGTCATACTATGGATTGCCCATACAAAATAAGAATAAGAAGCTCCCAGTGTGACTGCAAACAAAAATGTCATTAGGCGCAAGTTCAGTTGGTATCAATTCACAGTGCGTGTATATGAAAATTGCTTAAATTTTTTGCCCTTACTGATTCAAGTTGGTCTACATGGTATATAGTTGTTGTTTTTTCCGTGTTAGCATACGTTGCATCCATGTCACTTCCGCTTGGTTTTAAAATGTTTGCTGCTTTCCGGCATTCAGAATATGTCCTTGGAATGCACGCGTGGCGTCTGTCCAACCGTGTGGGTTCTTTGTTACCCCTGCTGCCTTCTTCGATATGATTCGTACGTTTTTCCATTGCATTTTTCGAAGAGTTCGTTTTGGTCTTTGGCATAGTTTTCGTACCCGCATTGCACAAAATACTTGCCTTCCAGCTCCCTTCTAAACACAGACGGATATCGTTGCAAACGCAAAACCTTCGTCTCCTGCTTTAAAAGAATCAACTTTGTAAGGATAGCATATGCGTTGCACGTATTGCCCTTATAAATTGTTACAAAATATCTACCAACAGAAGCAGCGGGAAATGGAAATGTTTCACGCAATACTGCACACCCTGAACTGCAGTTTTTGAATTAAAGTTCTTTGGAAAAAGTTCTTTACTCGATTCTGTAGTTTTGTCATTTTCTGTGTAAAAAAGAGTTTGCCTTTTTGCAAACTGAGAAATGCCAATGGTTGCACAGAAACGTTGTAACCCTATAGTCGAGTTCCACGACTTTACGACTTTATGTTGTTGGTTATTGATATATATATATATAGGGTATCCCAACCGGAGTGTACGATTTAATTGAAAAATATAATGCTTATTTTTTCTGTATGTGGTGATTTTTTACTGCATTGTAAAGTAGGCAAGTTCTGATTATGTATGTAGTTAAAGATCCTGCAAATGGCTCCCGCATCTCGTAACACACCCCCTTTGATATTGTCATGAAATTATCGATGACATTTTCAAAAAGGTCTCATTCTTAAGCTCAGGAAATCTTTGTGGTTTATTCACATACTCCGTACATTTAACGAAACTACAAAGAAAGAAATGCCACGGTGTTAAATAACACAATTTTGGTGGGCAATTAATTTTTTTGATCGAATTTTGGCGTATCAATCAAAGTGTTTTTACCATCGACTTTTAATTTAATATCCAAACTTCAAAATAAATAGACAAAGTATGAAATTATAATCGGAACAACTAGGTGAATTTTACGCCAGATACTTAGTTAAAAGGCTTAGAAAATCTAACTCGTTCAAGAATTGAAGCCGCAGAACTTGTATTAACACTTTAATTTCGGTCAATGGGCTCTGCAACAGTTCAATGAAGATCCGCTGTTTTCGCACCGAATTTTGTTCAGTGATGAGGTTCATTTCTGGTTCAATGGTTAGATCGTGTGATAATCACACCTCTGAATTTTTTTCTTTACGGGTTGTGTGAAGTCAAAAGTCTTCGTCGATAAGTCAGGTACGATTCAATACTTGGAAGCCAACATAACTCGCGTAATACGCGAGATACCGTTAGCAGTGCTAGAACAAGTGATTGAAATTTGCACCTTCTGAATGGACCACGTACAGCGTGAAATTATCTTTAAAAAGTAAATGTCAGAGATTAATCGGTTCATAATAAAAATTCTGACATACAATTCTATTTTAAGTGTTTTATTTATAATTAAAAAAAAAAATAACTAAATGAATCACTTGTTATATCAATAAGAACAAATCCATGTTGAAACTCGAGCTGGAGCCACTAAAAAGCACTTCTTTTGCACCGCAGAATATCTGTGGAAGTTCCTCCCAAGTGCAATAACCCTTTTCAATGTGCAAATTGCCAGGAATTTTGCCACTTAAAACATAGTACACGCTTTCACGCAAATGAAACAGATCCCAATGAGAACAGAGGCTGTTCACTAGGAGCTGAAAAGCCTTTTGAATCAGCTAACCCCAGTTAATGGTATTGAAGCCATGATAGCATGAATGGAGCAAAGCATGATGAATATTATGGCATTTATACAAAGCACCATGCAAGAACTCATGCGGGTTCAAAACACGCCCTACAAAAAACGAATTCTCAATATTTCTTGTGCTTTTCGTAGAAACACATCTCTTGATCAAATATAATATTTTATCCCACGAAAACCCAGACGGCAAGGTTCATGGCGGGACTGGTATCTTTATCAGTTGTTACATCGAACACCATCCTCTAAATGCTTTCGTAACTAAATATATACAAGTACAATGTAAATAGCACTAACTTAATATTTAAATTAATTCCCACGTTTCATAATATCCGACAAAAAATGTCTGGACTGGTTCAACTCAATGGGTAAACGTTTTCTAGCCGAAGCTGACTACAGTGTCAAATAAACTGACTGGCGTTCAAGGCTCTAAAATCCTAAAGAAAAGCAGCTTACAATGAACTCATAAGCAGCATATTCACCAGCTGATCCAATAAAAGTCCTAGATCTTATGGACTTTGCCATAACAAAAAGAATTTCAAGAAGCCCCATATATGCAAAATCAGTTGCAGACATCTTATTAATGAAGATTCAAAGAGTCCTCTCAAAGTCACAACATTTAAATCAACACTTCACACCACAAGTAAGTTCCCCCCAATGAACTTTAGCTTAACTAACAGCCACATTGAAGGGCTAGTCGTGCAGAAACGCTGCCTACGAAGAGTGACAAAGCCTAAGGTAACCTGCTGCAAAATAATGGCAAGCAAAGCTGTTGAATTTGAGGAGAAACTCGCTCATAGATGATAAAATGAGAGTCTCTCCCCTCAAATTCCAAATATTACATTGAGAGCATTCGTCATCCTGACTGTATAAATATGCGATGGCTTCCGATATCCTTAATGATATCTTGGCTTATCGGATAATTAGTACAGCACTTTCAAATATTTTTTAATTGACAAAAAATAGTTATAATTGCATTTACTATTTCCGATTGAATTCGATTACGAACGGTTTTTTTCCAAATGATGATTTTTGTGATTATTTCATCTTACATGCATTTTTTCATACGAGGTTCGAATTCGAATCCGAGATGCGGGTTTGTTTTCAATGGTTCGTTTAATTTACAATAAACTAGTAAAAATTAGAAAAAGCTAAAAATGCTAGAAATATTTAAAAAAAGTGCTAGTAAAAAGGCCAATGCTAGATTACATTTTTGATTCTATTTAAAAAAAAAAAAAAAATGCTAGATCCATCACTAAATGGCTATATTGCCTGCAGCACATCTTATAAATGTTTTCCGGTCAAATCCGACAACAAACAGCTTTGTGCTTCCACTTACAACTTCTACTCAGTGCCAATGTGAATGAAATAAAGTACGTCAAAAAAAAGTACGTTAAAGAAAAAATGATAATAGGGAGATCACCCAAAACCCGCAATATTGTTAATCTCAGTGTTACTATTTAATCCGCTAGTTAAATGCGGTCAGTTTCCAGCCCAGTGGAAGAAATCCATCGTAGTACATATCAAAATATAGAAAGGTTAAAAAACAAACGGTGCCATATAGACCCATAAGTCTATTGTCTTACTTATCCAAACTCGTTGAATATATCGTTCTTCTCAACATCGGCCATACACAAAGGACGTTATCTTCTCTCATAAATTTGGATTCATAAAGCACCGCACTATTGAGCAACTCAATCGTATCACATCTAAGATTCGCACTACGTTTGAGCACCGTGTATACTGCTTCGCAATCTTCCTCGATGTTGCTCAAGCATTGGATCGTGTATGACTTGAAGGTCTCAATTAAAAAACTAAAATGATGCTTCTCCAAAATATACACAGAGTCATTCAGTTTTATCTCAGCAAAAGAGTATTCCCAGAACCATATAATGCTTTTTAAACGAAATAATTGTAAATTAAGGCTGTTGTTTCCCATGGTAGCGTGCTATATGTGTTATAGGTGTTATATATGCTGTACACATCAGTCATACCAACAGACCGCAAACTCACAATTTCAACGTTTGCTGATGACACCGCAATTCTGAGCAGATCTCGATGTTCAGTAAAAGCAACCTGACAACTAGCAGACCATCTCGCTTTGCTTGAGGAGTGGCTGGCCAACTTACGTATAAAAGCAAAGGACAAAAAATCATGAATTTAACATTCACATTGAATAGAAGTAATTGTCACCCCTTAACTCTAAATAATATCATAATACCACAGGCCAACGACATCATGCATCTTCGCATTCATCTTGAAAAATTACTTACTTATCGGAAACACGTAGAAGCCAATTAAATGCAAATCCTTTCACTGTCCAATTATTTTGCTTTTGCACTTTAGTCTGGGCTACAAAGTCATGATTTACAGCACCTTTATACCAATATGATCTTATGATTTTCCACTATGGGGTAATGTAAGTGCCAGCAATATAGAAATTATTCAAAAATAAACAATCGGAAATTCTCAGAATTATAACTGGCACATTCGAAACGATCCATAACGATCCATTAGTCCTTCCATTAGTAACAAATTAAATAGTTCGGTTCAAATGAAATTATACGGAAATACTCAACCTTCACCCCAATCCACAGCTAATATCACTGACCCAACAAATTACTTAATTCTGACTCAGGAGTAATGATTTTCGAGCCCAGTGAAGCGTAAAAATGGTCGTTCAAACTACAATATCCTTCAGCCGGATGTTCAGTAATAAGCGCATTGGTAAAGATTTGAATTAATGTTGTTCTTTTCTAACTAAGAACTCCATATCAAAATCAAGTTAATATCAACTGTAATAAATAAGTTTTTCATACAAAATCCCAAAAAATGGGCGCGACTCATTGACATTGATATACATACTGCATCTTCTTAGGGACCAAATAGGCCTCAATACCGGAAATCAGCCAAATATATCAAAAATTGGTACAAAGAATTGGGCGGCAACACACAAACAGGCGGACAGACAGACGGACATGTGTAGATAGATTCTTCTCGATCTGATTTGAGAGAAGTGCCAGAATATTTTAATTATATTGATTTAAGAGTAGTAGTCCCTGAAGTACCAAACTTGCATCATTAAGATTGTGTTTGAAAACAAATATGAAAGGCAGATAAAGGGACAGAAAGCAGATCGGTGCCGAAATTGACTTCAAACGTAAACGTTCAATAGCTTCGAAGTAATGCTTGGCGTTGGTTACCCGCAATTTTGTCAAGTTCTTACGCCGTTTCATGAATAAAATATGAATTCCTTGCATCACATCAGTGACCAAGCAGTAGATTAAACAGTGGTTTTCTTTGGCCGGATCGATGCGGCAACCTTCCGATTTCAGTCAGTCTGTCTGCCCTTCATGTCTGCGCTCAATGCTTCTGAAATATAGAGTAAATTATTCATTTGCTCAACACTTTTACTGCAGTATATTAACAGAAGGTAGTTGAGGGGTGTTGCATTTAAAGTTACTACGCGGAAACATAAAAAGAAAGCTCTGGCTTGTCAAACTGCCTTCGTAGTTTATGGGGACTACGATGTGTGCATTAAACCTTCTGACAACTAATAAAATCTTTTCACACTACCGAAGTTTCAATACTCTTCACGAGCATCTAACCAATTACTGTCCAGTTTCTTAATGATCTAGGAATAACTTGACGCCTTCATTCCGTTTTTACGGTGGGTAGCACGAACAATAATAAAATTTTACCTATGAAAACAACAAACTGGCCGGTTGGTCTTTATGGAGACTACATATAAAAGTGGGCAGAACACGCTCATTAATAAATATGTGAAGCTTCCGTTCACAAAAAGTCACCATATCGAATTTCAAGTTGACATTGATTTTAACGAAAAAATTTAAAAATAGGAAAGGTGGGCGGTGAGTAGGGCGGGTCGCTTACATGATGCCTCCATTCATAAGAATCCATTACATCGATTTTTAAGTTTATATTGACTTAATAAAAAATTGTTCAAACAAAATCCGAAATATAAGAAACTTCCGTATCAAAATTCAAGTTGACTGTAATAAAAAAATGGACGAGGGGTTTGTATAGGACTAAACATAAAAGTTTAATTAGATTTGTCGAGCTGTTCATGTATACACTTTATGTGGTCTCTCATGCTTCATTTAGTGCATTACAAACTTCGTGGCAAAATTATAATACTATTCACACTACGTGTGAAGTGTATAAAAAACTACCTATTATTACGTTAACATTAGACTACGAAGTTTACTATCTCTTTAGATTCAATCGATAAAAAACAAAGTGCGCTGTTTAACTTAGAGGAATTATTGTGCATTTTAAAAAAATGCAGCGTATATTTGAAGAAAAACTTCTTCAGAGTTGAATTCTCTAGCTAATATTGTCGTCGAGAAGCATTGAAACAGACGTACTTAGAAGAGTACATTCTGGAAGTTCAATAATTGCAATGTATACCGGTATAGATGTTGTAAAAAATAGAATCATACTTGTCCATTATTTATATTTTAAACAAAGAAGTACAGATGTACAATAGTTGGATCCTGTATACATATAATTGTCATGTTTCTTTCACTCATTCGCGTCCCAACATGCAGCGAATCCATTTCATAAAAGTACATTAAATATTAAATATATCCAATCAAATTTACTTGCTACTTTCAGTGAATGCGATAATAAACAAAGTTGAACACATTCTGAAATTTTAATGTATTCATTTATATTATGGCGAAGGACAAACTCTCACACTAATATATTGTGGCATACAGACACATTACCCACGAGAGTCATTGACACATTTCTGCCGAAAACTCAATTCAACGAAATTCACATTCTGTCTGATGTTGTCTGACTTCTGGCAGACAGTATTTGGGGAAAGTTACATGGACTGCCATCATATCAAGTAGCACTTCAACTTCTGATGTAGATAGTTTACTTCTGCGCGTTTTGTGCCATCCATTCATGTTGTACAAGTATCCACAAGTACTTATGTATGTATATAGCCACTACTGTCGTACATTACTCTGTCATCGCAATTAAAAGCTAGAGGAGTTGTTTGTTATTTTCATGTCGAGTGATTTAGTGTAAATTGGACTGAAGTCGGCACATAAGCACATCATGTCCTATAACATTACTAATTGGTTCATGTAAAATAGAAATCGGTAACTTCGGTGCAACCGAACCTTTAATAAACTTCGTTTGCACTGAACAAATATGCTGTTTTAGTAGACATTCAAAGCAAAAGTCTTATGATGTATTGGGTATATGCATTAATTACACTCGTTTTATAAAAGAGGATGTTTCCACCGCCCAGCATGGTGTCTAAAGGATAAGGCAGCAGAGTGCGCGCTAGAAACGATACGATCCGTGAAACGATATTATTACAACCTATAGGCAATGTTAAAATATATGAGAGTAAAAGCGATATGTAATCCTAAAAATCATGTTGGAAAAGAAATATTCCACGAATTAAACAGAACCATTCAAATAAGAAAGCAAAATCAAGCGAAAAAGCAGTTTCGAAACTGGTTTCTCGTTTCGACATCGCCTTATCGCTTGAACTCGCTTTCCGTATCGTTTGCATTCGGACACCTTTTGAGCGATCACATAAAGTACAAGCAGTGGTTTTCATCGCGGTATAGCGCCGTATTATCGTATCGTTTCTAGCGCGCACTCTAACGTCTGCCTAAAGGTTCGAATCGCAGTTAGGGGATGGTAGCTAATTTTTAATTTGTAAGAGTATTTTATTTTATTTAGAATCGTTGTCATTAGAAAATTCGATGAATTTGGTGAAACGGAAATTTAATTCGATGAATACGATGGCGTTTGTTGCGCCCTCTAACGGAAAATATTAGGTAAAAATAATAAACCTTTTAATTCTCCTACTATTCATGATACTCTATATTTATCCCATTCTCTTGTAGGCTACTGCCTTGTTCACTTCTGCCGTGTGTGAATTGCACACACACACTTTTTTAAGAAGAAGGGGGCGTTACTAATGAATACACCTTTTTTATGACCATAACAACTAGTTTATCTTGAAGAACGTGAAAAACTCTATTATATTTGATCTATAAGAGTAAAACAAGTTAACGCACACAATTTGTTGTATTTGAGGGATATTTGATATTTTGATGCATGCGAATAACTATTCTAACTTCATAAACGGAATGACATTTTAACGAATTTTGCAATATGGAGTCATACTATCATCATTTGTTGAATCATATTTCAAAAAGTCTGCTCCTTGATATGTGTGGGGAATGTAGAGTGGTATTAATTTAGGAGTAAAAATTAACACCGAACTGCAGTTTTTCTATAAGAAGAGTGGGGTTAATTTATATGAAGAAATCAATGCTCTAGAAAATCCTGGAACAGAAGTGGAAAGTACTTGTATTTTATATAGTTACATTGCACAAATAGTGTGCAAACCTTATAAATGAAAATCTGGCGAATTCAAAATTCACATTTTTAATGTGGAGAGCACCGTCCGTCCGGTTAATTGCTGCTTTCAGCTTGATGAGCAAAATAATAAGTAATCGATCCAAACATGCCGGCCGTCTTTTATACTCGTAGAATTACTTGACATTAAAAGTAATGAGAAAATCTAACAAGTTACATTTCGATATCGCAAATAAGCAAAAATTTGATTTATAATTTAAATATTTTATGCACCACAGCGGCTATTTAAAAATGGTATTCTTAAAAATAAGCGACGCAGCTCAGGCGTCGACAATATTAAAAATAAAACAAATTTTGGATCGAGCGGGTGTTGAACCTAAGTTGTCTGGATACAATATCTGCTACTATTAATTGGATTCACCTTTTGTTATGTACGAACCATTGACCATTTTCAAAACAATAATTATTTTAAAAACAAGAAAATCGTTAACTTCAGTTGGACCGAAGTTATAGTACAGTACAGTCATGAAGTTAGAAGCTGTGAACTTAGCAGATATAAAAAAAAAGTATTTATAAAATCTAACATCCTAAAAGTGGGGTGTAACTTTGTTTGAGCCTACCCCTAAAAGTGGGTGTGATAATTATGCGAAGCGACCGTCCATATGAAGCCACCATGTCAAATTTCAAGTTGATATTGACTGAAATGATAAAGTTTTAATGTACATGTGAAGCGTGCATCCATTGAAAGCTACCATTTACATAATTAAGTTGATATTAACTAAAATAAACAAGTTTTTTATACAAAAAGTCAAAAGTGGGCGGCGGGTTTCTATGGGGGCTACCGCAAAGAGCAGCCGTGGCGAGTCAATCATGATACTCTATTAAACTGCAATAAAAAGATATGTATGTGCCAATTTTCAACTGGATAGCATAAAGATTGGTGCCCAAAAAATGCGCAACAACATCCAGACAGACAGTCCGACGGACACAGCTAGATCGACTCGTCTCGTCGAGCTGATCAAGAATATACATACTTTATGGGGACTACGATGTCTCCTTAAATGCGTTACAAACTTTCCGACCAAATTTATAATACAATTTTTCAGCCCTTTTGTATCAATCCAATTTTTTCTTAAATCAATGCCAGTAGAGCTTGAATACGACTAAATTTAAGATTTTCGTGTTTGAAAAAAAGTTCTTGAACCAAGAATTTTGTACTCCGTTTAAGAAAATCTTTACTGAACATACTATTGATACCGCTATGGATCAATTCACAAGTACGGATTCCTGGGTTTTTATGTAGTGTACTATTCACACTCTATTTAAAGCGCATAATAAAACATAACTGAGCTGCTATTTGTATGGAAACTTCCTCAAAAAGTGGGCTTGATAAATCAATATGGATCAACTTTAAACTATAGACGTATATCTAAAAAAAAAAATTCCCCAGAAAATGAGCAACACCTTACAGGTTATGTTAGGTTAGAACATAACTATGTAAATAGATTCGTCTCGTCGAGCTGATCAATAATATATATACTTTATGGGGTCTCTGATGCCTCCTTTAGTGCGTTACAAACTTACAGACAAACTGAGGATACCATTTGACATTGTGTGTGAGTGGTATAAAATTGTGTAAATTAAAAAACACAGAGATGCAAGTAGATTAAATAAATGAATTTTTATTCATTATAATGAATGTATTGTGTTATATTAGAAAACAGTAAATGTCCATCAATCATAATGCTCTTATTTCATAGTAATTAACGAACTTAACTAAGCAAACTAAGCCAAATGCCAAATGTTAATAACAACTACTAACTAATTTGATCCATATTAAATAAAATTAGGTTTATAACGTTTCCATTTTAAGTGTACCTATAAAATATTGTATATGGTTAGTTTTTCATAAAATCAATAAATATACATTTCAAAATATGGTTTATATTTAGTTGTGCTCGAAAGATAAACAAAATGTTAGTGTTTGTTGTCAGATTTGGTTCATTTTGTATAGATTTATTTTGAAACTATTTGTCAAGCTGACATGAAGAATATTTCATAAATAGGATTACTTCTACTGTTATTAATTCGTTAATTAATTATTCAATATTCGAGTTGACTTTGACCACAGACTAGGACAATGGGTTGGGCAGTACGTGACAAATGGTGATAGTAGCGAGTTAAGTTTCGGATTAGCAATACTCATATTGATGAGCAACCTCAACGTTAAATTTTGTTGTTTTTTTTTTACTGGGTTGTCGAATATTTTTTAAAATAGTGAACGAGAGCACCATGACATGAGGAGCGAGTAAATTGTATCAATAAATAGTGCGACATTAATAAATTAAGTCGACTTGATACGAATATATTATCTACGAACATAACATGTTTGTAAAGGGTTTTGCAGATTCTGCTTCACTCTAACGGTTTCTCATGCTTTTTATACTATTGAATACGATATACGAGTGCTTACTGTTGAATAGCTCGTCGACATAAGTCGATTCGTGTGCCAGTATTTGAATTATACTAAAGATTTTGTATGTCAAGAGGCATGACAATCCTCACCACAAATGAAAGGATTTTCGTAACTAATATTTTCTATTAGATCAAACATCAAACAAACCTACATAATAGACTTATTAAACCATTCACACAAAGTGTGAAATGGTATTATCAGTTTGTCTGAAAGTTTGTAACGCATTAAAGGAGCCATCGTTGACCCCATAAAGTATATATATTCTTGATAAAACTTCTTTATTGAAGTCTATATTAGGTTGAAATGCAATGTGGTGCCTTTTTATGGTCAGCCGCTTAACATACATAGACTAACGGGCGTGGCCCGCCAACTTTTTGAGGTAGCCCCCATACAAACCCAACGTGCAACTTTGTGTTTTTATGAAAAAATCCTTCATTTAGATCAATATTAGCTTGCAATTTGATTTTGTGGATTTTAATGGACAACCGCTTCATATACATATACAAAGGGCCTGTCCCGCCCACTTTTTGAGGTAGTCCCATATAAACCCACAGTTCACTTTTATGCAATTGTATGGAAAACGTCAATATCAACTTGAAATTCGATATGGCGGCATCTTACACATCTACTACATCGCTTCATACACATCTACCAGTGAGCGTGTACCACCCCCTATTTATACCACCACTTTTATGTATTACAATACTATTTACAGTTTCGTGTGAATGGTATTAGAGCTTCGGTTAACGTTTTTTCTTATTTTATTTCTAATTTCATTAAGTTTTCATATTTATATGCAATGCCCACTTTTTATTTTTGTATTGTATTTAAACTGTTTTTATTACAGTCAATATGATACAGTGTCTTATGGAATTATGCTCCACACCAATATCAGTAGGCATATCCGGGCCACTTCAAAGGAGAACCCCTTAGAAACGCACCATCCACTTTTTGGCTTTTGAATGAAAATATTTTTGTTCGAGTCAACATGATTTCGAAATTTAAGATGGTAGCAACTTATTTAAAAATTCATTTTTATACCCTATACTCATAGGCTGAAAGGGTATATTAAGTTTGCGGAAATCTATTCGAGGTAAAGCAATCACTACAAAGTAAATATATTGTTGATCACCATATATACTAGTATGTTCCAAATCAACTCGACGAAACTAGTCGATCTAGACATGAAAATCTGCATCTCCGTGAGATTGTGAGAAAACCTTTTTTATTGAGGTCAATTTCTACTCAATATTTAATAAAGTTATTCCCTATGCACATTTAGGGGTTGGAACATAAGTAAGGAGCATAGGGAGAAATGAACAATGTAAAGTTTTAAATGCAATGGATAACTGATCTGAAAAGAGACTTGTCTTGTGAAATCTTTCCGAATTGTTTGAACAAATTAAGTTAAGAAATCCTGTAACTAAAGTTGGATTCTGTGAAAAATACAAACCTATATTAAAAACAAAAAGGAACTCAGCAGTACTCAACTTCGAGATACCGTGTATTCTTTACTGGTCCGATCTGAACATACATGGGATACTTTATAAGAGTTGGTGAAAAATAAGAATTAATTAAAAATTTGTTGTGTTAATCCCTCGAATACAAAAACTCAAATCTGGGGGACAGAATCGCATGGGTCTACCCCTTACAGTGCTGCGATCTGGGACTATAAATCTATAGGACTAGCGTAATTAACAACAATACCAAAAAAATTTTCATACAAATAGTTAAAAAAGACGGCCAGGTTTGTATGGGGGCTACTCCATAATGGGAGTGCAAGTTCACTTAGTACTATCGTAGTTATCTGAAGAGGGAAAAGGAGAGTCTAAATATAAATTGAATAACATGAAGTCTCTACCTTATATAGTCTCCCAGATCTGTTCAAACAGACGGTCGGACGGTGCTGATCAAAAATCATTGGCAGATCCAAAGGAGGATAACTGGCGATGTTCCCCCTCAACAGCATTTTTGTACAGCAATAAAACTAACAACGTAACATATAAAATTGGCATAAGTATAAGGTATCATATTGCTTTGTCATACTTTGACTTGTTATTTCACAGTTTTTTTTTAATTTTTATTTTTATTTTAGTTGAGTATAAATGTAAATATATACCCAGAAACCTTCTCCTGATCGGCAGTAACACACATTTTGAATTTCATATCGTTCAATTAGTTGCTGAGATATGACAATTTTGGATTTTGTCTTGGTATATGACATTTTCTCTAATTGTCATATGAAAAGAAACATTCTTGTTAACAGTAAAAACACACTCTATGAATTTCAAAAATGCATACAAATCCTATTCTGATCGATAGTAATACACTATATCGATCAAATAGTTACTGAGATATAATGAATTTGATTTGTCTCTTGTTTAGGGTTGTGGCACCACCCACTTTTAAATTGTTTAGAAATAATATATAAAGATTAAATGCCATATTATTTAAAATTATCATCGCTATATATATATATGGATATATATATGGATAAGATACTTATTCACGTTGATCATCTAATCCGAAATTCTCAAGAATCTTTAAGTCAAGAATCTTAAGATATACAAAACAAGTTTGTGTACCTCGCAGGGGAGTTTTACTCGAAAAATGCCCTACACCCCAAAGTAACATCAACAAATAAACACTCATGTGAAATTTTCGCGAAGTGTAAAAACAAAAATGGCATTGGCCATGGCAATGGTTCTGGTAATGGTGGCGAATACGTTTCACATAATTGTGGCAACTTGAAGATAAATTACATAAGCTCAAAACTTTGACCTCAGCGCTGTTTCCTAAGTGAATAAGATTAATGATGCGAAATGCCACATAAATGCCGTTCAAAATCGCCACTACAACTTCAGTGCGCTACTATGTAGAAATGCTATGTAGAACACAAACGATACGACGAGCAAGATTGTTTCAACAATATCATTTTATGCAACAAAACTAAAATATATTGTTATGTGAAAAAGAAGATACTACAGCAAGGGACAAGCAGCCAGACTGGATGGCGAGAGGTTTGCAGGAAGACGAATGAGCCAAAAATTTATTTATGCATGTAAGTGTCCATTGGCAGCCGAAAGGTGTGCGTTCAACTTCGCCAGAATGTGGATAAGTACATATGTACATATTGTATAGTATTTATATTGTATAGTATCTCCATAAACCTAACTGATGTAATAAATTTTTATTTATTGTTTGAATAGCACCACTAAATAGAAATGAATAATGAAGAAAATTACCTTGTGGAAAATAATAAAAGCGGTACAACTTTTTAGCTGTCTGGCAGGATTTTGTTTTTACGATGCGAAATAAGGAATCAGGAAGGTAAGAAATAGTTTAGAAATTACAGAATGAAATATATTTACAGAAAACAAAGAAACTAGCAAAGCTTAAACAATAACAAGAAACAATGTTGCAGGTGAATGTGCTTGACTTAGGGATACTCTGTATTCGACAGTAGACTGATTTGATTTGATCTTTCGAGGTGCTCGACTATAGCTTTTACGAGGGCTACTATTTATATTTCGGGAACTGGCAACACTAATGTCAAAAGCTAAAATCTGGCTACACCATAATAAAATTTGACATTTTTTGGCATAAACGTACTCACAAAGTTTTGATGTACAATTGCTATTTGTTTTGTTTACAGTGAGTTAAGAAAACAATTTGGCCAAAAAATGGAAATTTCAAGAGAAGGTTTTCGTTGGATTATATTTCACAACTTTCGACGTCGATTATCTCAACAAGAATGTGTCAATAAACTCAGTTCTTTGTATGGCGATAAAGCACCATCAAAAACCAAAGTATATCGCTGGTATAGTGAATTCCGACGAATTCCGTGAAGGTCGTCTAAAATCGGTTGTTGTGCCCAAAAACATCGATGCAGTGCGTGAACTGATAATGCAAGATCGTCATGTTCGTGAGAAAGAGGCATCCTTGCACATTAGTTCCACTTCAATACATTCGATTTTGGATGAACACTTAGCTGTAAAAAAAATTTGCTCTCGGATACCCCATAATTTGATAATCGCTGAAAAGGAGGCTCGCTTCGATTGGTGTAAGGAAATGATTAAAAAGTTCGAACGTGGTGCTTCAAAAGACGCGTATAAAATCGTGACAGGTGACGAATCATGGATAAAAGTTGTTTGTGGAAGAAGCACAGCGAAGCAAATGATCGCCTGTCTCATCGGCCGAATGGGTCATGTGACCACTGTTCCGCTTGATCAACGTAGGACGGTTAATTCTGAGTTTGTTTGCCGGAAGTCTTCGGAGAAATTCGTAAAACCAACCGCCAAAGACGAATCATTCTCCATCATGACAATGCGAGCTCTCACACATCTCGTCAAACAAGTGCATTTTTGAGCAGTCAAAACATCGAATTAATGACTCATCCTCCGTACAGTCCTGATTTGGCACCCAATGACTTCTTCTTCTTCCCGAGTATCAAAGGTATACTGCGTGGTCAACGATTTACGAGCGCCGAACAAGCAGTTGAAGCGTTCAAAAACCATGTTTTGGAGGTGTCTCAAGAGGAATGGAAAAACTGCTATGACAAATGGTTTGAACTAATGCAAAAGTGTATTGATCATCAAGGGGAATATTTTGAAAAACAATAAAGCCATTTTCATTTAAAAATGTTTGTTTATTATTTGCTAATATAACAAAACAAAAACTTGTACAATAATTTTTCAGCAGCTATTTGACCGAAATTTATGAGATTTAAAGCGCACCTGGAGATTTTAATATCCATTGTAAACATGTGGATGAGATATTACACAGGTCAACATGGTTTAGTTGATGGAAAGGTGAGGGTCATTTCCCACGTAATTTGCTGCGTACAATCCGAATCCGTGGTCAGAATTGGCCCATCACGTCGGTATTTTGAGAAATTACTTCAGAAATGACCCTCAGCTTTTCAACAACTGACATGACCCCGGTATTTGTAGGCCTGTGTTATATTTATAAAGGAAGTTTTCTTGAGAGGTATATACCATTAAATTGAAATATTACACATACAAAAAGGGGAATTTGTCAATTTGTTCTCTATTCGGTAAATAATTTCATGGCATTAATGGTGAAAAACTTAGCATGTAGATGCCACGGGAACGTCTGACAAACTGCATCCTGGAAGTTCAACTTTCCACCACTTTTTCTATCATTTGAGGCCGAATCTCACAATTAGTGCCCTCGGTATTGACTTCCAAAGCTGAAATCAATGTTGGATTGTCCGCTTAGACCAACGAATTCATGTCATCCCCACAGAAAATAGTTCAGCGGTGTCTGATCACACGATCCTAGGGGCCAGTAGATTATGTTGTTGTCAAATTATTCCCTCCATAAATCGGTGGTTGCTCCAAAAGTATGCCATGTGGAGGCATCATGTTGAAACCAAATGCTTTCCATACCATTTTCACGTACTATTGGAAACAAAAAATCGTTCAACACGACTATGTATTTACAGCAAAAAATATGTTTTTGACGTGATAACGTCTTATAAATTGATGAACGCCGGATGCACGTACGAAAAAGCATGACTCATTTGTCACGTACATTTGAGCCGTGAGTGCAAGCGAGAGCGCGGAACAAGCGATAGAGAGGCACGATCGGCCTAAGCGTTCGGCTTGTGAAGCATAGGCTTGTTATGTGTGTGTGTGTGTTTGCGTATTAGTGTTAGAACAAAGTTGTCAGTCTCTTTGTATATGCATATGTATATCTTATTGGCGTATTTGTTGTGCTAATCTTGCTTTAGGCGGTATTATTGTCAAGAGCGAGACGTGGGGTACCTATACATAGATATGCACACACAGGCAATGAATAATGAGTGTAAAAGCGAATGAGAGAGCGATCAAAAAATAAAAATAAAAAAAAAAACTATAGAAGTGCACAAAAGTCGTTGACGACGACGCACAGTGGTTCCAGAACGTTTTACGCTGGACAATTGTCTGTAACTTTTGAACCAGTCATGATTTGAAAAGTTGTATTTTTTTTTGTAATTTTCAATTAACTCCTTCTTTGTATTAAACAAAATAATGATAATTCAGTGACAATAATTCAAATCAATTCATAAAAGTATGCAAGTTTTCATCAATGTTTTCTTATGACGTTATCACGTAAAATTATTTATAGACAACTATTAGACGGAGTCTCGACGAGCAGATTAAGAATGTATACGCTTTATGGGGTCTGTTATGCATTCTTTAATGCTCTACAAACTGATGATACTATTTCACACTACTTACATTTACTTGTAAATAATATTTCAATCGTGTACGATTAGTTAACAATAAGAACAAACTAGTTTTAACATAATAATTGAAAAATAGGGGGCATGTTTCTACCGCTTATAGTGATTAGATCTGGACTTGTGTGGGATATAGTATCAGGACTGAAGTAATATGTACTAAATTTACTTTTTCTGGCTAATAAAAAAAAGGATCTTACAAATACTCCAACAATCAAACTTGAAGTCTCTCTCTCTCTCTCTCTCTCTCTTTCTCTAATAGTTGAAATCATAGCTTTGGAGCAGGCAAGTTTGGCTGGAGCAAGGAGCGAAGCGCTTCTAAATGTTTTAACTGCTCCTGATTTTTCTTTTTCTCCTGCTGGAATTTTCGTTTTTAGTAAAATATTGTGTATTTTTTATTGTAGAAGAAAAGCGTTCGGTATTCTATAGTATTTTTTAGGTGCTATCAATTTTTTGATTTGAAAACTAAAAAGTTTGATTAAATTGTATCCAGAAGAAATTCAAATGGCTTTAAACATTGCATACATCTCAAGCTACTGTTGAGAGGCTATTTTCGTTCTTAAAATTATTATTCTTAGGACATCGATAAAGGGCGATGTGCTATCATGTATATTCTTTTATCGTAATTACTGCAAAAACTGGAATAAATATTTTGTTACTTTAATACAATACTCGTATATAAAAGTACAGTGTAGAGTCAGTCAGTCAGTCATCTTTTTTCCCCAGTTTATTTGTACAACTATCTTTAAGATACTAAGTAAATTTTTAACCTTTGTTCGGATTACATCCAGGTAAACACCTTCAACCTGTCTACTTGTAGTGCAGATTTAGATCATTAAATTACTATACTAAATTTAAATTATCTAAAGTTAGACTTATTAGAATAGATCTATAGGTCTCAGTCTTTTCAGTCGAATTGTTGTTTTTGAGTAGGCATGTTGTTTATTTAATGGTTCGAGTGTCTTGCAATTTTCATTTGGAATTTTCTGCTGACAGTTTTAATTTCCTCGATTATTAGGGGTAAGTGCACATCATTAAGGATATCCTGATTGCAAATATACCACTCTGCGTTTACTAAGCTGCGAAGTATTTTGGATTGTTGCCTCTGAATTATGGCTGTGTTTGACTTTTTTGCAGTGGCCCATAGCAGGATGACATAAGTCCATATTGGTTTTATTATTGCTTTGTAGATCAAGAGCTTGTTTTTTATTGTCAATATTGTTTTTTTTTTTTCAGAAACCAATAAAGCTGTTTAAATTTTAGTTTTACTTGATCACGTTTCTGTTTTATGTAATACTTCCAATATAGTTTGATATCAATGAACATAGCAATTTATTTATCTACAGATTTAATGGGTGTTTCTTTGTTATTCATTTTGAGTGGCAGTGGAGTATACCTTATTTTAATAGTACATATAACCTGGATATTTTTTATCTTCTATATCAGCAGTTATTTTGTGTATCACTGAAAGGATTTGCAGTGTTTTTTTTCTGGAGCGTTTGCGACAAAATCCAAATTGATGATCTGGTATGCAACGGTTGGATACTAGGATTGGCTTAATCCGATCAAATAAAATTGTTTAAAACACTTTAGAAAGCAGGGGTAGAAGGCTAATTGGTCAGTATGTTGATGGGTTCAATGCATGTTTACCTGGTTTGGGTAAAAGTATTATTTGGGATACTTTCCAGAGTATTGGGAAGTATTCCATTTTATTCAATGAGTTATAGACTAAACATATATATTACACTGCCTTGTCTGTAAGCTCTTTAATTATTCTAGTTCGTCCAATGCAATGCTTTGAAATTCTATTCACACTTCAGTAACAACAACAAAAAAAAAACAAAAGTAAATAAATAAATAAATTCAAAATGCTCAAATTAAAGTTATGATGAAGATTTAATGTGAAAAAGCAATGCCTCTCTTAGCTGGCGACGTAGGTGGCCCAATAAAGACCAATAATAAAAGTGTGGTTCATTTAAAGCGCAAACATCATTATCCAACTAAAACAAACACGCTCAAAACGAGCTCATATTAAAGTGAAGCAGGAAAAAAAGTAAGTATTTGCACGCAGAACCTTCTCTTTCATTCCGTATGCATATGGGCTGCCAGGGCTGATTTTCCACAATGCAAAATGGAAGCAGGCATCAGTTGCTTAAGCTGAGATTTCCCAATGGACCAAGAGCCAAGCTGAGCAAACAGCGTTCGTTGACATTTCATGTCACTGCGTCAGGCATAAAAAATTTAAAGCCAGTCAGGGTTTATACGTATAAAGGACACTGAAAAAGTCGACAGCAGAGCGTTGCAAGAGATACGGAAATCAGATATTTAATGGTTTATAAAAACTTGTGGTCGACATTTTCTTTAGACCGCAATACACTAAAGTTAAATCTTGGACTATACTGCGTTCACTACACATACTCCGATAAAGGTAAAGGAATATACAAGTATTGATATATTAACGTATGTACGATACTACTTAATATAAACTGACATATCATATATACTTTAATGGTATGACTTTTTAGTTTTTTTTTTTTAATTCAATATACATACTCTACTCTACGCGATGAGCGGCCGATAGAAATTATGGACAATGCCATTAGTTTAACTTAATTTGTAAAAAACCGTGCGCAGGAAGTCCATTATAGTTAAACTCTCATAATTCAAAATATATAAAATCGACTATGAAATACCTTGTACTCGTCTCGTGCTACTAATGCAGTTTTTAAAATGAATAAAAAAAAAAAAAAATCCTTTAAGTCAAAAAAAAAAAATAATGTTGCGGTGAAGCAAACATTTCGTTAAAGCTCAATACTGAGATCGATGAAAATTTTTGATTCCGAAAAAAACTTCACATAAAAAAACGCTTTCAAACAACAATCAAAAATTCTCGGCACGAAATGTTTTTTGCACCGAGTACTCAGATCACAAAAATGTTTGTTACCGAAAATACATTGTAAATATCTGGTTTTAGTATTTCATGTTGATTTGGGGATATTGTTTCTTGTTGGTTTGACATAGCAGTAATAATTTACAATTACGGTAGTAAACATTTTCTCAGTATTGTGGTTAACCAAAAATATACCTTTTTTGATTAAAAAAAAAGACAATAAAGAAAAACAAAACAAAAAACGCAAAAAAAAATGTAAAGTATGGTATTATGGGCGTTATGGAAGTGGCAAATTTAATATAAAACTTCTATGTATGGTCAAGGAGAATCTAACTGTTCAAGTTTGAAGTCTTTAGCTTTCATAGTCCCTGAGATCTATTGTACTATACATCCAGACGGACAGATGAACGGACAGAAGGACACATCTAAATCGACACAGTTTCCTATGCTGATAAAGAATATATGTACTTTATGGAGTCTACCACAATTCATTCTGCTTGTTACGTATATTTGCACAAAGTTATTATACAGGGTATAGAAACAAAACAAAACTTCTAGCGTCCACAATCACTGATTTAAAGTTTTTAAGAGAATAAATTGGTAAAAATTAATTTCAGGCGAATGCTCTTTAGTTAGTCGTGCTAATTCTTAAAAACTTTTAAGCTTCCACTATATTTGGTGGTACAAGCAACACACTGGATTAATTTATTCTATATGATTATCCATATATTATATAATTATCCATATGATATATCGAAAAGTTGATAACGAAATTTGTTTTTTACCACTGCGTTAAAACTGTTGCGAGTTATGTTCAAGATACTCCTGTAGCTGTGCGGTAACTAGAAAGTATGTATCGTGAGTTTTGTTTGTCTAAGTCTTCCCTAAACAGAGAACTTTTCTCTCAGACAGACATACGGGCGGACATGGCTATATCGACTCGTCCTGTCACACTGATCACGAATGTAGACATATACTTTATGGTGTCTCCAATGCTTCCTTCGCTATGTTAAACACATTTTGACAGCTCAACAAACCCAATACAACAAGACCCAATAAGACAAAAGATAAATAAGATATGAAAAAGATCGCAGCTGAAGGGAATACGTCACCTTTAGCATAAATTCAACATGGCTTTCTGTACCAGCAAAACAAACGAATATATACACTCGCACTAATACAAACAAAATATGCCATTCCATTTCACCATTCGTGCAGAGTCTATCCCTCTCTCTCCTCACACATGCGCTCCATAGCTCTGTTTTCATAAATTCAATGCAATTGAGCAGGCTAATTGACTTAATACGCCGATAAAATACATTTTGTAAATCAAAAAAACCTATTGTTGCAGATAAGGTATTATCGAAATGGGTTAGTCAATTCATATGCTTTAATTAAAAAATTATTATTTTACTACACCATCTAGTAAATCGCTAATTGAATTTGCAATTCACTGCCGTCAAAGCCTGCTGCATTTCATTTAAAGATTTTCGAACTTAATTTTTAAGTAAATCCCAATACAAGCTGCTATTTGTGTTAAGCCAAAACTAAAATGAATTAATCGCAATTATTGTAACTTTAATGGGCTGGTCGCACGGTCTTCCATTTTTGTGTCATATTATCTGACTTGTATTCCATGCAACTGTCAAAATATTACATAAAAATATTACTTTGTGTTCAAACGAGGCGCAAGAAATTTGACAGCTATACTATCAGTGTTAACCAGTGGCAGCAGAATCGCATTTATAACACTAGTCTAAAATGGATAAAACCCTGAAAATTTATGCCATATTAGCAATTTATGCAGAATTGTCAGAAGATGCATTATTTGACCCTGCATTTTTAACATCTCAGTTTGAGCTTGCACCATATCTTCAAACTTGGCCATGAGTGCACTAAACTTTTGATCCAAGGAAGATGAGCTCTGTTGTGATTAAATAATAAATGTTGTTTAAATAAAAAAGCAAAAAGCTGAAGGGAAAATGCAAAAAAGCCGTGCACGTAGCATTTGGTGTCGGAAATGGTTGCTGTGACCATCAAGTGCAGGGAAAAAAGTTAAACAGGTGATGTTTACTTTTTGCGTGTTTCACTACTTTTTGCAACACTTCGTAACACTGTTAACAAAATGACGTGAAAATCTTACACGAAATAGAAACTGAGCTATTTCCAAAATTGTCGCGCGACATTGCTGACGAGATTTATTCTTTCATGGTCACACGAGGTCGCGCGACTATCAAAGCAATCTGACAATCTGAAAATATAAGACCATAAGTAATTGCGTATTTAGTGTGCCCTTAATGAAACAACACTCGCTGGTTCCAGTTCACCGCGATAGGTTTTACCTTGTGTGTTACCATTCACGTACCACCGTAGAAGTGGCACACAGCTGCTAGAGTTACCGGCTAAATGTTTGGCGGGAAATAAATTTAAATTTATTTGCCTGGAAACTATAAAATAAAATCACATTTTGCATTTAACTTAATGTCAGTTTACACCGTCCATTTTGCTAATGAAAAAAAAAATCAATAACAATGCAGAATAACAGACTAATTTATTCATGCAAAGTAATTTATTCATGTTGCAAAGTTCTTTTTTGAGGTAATTGGTAAATCACTTGTGGCACCCCTGCATAGCTTTTATTTCTACTGTACATAAACATGCCTTTTAACAAGAGACTGTCCTTTAGGCTCAAAATAAAAAAAGCCAAAAATTCACTTTCAATAACCGTCGGTGACATTTAGGTCCTTAACCGCGTTTAAATCGAACATAGTTTTATGTTCCTGGTTGCCGACGCTACTGTCGCATTTTGTCTAAAAGCGCGGCCGGTTACCAGTAAACCGCACTCTGCACTGGTTTGGGCTTTTGCGGTTGTTGGTAGACTGCCTGGAACATCCGAAGTTTGGTTGAGCATTCAAGTGGGTGGCAATCGGCAAAAATAATTCTGCTTTAAAAAAGTTAGCATGTCGGATCACATTGGATGCGGGCACATTGGCTTTAAACGCAACACAATTTAAAGTATTTCCGATAAACATAAAATATATACGAATAGTATACATTTTGGAAATTATTTGAATAGTTTTATATCCTATCACAAGGTCTTCAACATAGACGCTATTAAATGTATATAATCTTGACCAGCCATATGTATACAGAGAATACAGCGCTCGCAAAAGTGGTCTTTTTTACAGGCAGTTTGAAAATAGAAGCGAAGAGACATTTCAACTCTGTTTCTTTTTCAAACGGTCTTGGTTCAATCGACGAGAGATTTTCGTTGCTCACTTTATGCATTTGTTCACTTGAGACACTTTGCTGCTCAAAATTTGCCCAAACTGTCTTTTGCGCATGTATGTGTGTTACTTATATTGTAACATATGCACACAATTTAGCACCCTATCTCTTTTTCCCTCCCTCTTCCCCGTTTTGCCTGCGATGAAATATGTAATGCAACAACCACAACCTAAAGCAACAAAAACAAAAAAGACACTTAGGCGCTTCCACTTGGCTCGTTTTGCTCAGTTGCTGATGCTCAGTTGTTGAGAGTCGAATGAAAGTGTCCCCATTAAGCAATTATCGTAAGAAAGCTTCGTGTGTTTTGTTCATCGAGCACCATGAAACAGAAGACACGAAAGAATCAAAAATAAGTGTTCTGCTGAGAGAGTGAGCGAGTCTGGTTCATTTTTCTCTGTCTTTTAGGTGAGCAGACAGCATAGAAAAATTTGGTTGAGCATATTGTGCGAGCTCTGGTAGTATATCGTTCTAGTCATGTCCTGTCTGTGTATAACATAAAAATAGGTATTCCAACTAGAAGTAAACCATAAGAGAAAATTAAGCACAACGGTGTTGGTAGTAATTTCTGTAATGCATGTGAAGAGTATTGAAGCTTTGGTTCTATCGAAGTTAACATTTTTTCTTTTTTTTTATTGTAATTACATATTAAAAGCATTATGGAATTCAGAGATTTTGCGTTCAGCCGATTCCTAAGCGGATTCATAATAAATTTGACGCCTGAAAAAAAAACTTGCGTTGCTGGAACTGCGAGAGTAACTTTTGACAATTCAAATAGTTCTGGGAAATTTATGGCATTTTCTAACCACCATTTAAATCCATTTTAAAAACATTAATTGAAGCTAATAGATTAGTTTTTGATAATACATTACTTTTGGTATCTTCGCGTTTCTTAGTAAACAAATCCATGTATGAAACGAGTTCGTCTCCAGTTCTACTACTTTCCACTACTTTCTTCAACTAGCTGCACTTTTTCAGCAACATGTGAAACTCTGGTATATAAATCTGTCAAAGCACCTACTCAAATACTTTCCTGTTCAGAAGTCAGCTTTAAAGGTTTAGCTAAAGCAGTAGCTTATTTACCATTTTAAAATTTACAATGATGCCAAATAGTGTTAAAGTCGCCCAAAACTAAATGCTCACTTTGAAGTTTAGTCTTTGCAATTTTAGCTGGTTCGAGAACGCTAACAATTTCATTAATAGTATCCCAGACTTTTCTTTCTATAAAAAGAAATCAGTATTTGCTAGCGCAAACCAGCAGGTACTCCAGTATCATATTAATCGTGCTCCAACGTGTAGGACAATCAATTGGTATATTTCTTAATCTCTTATCTACCTTATCTACCATATCGTGCGAAGCTTTTGGGCAAGGACTCTAGCAACTAAAATTTCTTTTGAAAAATTGTCATATTGTCGGTGTATGTAAAGAGAACCGAAACTGTACTGGTACACATATTTTAGTTCCGGTACTGTTCTCTGATTATATTTCGGTAATAGGTTCCGGTTCTAAATAAATATAATATAGGTTCAGGTTCCCTGGTTTCTACCAATACATCATTTCGAAAAAAATGAGTGGTGACTTGGCCCCATATAAAAGAAAAACTGAAATTGATGATTTAGCATCTATACCTATATAAGTGGGCAAGTGAAAAATTTTCCACCCATTTTAACCCCCTTCAACGCAACATATTCGCTTGAATATTTTAGTTGGATAGGCTCAGATCAGGGGCCAAAGTTAATTTTTTTCTAAAGTATTGCGTCTAAAGTTAGCAATAAATAGATAAACCACCAGCCAATCGAAATGACATAAGTTATCTCCTTATCTCAGTCCTCTAAATTTGATAATAAAAAAAATACAACAAAAAACTCAAAGTGGGCGATGGCATATAAAAATAGTCGAATAGTTAAGTACCACCAACAAATTTAAATTGATGCCCGCCAACCTAAAAAGTTTATACGGCAACTCTAGTCGTTGAATGCACAATAACAATTTTTGACTAAACTTAATTCTTTTTAGCTTTCTTTTTACGCAAACAGAATCGTGCCATCTACTTAAAAACTAAGTTCGAAATTATTTCTAAAAAAATGACACTGGTGAAATGCAAATCGTTTAGCTGTCTGTTGTGAATGGCAAATTCAACTAGCGATTTGGTAGGTCGTTTAGTAAAATGCTAATTTATTAATTAAAACATATGAAATGATTTATTGTTTTGATGTAGATTAATCAGAAATTTTACACCCTATCTGCAACGATAAAACTTTTTATTTACAAAAATTTTAGAGGCTTATTTAGTCATATCACTAGCTCAACTACAGGCGATTTCCAGTTTGAATTTAATTTAGTAATTTGGATTTTTTATTTACTTTAATAAGAAAGTTGACATACAAAATTCCAAAATTGTGCGGAAAGTTTCTAAGGGGACTACCCCTGAAAGTCGGTGATACACGCCCCTTTATAATTATGTTAACAGCACGTCCATAAGAATCCGTCATTTAAAATTTTAATTAGATATAGACATCAATAAAAAAGTTGTCCGTGCAAAATGACATAAGGGTTTGTATGGGAGCTAATTTAAAAAGAAGTGGGATCACATCCATTGATTTATATGTGAGAGTCCCTTCATAAAAACCACCGTGTCAATTTTTAAAGTGACATTGACAGTAATAAAAAAAATTGTATACAAAAAGTCGAAACTGGGATTGTAGTTTGTATGGTGTCTACACTAAAAAGTGGGCGTAGCATGACAATTTTGATACTCTATTAAACTGCAATAAAAAAGTATATAGACCGACATACAACCGGATAGCTTTAAAATTGGTGCCCGAAAAGTGAGGAATCCAATCCTATCAAGAAAATTATATCAAAACACAACTCTTTTGGCATATCATAGCGGTTTCACGTCGGATTGGATACAAAAAACACAAAAAAAAAAAAAATCAGAAAGAAACACGTAATCTTCAACACCAGTGAAAGAAACCAGATGCTCAGAACAAGTGGTCGTTTGGGAAACGAAGCGGCGATGTTACGCTGCCACGATGTCAATGTGGCAGTCCATCGTTTTCCAGATGATGCCACGATCCAATTTGGTATCGGCATCATTTGGGTAACGATGCCACGAGTAATTACCGACTATTTTTTTTGCTTACTCGTGCAAGGCTCTAGTATGTGCAATAATATAATTTGCTAGAAATAGTCGTATGCAATGTTTTTTTTCTTTGCGGTAACGATATGTAAAATTAAATTGTGGTTCAATTTGTATAGTTCAGTGTAATTTTGATTTTAGATATACATTTGAATTTTAATATCAAGTGTATATTTAATTTTTTGGTTTACTTGAATTGCATTCTGCATGTAAATATTTATGAACAATACGGCCAATTCAATACTCTGGAGATTTGAAATAGGCCTAAACAAATTGCCATGTGTCTAAATAGTAAAATAAATAATTGAAAATGTTTGCTCAACTTGACGTGTGTCGGAAGTAAAATCAATATTTTTAAATCGAATTATATGTAGGCATACACATAAAAACATCGGCAATTAAATGGTGCAACTAAATTTTTCAAAAATTCAAGGCAATTTTAAAATAATCAAGAAGTTAAATGACAAGCTAATATCAAAATAAAGAACAATTTTGTGTGTTAATTGTTAAAGATTGCTGGTCTCTTTTCGAAGTTTTTTAACTATAACTTTGAAGCAAGCGTAGATTGGTTTGATAATATAAACTCTTGATGCTATTCCATCACTTTTCAATTTATGATAGTCAATCAAGGATAGTCTTTCAAGCTATTTCAAACCTTAATAATGCGCATAAACCTAATTGTGATGGGTTTTCTACATATTTTTTGAAGGATTGTGTGCGTGAATTATGCACAGCACTTTGCATTCTATTTAAAAAATCTATATAACTCCACTCATTGATAAATGGAACGTAGCCACGATTACACCTATTTTCAAAGCGGGTATGAATAATGATGTCTCAAACTACATAGCCATTTTCAAGCTATCTAATATATCTAAAGTTTTTGAAGACATTGTTTGTATATAATTGGTCTTTCTTTTGCGTTGTACATCGACCCTAACCACCGTGGATTTATGCCTGGCAAGTCAGATATTACGAATTGACTGTATTTAGTAATTTCTGCATTAATGTTTTTAAGTGACTTTGTTAGGTGCATGTTATGTATACCTATTTTACAAACGCTTTTGACAAAGTATGCCACACTCTTGTTTTGAAAAAAAAATTTTTCAAACTTGGTATACATTCTTATTTATTGAATTGGCTTTATTTTTTACTTTGTAATCGTGTTTACTGTGTTGTTATTAACGGTACTCGATCTATGAACTAAGTAGCTACTTCTGTTCTTCCTCAAGGAAGGGTTTTAGGCGCTCGAATTCAAACGCAAAAGTGTTATTTGCTTTGTATTTCCTGGAAAATCGCAATTGTTAATGAGCTACGTCATACAATGCTAATGGTAGCATCAAAAAACGCCATGGAAGTGGATATCTAAAAACAGCAATATCGGCAGAAATGGTTCATTTGGCGAAAAAACTTAAAGCATGGGTCACATATTCTAAAATTAAATACGATTAAAGCCCTACAAAATACAGAAAGTGCAAGATTTAATACAAGAGAAAAGGTGTTAAAACACTTGCACGTTATTGGCGAGCTTGAAAATGTGGTTTTTCCTGATGAAACAGTTTTCACGGTTCAGCAATATGTTAACAAAACAAAACGATCGTGTATGGTGTAAATCAAAAGGCAATTTAGATCAGCTAATTGCTCTGCGAAAGCAAGCACCTGCATCAGTGATGGTTTGGGCCGCGGTAACTGTCACAGAACGCTCACCACTCGTTTTCATTGAACAGGGTGTTAAGTTAAATCAACAAATTTACCGTGAAAGATTTAAACGATGCTTTGTTACTTTGTGCACGTACATAAAATCGGTGAAAACCATTGATTGTTTCAATAAGACTCGGCATCATCCCACAAAGCCAGAGAAACCCAACGTTTTTTACAAGCTATCGTTTCCATTCATCATTTCTTCACAACAATGACCAGCATATTATTATTCGCGCTAGGTGGCTACATCGAACAATAACACATTTTAAAACAATAAAGCGTTAAGCGTGTTAAGCGGCTGTCTATAAAAAGGCACCGCATCACATTTCAACATAATATTGATTTTAATAAAGAAGTTTTTCATTCAAAAACACAAAAGTAGTTTTGTATGGGGGCTTCCCCAAAATGTACATGTAAAGCGTCCGTCCACTAGAAGCTACCATATAATTTACACAGGCCTACAAATACCGGCGACATGTCAGTTGTTGGAAAGCTGATGGTCATTTCTGAAGTAATTTGCTGCGTAGAATCCAAATCCGTGGTCAGAATTGGCCCATCATGTCAGGATTTTGAGATAATTGAGGTTATGTACCCGGGTAATGACGTTGAACTTCAAATAGCCATAACTTTGTGAAAAAAATTTGATCTCTTGAACTCTTAAAATAAAGGGTACGAGTGGTACTAAATGATGTAATTGGAGAGACAGAACACAAAATTTGTTTGCACCCTGTACATAACCTCAAAAGTAGGCAAAATCGCCGTTTTTCGGGTACATAACCTCAAATATCTCTCTCGGAAATGACACTCAGCTTTTTAACAACTACACCATGTTGACCTGTGTTATTAAGTTAAATTTGACTACAATGAAGAAGTTTTTGAAACAAAAAAGGTAAAGTGGGCGGTGGGTTTGCATAGGGGCTATCCAATTGGGTCAATTTAGATAATTGGATTGGTCCCGAAAAAATGCGCAACCACATACATAGGGACAGACAGACAGACGGACATGGCTAGATCGACTCGTCGTGTGCGGAGTTTCTGCGCCTGATGTGATGTCTTTATGTTGCGCCTCGTTTACATACACGCAACATTTAAGCAAATAGCAACTGCACCTTGTAGTTGCGAAAAAGTGTTTTCATTCAAGTTTTTGACCGCAACTTCGATCAGCAGTTATTTCAACTACTTGTGGAAAAATTGAAGTACTTATCTCGAAAAGACACAAATTTTCACCAATGCATTCCACTGGAGAAGCGCATAGCAATAGCCCTTTACACGTTGGGCTCCTCCGCGAAATACCGCACTATCAGCTATTTGTTCAGAGTCCAAGGCGAGTGTGTGCAACATTGTGCAAGAGTTTAGCATTGAAGTGTGGAAACTTCTTGCGCCTTACTATTTGAGCCCAGACTTTCTGACACAGGAGAAAGCGCACGAATGTGTCAAAGGATTCGAAGCGCTTGGATTTCCGCAATGCTTTTGAGCGATTGGTAAATGCAAAAATATTAACTTTTCAATATATTGATTTTATATTATATGTCACATAGAAGTAAGGCCACCACAGGAAGATGCCACCGATTTAAGTTAACGTTCGATGAGGCGTTATTGATGTTGCTACTTTCGTCAGTCAATGAAACTGCAAAACAAATAAAAATATATCGTATTTAATATCTTGAAACAAATAGACTTTTACTAGAGTTGAACTGACTACAGTTAAACTTACGATTGGTCATGCTCGATGAGTACAGTAAGGCATTTAGCTTTTCGAAATGTTCCCAATCAGACGTCGATCCACCCGATGGTCCAACTTTGTCCTTTTCTTGACTGCAATATAAAAGTTGTTTAATCAAAATAAAATAATATTGACACATATAAAATTACCAATATTTTCGCTTTAAGGTCTCCAGCTTCTTTTTAATGTCATTCGCAGTCATTTTCAATCCATACTCCACAATTTTGAGCGCCATATCCGCATATACGAGTATGTGAATATTTTTCCGCTGCCCACGTAATTCATTACCTTTTTCTTGCCAAATGTCAATTAATATTCTTTCTATATGCTCTGGCAAAAATTCCCGTTTATTTTCACGCTACACTCTGACAATAATTAAGTAAAATTATCAATTTATAACAATTATGCTAATTGTAATAAAAATCGACGAAATTTCAGTGCTCTAAATCACTTTTTGCTACAATTCTAGTGTTTTTAATCAAAAACACAACTTCTAATTGAAATTCAAATGTAACTGACATATTTTACTATGAAATGTTGCGTTTTGTTGCCTGCAACTACCACTTGTTGCAAGTTGCGAAATTGTTGTGTGTATGTAAACGACAAAATTGAACGTGGAACGTGGGAAGCCAATATTAAATTTGGTTTGAAATTTGTTAAACTATTTTTAAAAATATTATTTAAAAAAAAAACAAGAAAGAACGGTAACTTCGGTTGAACCGAAGCTCTAATACCATCCACACGAAATTTTAAATTGTATTGTTAAACATAAATGTGGGGGGTTTAAAAAGGGGCTACCCCAAACATATGGGGTTACCTAAAAAAGTGGGCGAGAGCAGTTGTCCATTAAAATCCACGAAATCCAATTTTAAACAAATTTTAACACAAATAAAGAATTTGTTTATAAAAAAAACAAAAGTTGTCGGTGAGTTTGTTTTTGAGGCTACCCCCAAAAAGTGACACGCCCATTATTCTATGTATGATAAGCGGCTATCCGCACCACATCGCATTTCAACCTTATATTGACAAAGAAGTTTCTCATACAAAAAGTCAAGAGTGGTCGGCGGGTTTGTATGGGAGCTACCCCAAACAGTGGGCGGGTCCCACCCATTAATGTATATGTGAAGTATCCGTCTACTAGAAGCTACCGTATCAATTATTTAGTTGATATTGACTACAATAAGAAAAATTTCATATAAAAAGTCAAAAGTGGGCGGTGGGTTTGATGGGGGCTACCCCAAAGAGTGAGCGTGCCGGATCAATCTTGATACTCTATTAAACTGCAATAATTAGAAGTGTGTGTGCAAATTTTCAACTGGGTAGCATAAAATTTTGGTGACCAAAAAATGCGCAACAAGATACAGACGGACAGACGGACATGGCTAGATCGACTCGTCTCGTCGAGCTGATCAAGACTATATATACTTTACGGGGTCTACGATGGCTCCTTTATTGCGTCTCGTAGAGTTGATCAGGAATAAGTATTCTTTATGGGGTATGTTATAGTCGAGCATATATCCAGCGCTGGAATGCTTGGACTTTCAATTCGCCTGTATTATACGCATGTCAAGTTTAGTAAAAAATTTTGTTGTCACGCCCACAAATAACATATTCAGATGTTATTCATAAATTTCTGATTTTCTGCGAAATGCCCATCATACGCATCCGTTAGATAGTTACACACAAGGTAAATCAAACCGGTCTGTTAAAATCGGTGATACTTAAAAAAGTATGTGTAGATATTGCAATAAATATTAAAAATCTGAACTAAATGGTATTTGGAACTTAGTAATTTTTACCTCATTCACAAACTGAACACTTATTAGAAGTATTAATACTTCTGCTTTCATAATTTAGTAATTTAATTTTAACTGTCAACATCTGCAACAATTCTCACATGAACAACTCAACTCAAAGCCAGCCAAACAGAAAGGCTTATAAAAGGTGCATTCAGATGATGAACGCATGGATGGCAAATATGTTCCCTGCATAGCCTTTTTGTGTCTGTGTACGTTAATGAAACACAGAATAGTCCTTGAACTGAATAAGGCAGCGACATTCGTCCTAAAATAACGAAAAACAACCAAAAGTACCAAACTGAGGTTGGTGGATCAAAATAAAAACAAAAAATTTCAGTGAAGCGTATGTGGGCCTAAGAGGTCGTAACAACCGACAGACGAAAGGCGACCGACAAAGGAACACAGAGTAGCAAAACACTTTCTTTGCTGCTTTGTGACATATCATGAAAATATGTGACTGAATGACAGAATTCTGCAACTCATGAAAACTACTGCTCCTTCCACACTTGTTCCTACAATATTTGCATGTGGCCGTGGCCATGTAAGTTTTTATGCTATTCAGACACCAGTGACCCTTTTCATTCAAATTTAAGTTTGCTGTGTAAGTATTGAGAGCAAAATATTTTTATAAAATGGATAATTTTATATACCTACAAAGGAATCCGGCTCTGGATGTAATATAAGTCAGGCGAGCGAACTACTAATGACTTTAAGTAGTCAAACATATTCAAAAAACTGGAAACCAAAATTAAAAAAAAAAAACTCAATAAAACTTTAAAAGAGTAAACGGGCACTTACAGCAAACAAATGCAGAAAATGTAAATATGTACGATTATTTAAAATATAACAATCTTTGATCGAACCGAAGATTTAATACCCTTTACATGAAATGTCAAACTGTACAGTAATTGGTTTTATATTCACGAGTATATCCCAAAAAGTTGAACATTTATTTGAATACAAAAATAAACAATAACTTTAGTCGAGCTGCTCGACTCTACTAAAGATGGCACACAGAAAACTTTTTGAAATAAACTTGTAGTGTGACATCTACATTCAAACCGTGACGAATATGACTAGATCAAATTGTCTCGTTGAGCTGATCACAATTATACTTGTACAACTACTGGAGTCTCAGAGATTTGTTTTATTTGTTATTGGTTTTTTGGTAAATAATCACGAACAAGCAAAGTCAAAATTTAGCAAAATCATACCAAAAAATTGCATGGGATAAGCCAAGAGATGTGCATCCTCATCAACTTCTCTAATAATGATTCGACGATTCTCCATAACAATTTCCTTTACTGCTTCAACGTTTTCATCGGTTGTTGACTTGCTGGGGCCTCCAGTTCGGTCGTTGTCATCAATATCTGCTCGGCCTTCTGTGAATAGCACATAACTTTATTTTTCACCCAAAATTTAATACAGTTTGTTTGATCGATTTGATCGATTTTCGATAGACAACAAGTCAAACTAGTTTAAACAAGTTGTAGCTTGTAGTGACTTGGTTCAATCGACCAAACCAAATGAAAATACAATGCGAATGAACAAAGCAAACAAAGCAGTCTTATGCAATTTACGTTTGAAACCATGGTGTATTCGCTAGCTGTTATCTGTTTTGTTCCTTTCCATTTATTTTCAGATAGCAGAAAAATAATAAACTGTTCATATCATAATTTTTTATCACCACATAATCGCCTTCCTGGTATTTCGTTAAAGCTTTTCTTTTTCAGTTAACATAATTTTCATTAAACTTCTGAGCTTGCCTCTAACATTCTCTAGCTTTTAATCTAATTTGTTCTAAATTCTTTGTAACTCTTGTCCTTGATCGATAATATTTTCTTTAGGACTATCAGCCACCTTGCCTTTCTGGTTTACTCCAAATAGCATAACACTCGGTTGACCATTTATCATTCTATTTATTGTGTTATTTAGTGTGAATAATTCTGTTTCCAAAATTTTGTCCCAACCTATATTTATCTCCGGGTCTATCATTTTTGCTAACATTTGTCCTAAACTTCTATTGACCCTCTCAACTTGTTCGTTTGCCCGCGGCGAACCTGTTGCTATTTTAACATATTTAATATTACATTCTTCTAAGAAGTCAATAAACTCATTTGAAGTAAAGGTACTTCCTCTATATGAAACTATAATTTTTGATTTTCTGTACAATCTAAAATAGCCACCTAAAGCTTTTAGCACTTCCCTGGATTCGGTTGTCTTTGTTGCATATAATCTAACAAATTTGGTAAACGCGTTAATAATTACTAAAATATATTTCTTAAGACACTTTTTTTTTTGTTTTTTTTTTTGTTTTATCTATTTATTTGCCATCAGTTCGATGCAGGAACAATAATCAAATTTTCTGACTACTTCATTTTCACATTTACGGTTTACATATTATATTAACATATAATTACATAATAACCTAACTTAATCTTAATGTTCTTGAACATGACAGATCTAACGGGTGCACACAGCTGACATGCCCGACTCTACCTACAATGAAGTAACTATAGCGACATATGCTGACGATACATCAATTCTTGCTACAGCTTCCAGTGCTAAAGCAGCAACTCAATTGCTTCAAAACCAACTGAACAAAACCCAAGACTGGATGAACAAGTGAAATATCGCAGTAAACGCAGCCAAGTCCGTTCATGTCTTATTCGCACTTCGACATAAGGGTAACGATCGGGCTTTAATGGCGTGGTGATTCCTAAACGAAACAAAGTCAATTATCTAGGCTTTTGGCTTGACAAAAAGCTAACTTTTAGAGACCATATAGTGGCGAAAAGGAAGCAATTAGACCTAAAAACGCGTCGGATGTATTGGGAATTAGGCCAAAAATGTACAACAAAGTCAGACTATACAAAGCCATACTTAGCCGGTCTGGACTTACGGCATCCAGCTATGGGGTGTGGCAGCTGTATTAAATATCGAAATACTTCAACGGTATCAAAACAACACCCTTAGGAAAATCACTCGAGCTCCGTGGTATATACGCAATGACAATATTCATAACGATCTTCAGATGCCAAGTATAGCTGAAGAAATTAAGAGCATAGCACCAGATACATAGAAAAACTTGATCAGCACTGTAATATTCTTAAGATCCTTAAGACTCCTTTATAATTAATGGGTCCATAATGATCAATGTGTATCATTTCGAAAGGATTGTCGCTTTTTGGGACACTATGAACAAAGCCTTCAACTTTTCCACTCTTTGACGAAAAACCAATACATTTTAGGCAGCTTCTAATGTGATCTTCAACTTTTTTCTTATGCAGCACATCATTTCTCATTTCATAGTATTTATGTTCAACTTTCATTATGTGCATATTTCTGTTCAAATTATTCTCACGCTGTATACGCTTATCTATTTATTTCACACTAGCTTATACCCGGCGCGTTTCTGCCATTCCACCTGCCTCTCCTTCCCACTGCCACTACTTTCCCTGCCAATCCTTCCCCCTGTCCCACCTTCCCCACGCCCTCTTACCCAACCACTTATTCCCCAACTCCTTCCCCCTGCAACTGCTTTCAATTTGGCTATATTACCGGGTTTAAAATGATTGAATAAATTATGTTTATTTTAATTGTTCAAAACTTCTCTGTATACTATATTAGATGTAATATTATTACTTGGTACCAAAGTATATTGTCGTTCAGGATTTCCAATCCGAGATAAGCCAACACATAACTGCACATGGGAAAAACACTGCTTTCTCAGGTCAATGCCGACCAGAGAGAATGTTTGACCCTGGGACTTATTAATAGTGAGGGCAAAAGATATCTTGATGGGATACTGCAGCCTTTTAAATGGTATGGGTAAATCCGTCGGAATCATGGGTATGCGCGGAACATAAGCCAGTTGTACCAATGCTGGCCCTGTGAGAATGGCCGCCACGATTATATTCTCCCGCAACATCATTTATAAGCAGCCTTTCGGTGCTAGTCTCCCTAGCACTTCTTGCTGAGGTAATTGCTCTTTGGCTGTCAAGCCAAATGCGAATGTTCGTTGCTAGACTTCTTATCACGTAATTCTAACATATTCTGGCTATGGTTAGACCTTATGTCTAAATTTTATTCGCGCTGCGACCTTTCGGTGCTGGACTCTCTAGCACGCGCTTGCGATCTGTATTCTCTTTCACTCGCAAGGCGCTGTGCATGCTCAGAGGAAGTCTCCCATTCGGCGTACTATAGCCGCTCTTGTCTGGGATGTATGTGTAGATAGTTGTGATTTTCTTTAAGGCATACTGACGTTATATATTCAGAACCTTTTATGGAAACAATAAGACAGAAAGTAGCACTGAAAATAACTTTTTAAGGAAACAATAAAGTAGAAAGAAGTTCTGAAAAGAACATTTCATATCATTCAAATATAAAGAAAAAAAGTAGTTTTAATAAGAACTTTTTATTAAAACAATGTCGAAAGTGTGCGTATTACTTTTCAAAAATTTCAATTTCGTCAACGTCCACTGCGTAAGGAACTGACCGATGCTACGCAATGGCACACCGTCGCGTTTGCCGCGCAAGTTAATATCACCCACCAGCAAATGATAACACCATGACATTGGATGACATCGTAACCAAATATACATCTCCAACATACAATAAGTAAACTGTAACTTTTCTGCTTTACATAAAAATTGAAAAAAGATAATCTTTAAGTATAAATAATGGTTCGCTCATGTGAGCAAGTTAATCTTAAGATTCATCTCGATGTTCAAGCATCTTTTAATATTTTTAATATTATTAATAAAATTAGGAAAACAGTAATAATTTAAAACCGAGTTTTATTTCAACAAAAAATAGTACTAAAGTGATATTTAATTCGCGCGAATATTAATAAAATTGTCTCACGTATTTGATATTTTAAATTATCTCTTACATTCGTTCTTTCTCTTTAATCACGCACACATGACCATATGAGACAAACACATGAGCGCTATACAATATGTTGCTTTTAGCTTTACATCATGTTTTAATTATCGCCATCTCGCTCATACTAATTTCTGCCTACATTATACGTATACTTTATTTCCTTCTCTTTTATCACGCACACATTACCATGTAAGACAAACACATGAACAATCCTCAATTTGTGGCTCTCAGCTTTACATCATGTTTTAATTATCGCCATCTCGCTCATACTAGTTTCAGCCTACATTATACGTATACTTTCTTTCTCTTTTATCACGCACACATTACTTTACAAACACATGAACGCTCTGCAATATGTGGCTTTCAGCTTTACATCATGTTTTAATTATTACCATCTCGCACATACTAATTTCTGCCTACTTTATACGTATACTTTCTTTCTCTTTTATCACGCACACATTACTTTACAAACACATGAACGATCTACAATATGTGGCTTTCAGCTTTACATCATGTTTTAATTATCGCCATCTCGCACATACTAATTTCTGCCTACTTTATACGTATACTTTCTTTCTTTCTCTCTTATCGCGCACATAACCATATGGGGCTTTCAGCTTTACATCATGTTTTAATTAGCGCCATGTCGCTCATACAAACTATTTTACATTTCATTTATATTTACATTTATTCATTACATGTATGTGTATATCGTCTTAAAAGCCTTTGTTATTCACAAATAACGTGGCTTTCTATTGGTAAAAGAATTTTCAAAATCGGTTCAGTAGATCCAGATATTACCCCCTACAACGCCACAAACCTACAAACTCACAAACTTTACCTCTTTATAATATTAGTATAGATTATTAAATTTTAATAGTGTACACTTCAACTAAAAAAACTCATAAATATTTTTTGTTTATATGCAGCCCTGGCTTTAAAGCCAGCTGTTCGATCACAGGCAATAGTAAAAACGTGGGAAACTTTTTATTTACTTTGAGAGCTTACCAATAATATTCTGTTCTAAAAAACTTAAATCAAAATAATAGAATAGAAAAGCCAGGGTATGTAGAATGTTTATATTAAAAGAAATGTTGTTCATGTTTGTCAATGTGTTTTTTGTGCGCATTAATTTGTGATGTCCAAAACTAGAGAAAACTTAGCCAATGTGCCCCGATTATGAGTAAAAACTAATTTTGTGCGTATTTGTGCGAGAATGTATAGTGCAAACTGTATATAAACTGATCTTAAACATCGTTTTTGCGCCTTTTTGTCTCCTTTCATTTTTTGTAGATGAGGTTGAGTTCGTCTACGAAAAGCTGCTCGGTATTTATATAGAGAATAATCGAAAAGCTTCCGCTGTTTCGAATTGGATTGTTGAAAAGAATGAAATTAATAATAAAGTAAGGAGCTTTTACCTACACATCCAAAAATATGTAGCAAAATGCGGCAGAAATATGAACAAATTTAAGAAAAATCATAACAAATGGCTTTTGTCCAAAATGGTTATTAAAAATGATACAACGTTGTCATCAAATGCTAAGACGTCAACATCAAGATCAGTTGGACGCCCACCGATTGAATATGTAAATGCAGGACCACGTCTGAAGAGAAAATTGGCATCCGATTTAGCTGGTAATCAAGGCCACAACACATCTCTTCTTGTGCATGCTGCTGCAGTGTCGGCCGCAAAATCGAACGAAAAAGACACCGCTCTAGTGTTGAAACACACATTTCTTACTCCGTGTAACCCCAATAAGGTAAAGAAAAAACTTTTTGCCTTGAAGAACGAGTACCATTAACGGCGAATGAGGCTTTAGCATTTCTGCTTACAAATTCATTGACTAAAAGCCAATACAACAACTTTCGCGATCCCAGCAATTGCCGAACGTGTGATCATTTTCCCGCTTACAACAAAGTGAGAGAAGCTAAATCCAAATGTAGGCTTCTTGATATTACTGTAACCGATATAGTCGCTTTGCAACTAGTTACCGCATAATTCAAATGAAAGAAGATATATTTAAGCAGTTTCGAAATATTTCCAGTGTGACTCTTATTGCAAGTTATGGATATGACGGAGCAACTGGGCAAAGTACATATAAACAACCATTTTTCGGCTGCGATCCAACTGTTTTCGACCAATCCCTTTTTGCGACAACAATAATTCCAATAAAATTAATGGATGATATTGGAAACATATTGTGATTAAATCGTACTCATCAGTCTGTTAGATTTTGTAGGCTAATCAAACTTAAATTTGTCATAAAGAGCAAAGACTATATTCTTAAAGAAACCATGGTTGTCTGTAAAGTCGGTTTACGGACGATAATTTTACGTGATAACGGCATATATCTATACTAATATAAGAGTTTGTTTGTTTGTTTGCTTGAACGCAGTAATCTCAGGAACTACTGATCCGATTTGAAAAATTCTTTCAGTGTTAGTTAGATCATTTATCGAGGAAGGCTATAGGCTATATATCATCACGCTAAGACAATAGGAGCGGAGCACCAATATTAATATAAATCTAAAATCTATGTATATATGTATGTATGTATGTGTGTATGTGAGTACGCTAGCAAGCGAACTAGATGTTGTTATGAGCTAAAGAGGTCAATGATGAGTTGGTGTTTTTAAAATTTTATTACTAATATTATATGTATTTAAACAGAACATTTTTTTTAGATTTTTCTAATTTTATTAGGATTGGAGGTAGAGTAAAGGAGCATGTTGAAGGTGGGGAAGGAGTGTCAGGGGGTAGGAGTGACAGGGGGAAGGAGTAGCAAGAGAAAGAGGGGGGCCGCGTACAACGTCTGTACAGTTGTAAATGGAAGAAGCATTACAGTAAAATATGATCTGCATATGACACTTTTAGATGGAAAAGTTTTAAATATTTTGACCGAAACTAAATCTTGCCAATGACGGTAATACAGTAAGGAGAGCATTTGCAAAACCTAAGCTACTTGCTCAAACCTTAGGTCTTGATGAGTCTCTCATGGATTCTTTTCACAACATTTTAATTCCAATTTCTTGGCAGCAGCCAATTAATGCAGAACTGTTTCAAAAATATTGCCAGAAAACCATATCACTGTATATGTCCTTCTACTCATGGTTTCCGATGTCAGCAACTGAACATAAAGCATTAATACACGGCTTCGAAATAATTGAAGCATCTGTACTGCCAGTAGGTGTTCTTGGAGAAAACGCCTCAGGCGGTGACAGGCGGTCACATGCTCGAAACGATACAAGTTAACCGATGTTTTTCAAAGAGCAATGGATTCCTCAGATCCTCTTGTATCGAGCTTTTATCTGACTAAAAGATTGGATCAAAGCAAAGAAATCAGATTGCCAGCAGCTGTGATTGAACTTTTAGAATGACCAAGTTTTGAAAATCTTTTTAATAATGATAACAACAATAATATTTCCCTAGAAAGTGAGATTGATTCTGACAATTGTGACAGTGAAGATTCTAATTCTAATTCTGAAACTGAAAAAACCTTTTTGATAGAAATAGACGTAGAAGTAAATTATTAATATTTTGTTGTAATCTGAAACACTAAAGTTGAATAATTTTTAAACATGTTTAATAGAATTTTTTTCCTTATTAGTGATAAGTTTAAATGTACAAATAAAAATTGAAAAATTATATGAATGTATGCTAGCATAATGGATTAAGGTTCAAAAATCTATAGTCGGTAAGAGTAGGCGAGGTCAGATCGGTCTGAAATTAAAATATATTTTCAAGTACATCGATACAATAATTTGTACCAAATTTTAAGTCTCTAGCATTATTATTTTCATTTACGTCAAAAAATCGGGTGTCTGGCCCAATGTGCAATGCATAAATTATAGCTAGAGTCTCCAATTCATAACTATGGTATTTTGTTTCCGACTCTGTTGACCTTTTCGAAAAATAAAATATTGGGTGCCATTTCGTATCTGCTTTCTTTTGGACTAAAACTGATCCAAACCCTAAAGAGCTTGCATCACAGCGCAACTCAGTTTCGGCTACGTGGTCATAAATTGCTAATACGGGCGACTCTACTAATTTGTTCTTTAACGTATCAAATGAATTTAACTCTTTTGTACCTAAATTAAACTTTCTATCCTTCTTCGTAAGATCGTGAAATGGCTGTAATTAAAAATTTGTTTAAAAATCTTCTAAAATAGGTACATTATCCTAAAATACTCTGAATTTCGAGAAATCTGAAACTGAGAAATCTTTAATCGCTTTCAATCCCTTATGGTCCGCTCTAATACCATTCTCATCAACTGAATACCCAAAATATTGAATACTACTTTGCAGGAATTTCGAACTTAACTACGGTTAGTTTTCTGGAGAGGTGACATAAATTGGCTATAGTCGCTGAATTACCGTTTTTGCAAAACTCATGTATGCACGCACGGTCCGCTCCCGAGAAACGCTCCATAGCGACTAAATTCCCAAAAGCTAGGCTAACGATTGACATACCCCCCGCGCCCCACGGAATAGTTGCGTTCACGCAATCATCAAATCACATGTAAACTATTTTTTGAGCCACCCAGTACTTAAGTAGAATATACATAACTACTTACGTCCTAAGGATTATAAATACACTTCTACTTATAATTATACATAATTATAATTATACATTACATATACTTATAATTATACATTACATATTTTTGGATGATGACAAGAGTGGGGCGGGGAGAAACACAGCTGAAAGTATATACGCGCTTATTTACTCCCATTGTTCTCATTATTACGTGAAATATTCATAACCATTTCGTTTTTAGGGTTCCGTACCAAAGGGTAAAAGGGGACCATATTACTAAGACTCCGCTGTCAGTCCGTCTGTCTGTCTGCCTGACACCAGGCTGTATCTCATGAACCGTGATAGTTACGCAGTTGAAATTTTCACAGATGATGTATTTCGGTTGCCGCTATAATACTATAATACAAATATTAAAAAACAAAATAAAATAAATATTTAAGTGGGTCTCCCATACAACAGACATGATTTTTTTTTATAGATAATTGTACCGAACCATTCGTGCGCGCGAGTCCGACTCGCACTTGGCCGGTTTTTATTTATATATGTACGTTTAGGAACCAGAATTTTACTTTGTTGACTAGTATCCGGCCACGACAAGTTAACGGCAATTTCGTTACTAAATATCGCCTGAGTCCTGTTCTCCAATAGTAGCTGGAGTTGATCGTATGACCAAGTAATATTGTATTGTGAACAACAATAAATATTAAGATCAAAGACATCTGGTGATCTAGCCATAGAATCAGACGTTGATTTCACAAACATCGATAAGATGTAACGGTAGACACGCAGCAGCAGAGACATAAACGGTAGAGTTAGGTTTAGAGTGTTATTAAGAAGTAGTAATAAGAGTTTGTCCTTAAACAGAGCTCAATAAGTAAACACCCAAATTTATAAAAACTTACATGCGCTTGGTTTGATTTGTCGAATGTATCGAATCGAATGTACGTAGCCCGCGAAATTTGAAAAGCCACCTATTTTGTATACATACGTTTCCACAAATTTATTATATGTGTTTACGCCACAGTGGCCACACACCGGTTAAAAACTAATATCTATAATAATAAGTAAATTGCATTAGGGGGGGTGGGCTTTCTCACGACTTACCCATACATAAGAAAATACGAAACGGCAAGTTATGCTATAGGCGGAATAATATTGAGTAGTGCATGTCACGACATTACAATTATAATATAGAATACAATAATAAATAAAATTATAAATAAAATTATAAATTAGCAGAAAAAAAAATGGATGAGAGTGAGCGCCGCCGCTGTAGAAAAATATGAGCCAATCTATGAATATAATGTGCACGTTTGCATTTAAAATTTGAATACAAAATTTCAATTTTGTTTTTTTTTCATTTTGCTTTTGCTTTGGTTTTTTATCGATCGAGTTGGCAGGTCACTTTGCAAAAAATTCTGATAAATTTATGGGCGCGCCGAACTCAGCGATACGGTTATAGGCTTAATAAGAGTCGTGACATTGAAAACTACCTTATCGCATGAAAAAATATGAGCGGTAAAGTTATAGGCAAGTCATGAAAATGGCCCTTAGGAGATATGTTGTGAAGTTAATTTTTTGATAACATATAGTGTAACAATCCTTAGTGCGCCTGTGGATATTATAGTGAGCAATATTTATAGCAGTTTAAATCCATCAACATTTGCAGCTTTTTTTTTGGAGGTCTCACCCACGAGGAAGATCGCCGCACCCGGATTAACGTGGAGGCTCTAATGGTGACGCCATTGGAGAAACAATATGCTTGTCCCTTTGGCTACAGCATATAAATAGCAACATCTAACAATAGTTATTATCAACAAGATTTGTACAATTGGTGGGCTCTATCGGGTGTCATACAGACCAATGCTGCACCATGTTCGTGTAACATTTTAAATGATTCCGTTGCCGTTATTCCATTGGAAACACAAAACTTCAAGCAAAATCGTTCAATGTAAATAGACAACTCCTCATGCAATATCCTTAAAACTTATTTTGTCTTATTTAATGACAAATAGTGACACAATATATAAAAACTTCAAATTGATTTACGACATTTTTATTTTTCACCTAGTGCACTTCATGAATAATGCCTCATATTAATTTTATTCGAAAATAATTTTAATGTCCTTAGCTTGCTCTGCTTCTTTTTTTTATAAAATAAATATGCATATTCCTAATAGTATTGTTAGTGTTCAACATTTTAATTTCAGTTAAAGGTTTAGTTGTGTTTCCCACTCATTGGGATTTGTTTCTTAATATTAGTCAAGGTTTTAAGGTTCTAAACCAAGGGTGCCCAAAAGTTTCTTATGGAAGTGCAAACACAAATACATTCAAAGTTTAAAAACAAAAAATTTATTTCAACATGTACACTCTAAAAAAATATACATATATGAAAAAATGTGTTTATTAAAATTTTCTTTAATTCTTCCATGATCCTTCTAGTAAATCATCTAGATTTATGCCAAGTTCAGTTGTAGATAATTTCAATAAAGCTTCCAAATGTTCATTGCTTATTCTGTTTCTGTGATTGTTTATTATTATCTTCATATTCGAAACAGCACTTTCACAAATATATGTGCTACCAAATATAGAATATAAACTTAAAATATCTTTGTGAAGTAAAGTATATTTGTTTGATTTTAACGATTTCCAAAAGTCAATTCCCTTTAATTCAGAGTCGCATTGCAAATCACATAACTCCAATTGTAACTCGGGCTTTGGTTCATGTATGCTGCACGTCATTGGACTATAAAAAACTGGCATAATTTGTTTAATGTACGCAAGGCCATTAAATCTTTTTTCTATTTTTTTTTTTTTAAATCATCAAGATAGCTTTTATGGTTACCAAATTCAAAAGTTGAAGTCTTGAACTCATTTAACACAATTTTTAAACATGGAAAGTGCCACAGTTTCTTTATATCCAAATCATGTACGAAAAATTCGATCTTTTTAAGGAAGCCTTCGATTAAATCTACCAATTCGAAAATATATTTTATTTGCCTTGAAATATTGTGAAATATTAAGGCAATTTAGATAATTTGTTAAATCGGTAAGAAACGCAAGATTGATATTAAATTCTTGAGATTAAATTTCTTCCAAAATGTCAAAATGTTTTAATTCCGTTTCCATGAACTGAATTATTTCCTTCCGAAATTCAAAAAAGTGCTCAAGACATCTTCCTCTACTTAACCATCTCACCACAGTAAACATAAGCAGATCTCCACATTGAGCTTCGCATTCTTCAATCTAAACTGTTAATCTCTCTCTCTCTCTCTCTCTCTCTCTCTATCTCTCTCTCTCTCTCTCTCTCTCTCTCTCTCTATCTCTGTGTGTGCTATCTCCCACAGATCAAAGCGTTGTTTTTGGAAAAGCGAACTTTCGCGCATAGATATTTTTGATATTTGGTGCTTCAAAATCGGTTCAAATGCTGGAAAAGTATACGATGTCTTGAAAAACAATATTGAAAATAAGGGCATTTCACATTTGAAGAAAAATCTCTATATTATAATTGCAAAATTAAAAGTTCTGAAAACACCTTCTGATTGGCTTGTCCAGAAGGAATAGATTCTCAAAGAATCAAGAATCAAGATTAAGGACTTCCTAGAATAAGTGTCCGGAGAAGTGTTCAAGGAGAAGAAAGCAGAACTAGCAGAAATTGATGTGTCCGCTGCTGATGATTTGCGTTTTGATACCCTACACACGAATCCATCGATTTTGACAGCAAACGTTAATGAAGTAAGCGTATAACGGAAGGAAATTTAACAAAACATCAATATTTTGACCCACCAGACCAAATAACTGTTAGCGAATCTCACGCAGAAGCTGAGCTGTGAAGTCTATTGGACCATACCGCTATGCGGATACTTGAGCTAAACAGCGATGTAATTAATGAAGTTTTGTATGAGTCTGTAAATGGCCTTACATTAATAGGGAAATGGGGTTTTGATGGCAGTTCGGGACACAGCGAGAAAAACAGGTGCGGTCCATATTACCAAAAGAAGCTGCTGAATCTAGGAACAAAGACGTCAACAAATTTCAACTCCAGAACACGTGCAAAATTTCACGAGTTTAAACAAATACGGATTGTTTAATCCAAACGTTTAATCGTTTTCTTCTAAATTCCGAGCCTTTTATAACGGGACAATGCGAAAATTACCAAACAAACAAAAATAAATTTTAATAAAATGTGTTTTTGATTTGCTAGAATAAATTTGAAATCGATTGTCATTTAGCATTTTTATAATTTTTACACCATTCACACATAGTGTGAAATGGTATTATCAGTTTGTCTGAAAGTTTGTAACGCATTAATGGAGCCATCGTAGACCCCATAAAGTATACATATTCTTGATTAGCTCGACGAGACGAATCGATCTAGCCATGTCCGTCGGTCTGTCTGTCCGTCTGTCCGTCCGTATGTTGTTGCGCATTTTTTGGGGACCAATTTGTATGCTATCCAGTTGAAATTTTGCACATATACTTCTTTTTATTGTAGTTTAATAGAGTATCAAGATTGACCTGCCACGGCCACTATTTGGGGTAGCTCCCATACAAACCTACTGCCCACTTTTGACTTTTTGTAAGAAAACCTTTTTTATTAAAGTCAATATTAGGTTGAAATGCGATATGGTGCCTTTTAAGAGACAGCCGCTAAACATACATAGACAATTGGGCGTGGCCCGCCTACTTTTTAGAGGTAGCCCAGAACACAAACCCACACACACCCATCGTGCAATTTTGTGTTCATTATGAAAAAATCCTTCATTTAGATCAATATTAGCTTGTAATTTGATTTTGTGGATTTTAATGGACAACCGCTTCATACACATATACAAATGGGTGTGTCCTGCCCACTTTCTGAGGTAGTCTCATATAAACCCACTGTTCACTTTTATGCATTTGTATGGAAGACGTCAATATCAACTTGAAATTCGATATGGCGGCATCTTACACATCTACTACATCGCTTCATACACATCTACTACTGAGCGTGTACGATCCCCTATTTAAACCCCCACTTTTATGTATTACTATACTATTTAAAGTTTCGTGTGAATGGTATTAGAGCTTCGGTTCAACCGAAGTTAACGTTTTTTCTTGTTTATACTTAAATTATTACCCCATTTTTTCTATTATGTTCAATATTGTTTTATTTTTTTATACCATCTAAAAAGTGGGCGTGGCGGGTCAATCTTGATACTCTATTAAACTGCAAGAAAAAGAATGTGCCAATTTTAAACTGGAAAATATTCGCAACAACATACAGAATGACTGACAGACGGGCACGGCTACATCGACTCGTCTTATACTGCAAATGAAATGTCACGAATATGCTTGTATATTTTATGTGTTATCCGAAGCTTCGTTCACTTTAATATATACATTTTGACAATTTAACAAACCCAATATACTCTGCTTACAAATATTTTTTGTGCAGGGTATAAATATAATAATTAATTTATATTAATACCACATCATGGACACAAAAAAAAAAAATGTTTGCATGGTAGCTGTTACTAATTAAAAATATTCATACTGTAAACTTAGAATAAATAGTACATAACTGGAAATACTGAACAATGTATTTATATACAGTTCTTTGTCAATAAAACATCCATTCGGCATTAAAATAGCCGCAACTGCATAACCTTAAACTAAATGTGCTTTATACAATGCACTAATATTAAATAATATATTGTTTATATAATTCAGTGCTTAATTCATAGCTTATCGCAAACCAAAACCTTAAAATGAGCCCCAACTTGAGCTCCCATCCCCATGGCTCAACTAGCCAAAAACAAGACAACCTTCCGTTCCGCCTAGTGTGAAGCACAGCGTGTCCGTAATATGGGGTCAAACTGAACGAGATTGATGCATTTTAAAAACAACAAAATTCGAAAGCAAAGAACTTCATTCTGCTTTTGCGGAATTAATTATTTATAAGTGCTAGGAAACTGTGCAAAGTAGACCAAATGAACTAGAGGAAACGTAAACAGTTTCAAACTAATTTGTTTTCTATGTCACATAACGAGCTAAACTAACTATAAAATAATGATGTAATCAGAGACACCCGAGCTGGCATAAGGGAATCAAATTGAACTAACATTAAATCTCTAAAATAATTCAGTTAAATGCGCTCATCTGCAATGTTGTTATGATACATCTATACATGTAAATACAAAAAAGGTTTAATGATATCATAGTAAACTTAAGAATTTTATTATATTAAAACATTTGCGAACATGGGTCAAATATATGCAGTATTTTCCACTTGATACTTCAGTTATTTCAATAAATTAAACGTCTGTCTTAGATCTCGTAGATATAAGATGTAACTACATTTAGAATGGGACAGAGCTAATGTAAATCTTGAACTTGGAGTTGTTACCACCTATACACGCTACAAACAAAATGTGTGTAAAAATTTCTTTTTTTAATTTATCGCTGTCCTTCTGAGCAAGTTTATCAAAACGATAAATACTTCTATAGGGTATCTCAGGATGTACGCCGGATTTGATTTTTAAATGAAAAACTGTTGTTTTTTGAAAATTTGTGAAACTTTTATTGAAAAATAAAGTAGACATCATGAGGTTATGTATGAAGTAACACATCGGGTAAATTTGCGCCTCGGCTTTGCTGGCACATACGCGTTATATTCGTGAAATTTTTCATAACCGTTTTGCATAAATGTTGCGGTATTTCATTGATGCAGCGTGTAATTTCTTCTTTCAATGCTTGACGTGTCGTGGGCTTATTCAAAAAACCCCAAAGAGGCGTCACTGGTCACCAAAACGCTAGAGGACACGACCGGGAAATGACTGATGCAGTACTTGAACTGTTTCTCGTGCTGTATGGCATGTGGCACCGTCTTGTTCAAACCACATGTCGTCCACAATAATATCTTTCAAGTTTCGGCAAAAAAAAAAAAATGGTTAACATTTCACGATAACAAACACCATTCACGGTTTGTGTTTGACCTGCCTCATTTTCGAAGAAAAATGGACCGATGATGCCTCCAGCCCAAAATCCACACCAAACAGTGACACGCTGTGGATGGATCACTCGTCAATTTTCTGAGCCCCAATTGCGACAATTTTGAGTGTTTACGAAGCCAATGAGATGAAAATGAGCCTCGTCACTAAAGATGATTTTGTCTTTTTGTTGTTGTTTTTTAACAATGCCCGATGAGCTATTTACCCGATGTGTTATTCCTTACATAACCTCATGATGTCCACTTTATGTTTCAATAAAAGTTTGACAAATTGAAAAAAAATAACAGTTTTTTATTTAAAAATCAAATAAAGCGCAAATCCTGAGACAGCCAATTCAAAAAACCAATAAAATATCTAAATGAGTAAAATAAAGCATTTGTGTTGATCAAGGGAATACGGAACGTGCATTTTTTGTTTTTAAATTAGATATGTAGTGTAGGTGGCTTGTGGTGAATTTTTACGTTGAGAAATACTTATGTAGATATAGGTTATATCATTCTGCAAACGCAAAATTTTGTGTATGTCCAGTCCATACTAAAATAATATCCCATTTACGTTCAGATCTGAGTTTTAGACAAGTTTGATAGAAATAGAACATTTTCGACAGCAGCGGTCTTTCTTGTTTTATTGTACGAGTATCCTAACAACTTTGCCCACGAATTACAATGAATATAGGTTAAAACTATAATTTCGTCAAAAACCGGGGTTACATGTTTTTTTTTTTTTGTTTCTTAAAAACGGATATACGGGGACAGCAAGCGAAAAACGCCTGGTGCCTGGGGACGCCTGGTCGCGCCCATATAAAGAAATATGCAACTTTCAAACTAATATTTCAAATTCTGAAGGAATAAAGTGGAGATTGAAGGTAACGCAGAGGCTGACGGACAGATATGGTTAGATTGGCTTGTCTTGTCATATTGATCACGAATATATATACTTTATCGGGTAACCAGATGCTTCTTTAAATGAATTACCATTCACATTCTGTGTGAAGACTATCTATATATAAATAGCCAAGTGTCAAACGTTCACACACTTTTTAACCCACTTAAACACAACATATTTTTTGTTGGAATGGTTCTGACGAGCAATATTTTTTTCAAAGTATTGCGTCTAAAGTAGACAAAAACCACAAAGACCTGAACTCTCTCCATCCATTAGCTAGCTCATTTTGCTATTTATTATTGGGTAAAGTACCAAAGACAAAAGGTCGAATTTCGAACACTGGAAGAACTCTAATAAAAACAAAAACGGTACAGGTTCTTAACTTACAGGTTCTTAACTTACAGGTTCTTTCCACATTATATTCATTAGCATCTGATTTTTCGAATTCTTCACACCCATGGTTGTTGTATTCTATCTGTAAGACGTTATCATTACCCGTTATACATTCAACTTCGTGGTCCCATGGTTATCTATGCAAGCAAATAATATATTCCACGGCGATCAATGATCTTATATCTGCAATCCTAGAATCCTTCCAACGTTTTGACGGGAGCGATTGTTGCATTAACTTGAAAGCCATTTTAGAGAAATTGCACCCTTTCTTACTTAGGTAACAGAATACCGCAACCGTTAGCCCATTATGCAATATTCGTAATAGCTTCCGTGATTAACGCACCTCTTTTACTCGCAAACCACATTTTTACATACATAAAAAAAATTATTAAATAGTTTATGATACGGACATACCTAGATCGACTCATCTCGTCGAGCTGATCAAGAATATATATATTTAATGGGGTCTACGAGGCCTTCTTTAATGCGTTAAAAACTTTCAGACAAATTGATAATATCATTTCTTACTATGTGTGAATGGTATAAAAAGACTCCTGACAGGGTAAAAGTCAAGTGACGAAACCTTACATGCAACTCACAAAACTTCTGATATCAATTCTGTGACGAAAGATTTTTGTTTTGAATTTGTATTATTGGAACTGATTACAATATGTAATTGAGCGTTTGGGGTGATAGGTCCCTCACGAACCCCAATACCACTTAGGGTGGGTATTTTCAACCACCTGTATTTCGGACTGGGGGTGATCCGATTTTATATGTGTTAACATTTTCTGAATCTAAGTTTTGATTTTAGGCTTTCATAACTACCATACACAGTGATTCGAAATTTAGACTGTTGCTTTTGCCTGTTGGTTGGGTACATATTTACTATATATTCGTTTATTTATGAAGGACATCAACATATATACCTATACTAATTAGAAATTTATTTGGATTCTTCAAATAATTGAGATTCTTCAATAAGTGAGTTTAATACAAATAATACAATGAGAACGGTAAGTCACGATATATATATATTGCAATTATAATTTATGTTATTCGCTGAAATATGCAATCAAGTAATTTAAGCTAACATCACCTTCTCAATTTACTTCCGAGAACCTCATTTTACCAAAAAAAAAAAAAAAACTATTTTTTTTTCGCTGTACCAACTTTTGCCAACAGTGACAAATTTTGAGCGTCCCAAAAATGCCATTAGAAGGCAACCACACATGAATTTTCGGCGCTAGTGCTGCACATCTGATATGCAGAAAGTAAATCAAGCATCAGCGCATATGTGCCTAAAAGCAGGCTACCAAAATTTTAATAAGCTACCATGCCAAAATGCAAAAAGCATAAAATTTGGTTAGCAGCAAAGGCAGCCGCATCACGTCGTCAGCATGTCATAATTATTAGGATCTGACGAGTTGGCGTTGGAGGCGATGGAGGCGAGAGCAGTCACTGAGCTAAAGAACCTAATTTCTTTAGTGAAGTGAAGAGTATAAGCCGTCAGGTGCAACACGCTAGATCGTTAATAAGCTGCAAAATTTTTGTATATAAACTTTAGATTGATGTTCCTTGACGAAAACTTAAATTAACGAGGGCAGTTCGACAATTCAAGGATGTAGTATGATACCTGAGTCTTTATGTTTATATATAGAGTATCCATACGTCCATGATATAGCGACACAACAAGTCTTCGAAAATAGAGAATATCTAAATCTAAACTGGCATGCGTAATATGCTTTTGATGTCGCTGATTACGAATCTCATATGAAAATTTCCAAAAATAAAATATTGAATCCAAAATGGCGGACTTATTCTTTTAAAAGTTATTGAATCACAACGCATTGTTGTATGCTTGGGTTTTTGAAGTCTCAGCGACTTACGAATCTGATGTCAAATTTTCCGAAAACAAAAAAGTGGACCCAAAATGGTGGGACCATTTTCGAATATGCCTTTCAATCTCGTTGAAACTTCGTATTTAAAATTTAGTCACACTGTTTGCAACGCCTTAAAGGAAACATCAGAGATCCCATTAGGTATATATATTCGTGATCAGCATGACAAGACGAGTCGATCTAGCCATGTCCGACTGTCTGTCTGTCTGTCTGTCTGTCTATCTGTGCGTTCCTCCCATCCTATTCCCTTAATTTTTTATTTGAAAATTGGTATAGAGACGTTTTATAACCAGAAACATTTCAAGTTTAAACATGAAAGCGATTTATATACAAGAAGGTATAGCTCCCTTGTAACAAAATTTTGAGTTTATTTTGTTTTATCGAACATGTTTGAACCAAAGTAATTATTTTTAAATTAAAAATAGTTTTCAAATTGGTCAACTACATATGAAAGGTGAATCCAATTAATAATATCAGCTATTGTATAAAATGCAAACTTATATCAGTTAAGATATGAGGCATCGTTTGCTCAATCGTCTACCGTGTAGTCTAACATCTAGAACAATTAGGTTCAATCTGTACTCGATCAATAACTTGTTTAATTTTTAATATGATTCTTTTATTTGTTAAGGGAAAAAAATTGTGTCTTTTTGTGAATAATAAAAAGCAACTATACTAAGAATTATGCCGGGAAAGCGTAAGTCTAATCTTTCCCAAAACTTCTAATAAAGCTCGAGCTATGAGAGTTGCTAAACGTGACGAGACATTTCCACAAGCTGTTGCGTGAGGCAGCACATAGAGCTGCTGAGTGACCAGAGCATACTCGGCGTCTTCAGCGAGCGACATACAATTCGTCCCAAAGAGCGACAGAAACCGTTGAAGCAGTAGAATCTCGCAGACGCGCTGTTGCTGAAAGGGCACAACAAGGACGTCAAATAATCACAAGAAACACGAGGGGTGTTTTTCAAAAATCTGCATTTGAGTACGACGAGACTCTTGATTATGAAAGCCACAAGCTGATAAAAATAGAAGCGATGGACAAAGAATGTAGATTTTGCGGTGCTCTTAAATGGAAAGAGGAAGCAGCTGGCACATGTTGTTCGGATGGTAAAGTAGCCCTGCCTTCAATAGACGAGCCAGTTGAACCTCTTAAAGGGCTTTTCTCTTATGAAACAGATGAGTCTCGCCGTTTTTTAAAAAACATAAGAAAATACAATACATTCTTTCATATGACATCTTCTGGGGCGTATAACATTGTATCAACGCCAGGATTTTGCCCGACTTTCACAATTCAAGGGCAAGTATACCACACAATGGGCTCTTTGCTTCCTGCTACCAATATGCAACTAAAATTTTTGCAAGTTTCTTTCATGGGGGATGGGGAAGCGCAAGCCAATAGGCGTTCTGAGTACGTACAAGGTGTAGAAAGAAACACGGTAAAAAAAAATTCAACATGATCACAATATTTTAGTGCATGAATTTAAAATACTAGCTAAAGATAGAGTGACTAGCGATAATTACAAGGTTGTGATACACCCAGATCGTGTACCACGTGGTCATTTCTGGGACCAACGACGCGGGCCGGGACAGCTAGTAAATATATATTTCTTTTACATCTGCTAAGTTGACAGCTTGAAACTTCATGTGAATGGTATTAAAACCGCGGTACCACCAAAGTGGTTTTTGCTTGTTTTTTTTTAGAATTTCATAAATGCATAAACACATCAAGTCGCCTGATTTGAAAGAAGTTCAAATTATTTGATAAGCTAAAGAATTTTGTGAAGACCACAATTTAAATGTTTTTGTGGCAGTAAAAGCGGTATTGGATGTAATAGACACAGTAGTAGATCATTGAAAACACCTAGATCGCTTTTAACATGGATTGCATGTTCCGGTTCTACATGTGCTGGCTTTAAAAGTTTTGTTCAGAAGTAAATGTTATGAAATATCAACGGATAAAAAAGAGTTAAGGAAACTTATATGGAACCAAATTAAAGAAAATCTCAGAATCCAATGAAACTATTTTGCTAAACTATTTTGTTAATATTGAAGAAATGGGTATTTGACAATTTTTATAAGTCGCTTTACGCGTAAAACGAATTCTCAATTCCAAGCTCCAAACATATAATAACATTACAGATGAGAAAAGAGATTATACAACTGAATATTTGGGCTATGTTGGTACTAAGCCATTTTTAAAATCAAATTTAAATGGACAAGTGGTAAAGGTACCTCGCTATGATAGAAAATGAACACAATATATTGAAGCTGTTTATCCACAAATTGTACGTCAGTAGAACTGCAATATGGACGGCATTGATTTAATTAAAGGACGTTATGGGCATTGTCATCTTCGAAAAACGTCTGCACTTTTTCATCATTTTATCGATATAAAAGCAAAGAATGCACTAATTTAAAATAGAACCATACACAAATAAAGAAAGAACGATTGCACACGACTTTAGATAAAGAAAAATGGTTCGAACTACCAGATTTCCGTGAATCAATTGTAGCTGATCTTGTGTCATATCGGCCATATTCAGAATGAACTCCACACATAACTAAGTATTTAAAAAACCATTAAAAACATCTGCAATGACATCGTTAATCACTTTACTGTCTCGATATGCAGCGAAGGTGGTAAAAGATGGTGTCAACATTGTAAAGAATCTCAAAGTGTTTGCCCAAATTTTCGAAAAACAAAATATCTTATTTTGAGTATCATAATAAAAAATAATTAATTTGCTCTTCTTTAGTCAGTCATATATATCATAACATATCATTATTCATTATTATTTTCAATAAAAGTCAATCAGTTTTACCATTTTGCAACCAACAGAGTTTTTTCCCCTGAAACGCCAACAGTGCCTTGAGGCACTTATGATCATTTTCCCACCTGGCAGCTAACAAAAGGTTATACTGACTTGCTGAACACTTTTTTTGAGCTCAGAGCCAAAAAAATTACATTAGAACAATTTAAACGACCACTTTTTGCTTATTATTTTAGGAACCAGTCCTAGAGGGTTAAATCGCTCGTGCAGAATGCCAATTGTGCCATCGGCTGCATTCCACGTAGCTCCGTTCGGTTGGAACCAAATGTCGCTCTCATTCCCATCATCAAATTTGGGCCACAAGAAATTTGTAATCATCGAACACCAGCACTCTTCGTTAATGATGGTGATGGCAATGCCATCGTCGTTTTCGAATAAGTACGAACCGATGACGCCGCCGGCCCACAATCCATACCAAACAACAAGTATCTACTAAAAAGACTGGGATTCTATGTAAACTTTGATGCCCTAGTCATAGTCAAAAGGGTCAAAAGTAGGTGTGGCATGTTAATATGTGGATATGTACTTTATATATGGGGACTCCTATGCCTTTTCTTGAATGCTACAAACTTCTTGACAATATTAATATATTATGTGTGAAAAGCAGAAATTTTTAAAAACTCTTTTTCCCAATTTTATTTTCAGTTTTTTTATGAAATTACCCTCGCGTATACAAATAACTACAACGCTGTCAAAAAATGGTTTTCGTAAGCGACAGAGGAGATGTGTGATGTGCTAAGCACAGAGTTTCCAACCAGTCACAAAATAAAATGTCATCGGAGTCTATCCACCTCGTACTCAGAACCGAACTGCTTTAGATGCTGGTTTTTGGTGAGCTGTTTTGCTCATAATCTGGCATATTAGCTTAATTGGTAACAAGTGCACTCAGTACCAGCCACACTTGATACTGCACAATATTTCTTTTCCTCAGTCAGATATATGCATGTAACAGCCAAAATGGTATTAGCCTACTTACTTCTATGTTCGTGCTTCACACATATTAGTTTTGGTTTAGGATTTTAAATATGTAAGTATGAGGTTGTGTGAATAAAAGCAGTCTCAGCTGCTTTGCCATCTGCAGTAATTGCTCACATACATAAATCCTCATATTTCAAAAGTCAGAAAATATTTTGTCACCACCATGAGCCATTCTCTTGTTGATATCATTTCATAAACTAGATATACTTAAGTGTAGATTTCTGAGATTATTAAATGTAACGACTACCATTGAAGTAAGCATTTTCGAATGCAAGCATAAAAATTTAAATAAATGTTCATTTGGGCCAAAAAATATCCAAGTTTAACAAAGATCTTTATCTTCTTTAGCATACAAAAAAATATACTAAAAAAATCTGAATTGTAGAAAAACGATTGCACTTATTTTGAACTACTATCAAGCTGGAGCTGAACTGGTATTATCAGTTTGTCTGAGATTTGATATGGTGGCTTCATATGAACGGAAGCTTCCCATAATTATAAAGGGGCGTGTCACGCCTACTTTTAGGAGTAGGCTCCTACAAACTTGGATCCCACGTTCATGGTAGTTAGATTCTGCTAAGTTTACAGCCTGAAACTTTTTGTGAATGGCATTAAAACTTCGGTACCACCGAACTTAACGTTTCTTCTGATGAGGTATACAATTATTGAAAAAGTTGATTTCGTGATTATGACTAATCGATTATTTTCATTAAAAGACTGTTGTGAAATTGTTGTAAATAATCGTTTAATTGCAAATAATACAGTGTTACAATGCACTTTTAAAGCGTTGGTTGTAGATCTCGTTAAGTATAATATTACCGCATTTTTCCAAAATTTCTAATACGTGTTTCAGTTTTGAATAAAATGTTTTTGTGTTAAAATGATAATGAGTTGGGTTTTGATCGAAACGGACTTAATTGTTTATTTTTTTGCATTTATTACATTTTCGTGAATGTTTTTTCGGCCGCCAGATTGACCGACCGTGCCCTAACCACAGGCTGGGAGGTGGTCTAAGCGGACGCAATTACAAAAAAAAAAACGAAAATGGAAGTTGCTAAATGAAATTTACAAATAGATTGAATAGTGATTTGTCAGTACAGAGATTTTTACATAGTTCAAGGACGAATTAAAAGAGAAATAAGGCGAAAATTTATTGTAGATAGAAAGGTCGAAAGAGATCGGAGTGATTTATTTGGCGTTACTGAACCATACTGCCACGAAGTGACAAGTTGGCCGAATGGGGACATTTAGTGATATGGTCTGAAGCAAGTTGGGAGAATCAATCTCACCAATAATAATTTTATGAAGAAAAGCAACAGAGAGCATAGATCGGCGTGATAAGAGGGTTGGAAGATAAATTATATTTAGTCTGTCATGATAGGCCGGAATAATTATTTTGGGATCTCAATTGAGACTCGTAAGAGCAAAGAGAAAAAATACTATCCTCGATCCTCTTTCGATTTTCCGGTCCAACGAAAACATTTAAAAATATAATCAAAGCATTGAAATGAATATGGATGAGACAAAAAAAGCATTGATTTTAAAGTCTCTTAATCTGAGAAACACTGTTTTCAGGTGTAAGAAAGCCTTAAAAACCTACGAAAAACTTCTTCTTGAAAAAAGTTTAATTACTTCCTCAATTTTTATTCGATTTTGATGAATTAAAAATTGAATGTTTTTTTCGTTTTGTATTTTTCATCTTTAAAAAACTGTTAAGAAGTTTAAAATCGGTTAAAAACTTACTGAATTATTGGAAGTTGGTGAAGTCCTCTAAAAACTTTTTTTTTTTTTTTTGTAACAATATTTTAACAATAACGTATCTTTTAAATAGCAATTGTTAGACATTTTTGGATAATACAGAAATGTTATACTCGAGGTGGCCGACAGCCTGCACCTCACTAGGTCACTTGAAAAGTGTAGAATCGCTATATCCTCGCGTAATCGAATATTTTTTTCTAAACGATTGTTTTCAAAATCTGACTTACACTATTCCCGATTTTGGAAAATATACTGTGCTGAAACTTTTGCCAAGCAAAAAAATTCGTAGTAATTATATTTCTTGTTTATCAGCTACTTTTTTCATTAACTTATTGAATACGACTACAATAAATTAAATTTTTCACTAAGTTGATTGAAAGCTTTCATTTCACAATTAGCAAAGAATCTTTTGTAAACTTAATCAGAACGCTAACATACTGTTTTCAACGCACTATCACTGCAATTTTAAATAAAGAAGATTCCAGCAAAACTCTATCGAAGTATTTGAAAAAGTACTTGCCATTTACTTTTTCTTAAAATATGTATTTTATATCTATAATGGTGTCCATTGTATAGTGGGTCGAGATCATTTCGAAACTCATCAGGGACAAGAATGGCGCATGATCGTCTCATAAATTGAACAGTCACAACCTTAAAAAGAGATTAGTTAATATATATAGAATACAATATTTTGATATATAAATTTCAAATTTGAAAAATAGATCATTTAAACTTAAGCAAATATGTACTAGGGTTGCTACTTATATTTCGGGTTTATGCATCCCTTATGTTGCCACGACGAATCGGACATCCGCGTCGTATAGTTTGATATATTTTATCATAAATGTACGGAGATTGTTTGAACTTGCAAGTTCTATTGATTTTGTTACAGCGACAAATTTCAAAAACAAAAAAAAACAAAAAAAATGGAATTAAATCGTGAACATTTTCGTGCGATTTTTTTCACAGCTTTCAATGTGGTTAATCTGAACAGTAGTTCATTGATAAACTTAATTCATTATATGATGACGATGTACCATCCACGACAGGGACAGATGGTATTCTGAGTGCAAACCAAGCTGTTTTTCACTCAAAGACGAATTTCGTGAAGATCATCCAAAATCGGTTCTTGTGTCACAAAACATAGATGCTGAACTGATAGTGCAAGTTCTCCATATAACTTATCGTGAGATTGAATAGTCGTCTTAAAAAGTAATATTTATAGTCGAGCTAACGACTTACTATTTACTATTTTCATCTGCTCAGTTTTTAGTTTTCACATACTTATATGGGTACTTTTGGTAAACTAACCGAAATACCATTTATCTTGTTTGAGAGGTTAGAATGAGAGCTTACTAACAGTTTAAGACTAATGGTCATATCCTAAAACGATTGTGAGGAAAATACATTCAGTCGAATGGAGTGACAGACTTTACTAGATCGACTAATATTTGTCTTCTCACTGCAAAAACCAAAATTCACTATTTTTATAACGGATGTTATCTCTTACCACAGATCTGAAGAACTTACCTTGCATACTCACTTTTAGAGCCTTTGGATGAAACAAGTGTTAATTATGCTAGCTTCTAACTAAAAAATCGATGTGTACCTCGCAGACAAACTAAGGATAAGCTTTATACTTTAAGTTCGCTATAAAATGAATATATTAAAAACACAGAAAATGAGTATATTCACAGCTGAACAAACATATTATCGAAAACATAAAGAGTCATTGCATTTGCTTAGCCCATTTGCCTTGAATCGGCTTTGAACTTTATTTGTGTAATTTTTTTTTATAACCATAGGCAAAATTCTATTAACAGAACAAAATTGAACTATGGCCATTGTAAATGCTTTCTAGTCAAATAGCAGTAACATTTATTGACACTTTAGTATATGTATGTATACTCGTACTATCGTTGTATTGCACTTCAAAATCATATGATATTCAAACCGCTCTTCACTCTTGCTATATTTACTGTCGTTATTCTAGACTGCGATGCAATCCAACTCAGTCGCCTGTCAAATGTAACTTCAAATTGCTGACAACAATTTCAATTCCTACATAGAGGAAAGCATCAGCAGCAACGAAATCAACAAAAGCGACATCAGATTCATTTTGGAATGAGTTGTTATACTGTCTGCTGATGCTGATGCTGTTGGAGTTGTTGTTGTTGTTGTTGATGTTTGTTGAGCGGTGTGAGGTATCGTCCTTGTTGGTTGCCAGTTGGTTGGTTTGTTGAACAGCGGCATGCAGAGATTAAAATCGGGGGCAACTACTGTCAACTGTTTGGTTTGGTTTGGTTCGGTTTGGTTCGGTTTGTTTCACTGCCTGCAAATGATGTTGTTGCTGTTGTATTTGTAGTCTAGTTGAAATTTTGCTAGCTTGAAATTGGGTTGGACGACGTCAGCAAATGCAATTGACTTTACAATTAAAAATTTAAATTTTGTATCTGAACTATTTTTGCATGGATATTGATTTCTCTCTCGGTACCAGTCATCTTTCCATATATTTATACCCTTCATACATAGCGTAAGTAGAGTATTAAGTGTCGAAAAAATCGTAAACTCTTGAAAATGACTTCGAATGGCCACTTATTTCTGAAGGGTTCAACTGTACGATTCATCATATCCATAATCATATATATAAAGTCCTTAGTGTTTCATAACAAATTTCAATTGTTTGGAGTACCATAAAATCTACTATGTTATTTTCCATTCAAACCTTTCAGTGATAATTTACATAAACATACATAGTGTGTTGTTTTTAGAAGTTCCATTAACCGATATGGTTTAAACTGTAATAAATTGGTCAGATCTGCCATCGCTATTGTTATTTGTGCTCTGTTTGGTTTGCCATTTTATCATGAATAGACCAACGCCAGAACAACGCTTGAAAAATCTATTTCGAAAAATTGGATTCAGTTCGGGAATGCTACCGTGCACTACATCCATGTAAGGTCGATTTAATGGTCCATCCGTGCGTCTAATACGATTAACCATGGATCGTTTTAGTACTACTAAATACCCTAAATAAAAAGTGGTCGTAAACTGAACTTTCAGAATGCACCACATCCGAGCTGGCTTCCACATGTCCCACATCATATTTAAACACTAATTATGTAAAAAAAAACATCCTACACAAGTACAATACATAAATGTGTAAAAACACACTTTGTTGGACTAAATTCTTTTAATTTTAAAATGTAGTTTTAAAACACCCGTCAAATATTGAGAGTTGGTGACTAGCAAGCTTATCGGCGTATTTAATCGATCAGAAAATAAGGGTAACTTAACAATTTTTGTATACCCTGTACCCAAAGAGTAAAAGGCTATATTATGTTCGTATAAATGTATGTAACAGCCAAATGGACGAGTGGTAGACCCTAAAAAATGTATGTATTATTGAACAGCGTCAAAAGTTAGATAGATAGATAGAGATATTTACATCTATGATAGATAGAGTCTTCAAGTTTGGATACTTAAAATTTTTTTTTACCTATAATAATTGAACGTTTTTACTATAAGGGGGCAAGTATATCGCATACAAATGTGTCTCCATTTTTCACTTTATGTATACATTATTTTTGGTCTTTGTTGTTAATTAAACTAGAACTACCAAATTTTACGAACCTTATGCTAAACCTAATAATATATCAAAAATAGGTTCAGATCAGACCCATAAAGACTAGAGTCCTATACAAATTTATGGTTCATATAAGCAGCCTTAGACAAAGTACAAGTCATATCGAAGTCGAGCACACTCGAGTGTATTTTCTTGTTTTCTTTAAATTTTTTAAAACACGATCCAGTCATAACAGATCTCATGATTGAAGTGAATTATGTGAGATAAATACAAATCATAAAATTAATATGGGATTATGGTTTTTATGTATTCATGTATTCAAAGGGTCAAGGGAATGAAGATCTTGATCACCATTGTTAAATGAGTCGATTAAGCCAAAACTGTCTGTCTGTCCATCTAGGATGTATGAGATAATAGTTCTCTGAAACTATTAGAGCCAAGGACTTAAAACCTAGCTAGAGACCTCAAACTTATACATTTTCCTTGATCATACGCAAATCGAGTATATTAAATTACCCCACTATTCTTCTGATTTAGTAAAAAGGTAAACAACCAAGCAATTCACACCAACTAGTACACATAGTCGACCAAAAGCTTGAAAATAATATAGCAATCGAACAATTTCGCGATCGTTTTCCGGACAAAACTATCGATAACGGCAGTTGTTCACGAATATTTTTCGAATAGCATTTCCCTCGTCTAATCGCGCTGTTTGTTGCAGTCGAACTATCGTTCTCAATAATTCGATAAAGCTATCTATAATGATATATTTTGGGATAGTAATTAATTGTGTCATTTCCATTTTTTTCCAGACATACAAGTTAAACTGTTTAATAAAATATAAGCAAATTATTAAATTACATAACTGACCATCTAATTCTGTAAAACTCTGTAAATATAACTCCAGCATTTTGGCAGCGAATTAGGTTACTTTTTTACAAAAAGCAACAAATTTAAGAACCTTCTGCTAATTTTATTCATTAGAAAAATATTCGAAAAGTAATTGTTTCGGCAAACGTTCCTTTTTAAGTCGACTTCGTTTATTGCACAACATTTATATTTGTATAAAATTCTAATGAGAGACAGAGAGAGATAGAGAGAGGGAGAGAGAGAGAGAGGGAGAGAGAGAGAGGGAGAGAGAGAGAGAGAGAAGGTGGAAAGGGGAAGGGGGATGAACGAAACATTAGAGTGTGTGAACGTACTTCATCCCACTTTACTGAAAATCCGAAAACGATATCGCAGACGAACGTTTCTCCGATTATCTTGTGGAAGAAACTATCGTATCGGCCATAGTACAAATCCGCAAGGATTTGAAGAAAGGTGGATTTATCTATAAGGTGCCGCTGTGGTGACTTTTTTAAATACTTTGAACGTGAAACAAAAAACAAAATGTCCAATCCGCAATAAATGAAAATGAGTAAGACAAAGGATATATAAGAAATGAAAACGAGCGCAGCTGAGGGGAATACAACAGCTTTAGTATAAATATCCCATGGAAATGTAGCAAGTATATCAAAGACATAAGACATTTTAAAAAATTAATTAATTTATTTATTTTTCATTTTATTCTATTTATAAATTAGAAAGCAAGTAAAGGCTATTAATGATTCGTTTCAACCGAGTTGAAATTTTTGTTCTCTTTTTTTTTATTTTTATTGATCTTTTTGCACTTTACAGAAGTGTCAAGTTTTTGTTAACAGTCACTGAAGAGGGTCGACGAATGTGCCATTTCTCCGTACGAGAAGCGAACATAAGAACATAGTTATATGTAGTATACTGTGGGACTTCAAGTGATTTTTGATTTTTAATGAAGTTTCCTCACATTTTATCTCCGTCTCTCTGGCACACAATTCTAGACTTAGTTCGTTCTGTGAATTTTAATATCGTTTCAGCAGCAGTATTCATTATTCATGTAGTTCACTATGGCTGAAAGAAAACAAGTACAATACATATTTTGTTTGCATTTGGTGGAAATCATTTGTTTTTTTAAAGCTTTTACTGTATCGTATTCCTTCAGTTTTGTATACTACTAAGCAGTGGTTTGGCATGAAGAGCAAATATGAAGTCAGTCTTTCGCCCTCATCTGCTGGACATCTGCTGGATAAAAATCATAGTACAATATCCTGGCGCTTGTTGCACCAGACTAACTTCTACGAAGAACGAGAGTATGAGTAAGGGAAATGGATGTAGAGAGATTGTTATTAAACCTAAGTCGGAAGTTACTTTTTTAGTCGGATTTTTTATTTTAGCTTACTGCCGGACCATTTTACTTTGATGAAATATTGATTGTGGTCTTTTATTAGTTTGCTTTTGTGGTATTATTCTCAATTGTTGCTTCTTTATGTGCTAACAATGAAACATTTTCTAGTCCGTTTCTTAAAAATCTTCAACAAGGGCTACCTTTTAAGTTTAGCCACAAACAAATAAGAATATAAGTATATTTTCCACGGAAAATAGCTTGATTGCATTTCAAAATATTCTCCATGAAGGTGAATACACTTTTGCATGCGTTCGAACCATTTTATATTGCACTTTCTCGTAGCTATTGTAAAGCAATTTCCATAGCAATTGCCAAATTATGCGAAATCCAATAGAACAAATCTTGACCAATTGTTCATACCATAAAGAACACCAATCTTACGATACGTCACTTGACGATTTTGATTTTGTTTTCAAGGATGTTCACGACTTAATTCCATTTTTTGACCTAAATGACTTTTTCAAGTTCCTGCATTACTTACTTAGGTGGCTCTACAACCGTCTATCGGTCAATGCCGTACGTAGGAAAACGCACCATTCGGTGTAGATTAGTGCGCGCCGGCGCCAATCGCTGGCAATCCGGAGCTCCTTCAGGTCATCGTACACCTGATCTTCCCATCTTAAGCTCGGACTTCCTCTCTGACGTCGTCCACCAATCAAGTTCAGGTTTCCGTCGTAAATCTTTAGGGGCTTCGGGGTTCATCCGGATGAGGTCCACTGCAGCCACTGTAATTTAATGCGCTGGACTATGTCAACCTCATCATACAGCTCGTGGTTCATACGGGTCCTAAACTCGACGCCAACTCTAAGGGGACCAAAAATCCTACGAAGAATCATTGTCTCGAACACTCCTAAAGATGCTGTATTCGTTGATGTCACTGTCCATGCTTCTGCGCCATACAGCAGGACGAGGATTATCAGTGTATTATAAATTTCTTTCATCGTAGTTCGAGAGAGGGCTCTACTTCTTATTTGCTTGCTGAGCCCAAAGTAGTAGCGATTAGCTAGCGGGATTCTTCGTCTGATCTCTCGGCTAACGTTGTTGCCGCTGTTAATTTCTGTTCCTAGATAGACGAAGTTTTCTACAACATTGAAGTTGAAATTCTCCATACTCACAGACCGTCCAAGACGCGCTGATGTTCTCCGAGTGGACACCAAGTACTTCGTCTTGTCCTTGTTCACCGCTAGGCCCACGAGACGTGACTTTTCCTCAATCTCTGAGAACGCCCCGCTTATTCGCCGTTCGTTGGTGGCAATGATGTCTATATCATCAGCATATGCGAGTAGGATCACTTCCTTATGGAAGATCGTGCCGACCGTTCTACGTGTGGGCAGTGGCGTAGGATGTACTCCATCAGAAGATTGAATGAGTCGCACGATAAAGCATCACCCTGTCTGAAAACTCTCTTGGTATCAAAGGGTTTGGAGAAGTTCCGAAGTTTTAATACCATTCACACGAAGTTTCAAATTAACAGGTATAAGAAAAGAAAAAAATGATTGTACAATGTCACAACCTGCACGATGGATGTAAGGTTGTTGGGTCCTACCACTAAAAGTGGGAGTGACACCAAACCTCACTAATTATGCGAAGCGTTCGTCCTAAGTGGGTGTGTCATGTCAATATTTATACTCTACTAAACTGTAATAAAAAGAAATCTATCTGTATATTTGCAACTGGATATCTTAAAAATCGCTAACCAAAAAAACCACAACAACATCCAGACAGACGTCGAGCTTATAAAGAATATATATACTTTATGACGTCTACGATACCTCCTTTAATGTGATACATTCTTTCAGACAAACTTATAATACTATGTGTCATGTAGGGGTTCATGGAAGTGATGCGATGTGGTAGGAAAGCTACGCTGGATAAGAAACCTCAACTACCACCACCAGGAAGTGTGGATGACCCAAAGCGCCGGAGATTAAGTGGAGCGGGCGTCAAGTGGTACATTAGGTACCTCGAGCAGGGACTGACGCATGATATGGCTCGGGAGAGAGCGCTGAGCTACAAGACTGTTGTGCAGCCACAACAGCCGGCCAGCAAGCGAGCGAACAAGACGCTCACATCTCCCGACCACGCGTCAGGCATACGTAGCAGAACGGATACTACAACTATAGAGGGCGACGATCGTCGACCTCAGCGGCGGCAGCGTTGGCAGCCTAGAAAGGTAGCTCCGTGGGCATCGACGATGAGTCGAAGACCGTTATCATCAGCGGATGAGCTCGACATATATTCAGGAGCGCATCAGCGAAGCCCAAGTGAATGTCCATCACGCCAAAGCGGCGTCGGCTATCATACCGAGGACATTCACCAACCAACAACTGAGGCTTGAGCTGATCCAGGAACCCTGGATTAATAATAATAACCTTCTGTAGCATGTCCATGGAAAATGATATAAGGAACTGGCATGTGTCACAGGAATCATCCATGTCTGACCATAGGATAATTAGATTTGAAATAGTAGGGGACGGAGACACCCGAGAAATAAAGAGAAACCACAGGAAAACTGAATGGGGGAAATATGCATCACAATTAGCGGATGCCATAAGTAGGCAAGAAGCCAGTACAAAAATGTTCACGACTTAATTCCATTTTTTTACCTAAATGACTTTTTCAAGTTCCTGCATTACTTACTTAGGTGGCTCTACAACCGTCTATCGGTCAATGCCGTACGTAGGAAAACGCACCATTCGGTGTAGATTAGTGCGCGCCGGCGCCAATCGCTGGCAATTCGGAGGACATTCACCAACCAACAACTGAGGCTTGAGCTGATCCAGGAACCCTGGATTAATAATAATAACCTTCTGTAGCATGTCCATGGAAAATGATATAAGGAACTGGCATGTGTCACAGGAATCATCCATGTCTGACCATAGGATAATTAGATTTGAAATAGTAGGGGACGGAGACACCCGAGAAATAAAGAGAAACCACAGGAAAACTGAATGGGGGAAATATGCATCACAATTAGCGGATGCCATAAGTAGGCAAGAAGCCAGACTCCCTAGACACTCCCTGGAGCTAGAACAGGCAGTAAACATTCAGTCATTTGAAACTTTAAAATGGGGGTCAGGTTTATATGGAGCTAATCCTTAAAGCGGGGTGAAGAGGGATAAAGAGAGAAAAGGAGAGAAAAGGAGAGTCTAAGTATTTAACCTTAAAGCCTCTATCTTTTCTGGTCTCAGAGATCTGTTCATTTAAACAGACGGTCGGACGGATAACGGACGGACATGTCTATATTGACTCGTCTTCCGAATCTGATCAAGAATATATATACTTTATAGGTTCTGCCATGCTTACTTCTGTCTGTTACATACATTTGCACAAACATAAAAAAAAAAACAAAGAAGAACGTTGCCAGTCGATTGTGCTCGACTTCGAGATACCATGTATCTTGTTTTGAGGCTCCTTATATGAACCATTGATTATATTATTTTGTAGTCCGATCTGGACATATGTGGGATATTTTATTACAATTGATGAATTGTTAGCACTAATTAAAAATAAAATCAAAAATCTTCATACAAAAACTAAAAAATAGTTGGAAGGTATGTAGGGCGGTACACTGGAATTGGTCCGATCTGGGTCCATTTGGAATATTTTATAAGGATTGTCGTAAATTGCGCCAGATTTTGCATTTCTAGCTTAATTAAGAACAAACAAAAAATTGCATACAAAAACTTAAAAGTGGAGGTGAAGTTTGTATTGGGGCTACCCTTTGTAGTGGGCCGATATTTGCATATGCAGTATGTTTTATTAGAATTTACGTTATATATTTTTGTTGTATCGAATAAAATAATAATAAAAATAATAATTGTTTTTAAATTGGTCAACTACATACAAAATAATAATACGAATATTGATATTATATGAATTTTACACTTGTGTCAGTAAAGATTTGGGGAATCAACAGCTAGTAGCTGCAGAGATATGAAATTAATATTAATAATTTTGACAATAATAAAATTGTCAAAATAGAAAAATTGAATGGAAGCGACCGATTTATGCTATAAATCTCAATACTGAGATCAAAAACAATTTTTGATACCGAACAAGCTTCATATAAAAAAAAGACGCTGTCAAACAACAATCAAAAATTTTGGCACGAACTGTTTTTCATCAAGTACTCAGATAAAAAAAAAATGTTTGCAACCAAAAATACTAGCATAATACAGCCCAGGAGCAGAGGAAGCATCTATACCCTATTTCAAATCAAAACCGTATCAACTGAGGGAATAGTTTTGATTCATACAGACAGGAGACGGACATGGCTAGTTTGATTCGTCTCGTCGTGCAGATCAATATTTTATATACTTTATGGGATCTCCGATGCTTCGTTTAATGCATTACAAAATCCGTACACGCACACTTTTAAGGTAAATGAGAAAGTATTTTATTGCAACCAATATCAGTGAACGGGCGCCTCACATGTATGTAAGTAGGTGTGTTCTACCCACATTTAATGATAGGATTTCTCGCAGTCGAACACTCTCGATTTCAACTTTTTTCCTCTTAATTATAAATCTGTTGTTATGCTGTATTACTATGCATTAGGCCAATATCGATGTTATCGATATTTCACTTTTTTAGTTTGCGAGATATATGGACAGATGAACATGACAAGATCGACTAGTCTCGACTATCAGTTAGAATTTTAGGAATGTATGTATATAATTCGTGGGGTCTTCGACATGTCCTTCAATGAATTAGTATGTGTGTAATACTTTACTGCATCAGAATTTCCGTACTTTAATACTAACTTGCTGGCTGTAATTACGTATCAAAATTTACAGTTAATCTGTTTTACTTGTCACTTTGATCTGATTGGCAAAAAATCTTCATTAAACTATACTCGAAGTTTGGTTCATTCTGATATATATTATAACGCAATGTTTGTACAAATGAACATAAGTGTTAATTTTCAATATATCTACGTATATACATGTGAGAATATATATAAAACTGGTCTGATTTTCCTTTCATGGTTTTCAATTTTCTCTTCCACTTTCTTTGAAACCAATAAACCATTGAAAACAACAACATCCTCTTTAAACAACTTAATCAGCAACGCTTGAATGCAATTAGTCTCCTTCCAATTACTTTTTAATTGCGAAATTCACAAAATTAAATGGAGAGCGGATGTTTGAACGCCAATCAGAAAAACAGCAAATGTAAAAGGGTCAATGAGCAAGAGGGATAGTAAATGACAGAGTAATGTCAGGAAACATTGTAACTATAGGGTGTTTCCGAAGTTGTTATGCTCTTTACAACTAAAATAATTTTAATGAAAATGAAATCTTTTTACTCTCCATTTCCTTTCTAGATAGTTTACTTTTGCGTGCTTCATAATAATATAAAATGTTCAATGGTAGTTTGGGATGACAGCATAAATGATATAATTTTTTTTGCAAATCTGCAATAATAGTGTTTGAAAATGTATAATTTAATAGTGTTTCAAAATTTTTTAAGATCATCTAGTCTCTGATAAACGGACATTAAGATGAACGAAGATAGTAACGCACTATACGGAAGTTGTATTATCAAAAATTGGACATTGGCAGCTGTTTACTTTTAAAATGTAAGTTTAAAGTAAGTTTCAAATAAAGTCCTTGATTCTTCTGTTTGTGCAGGGTATACAAAAGTGGAATCTATGGAAAACCGATGTACAGAGGAAATGAAATACGCTTTGAGAACTTCATATGGTTGTAAGTGCAGCATTGGTAGTAGAACTGTTAATGTTCTTGCCGCAAAGCAACAAATGCCAGCGCCATTTGCCACCAACTTACAACTGGATAACCAACCCATTTAACTTAGCCACAACTAACTTCTATCAACAGTGCCGTCCACATTGCCATGAGCAGAAGCAGCAATATTGTCTTCGATGGCTTTGGTTGCACAGAATCAGAATTAACTGAGAGAGATAGAAAACATTAATGTATGGCATTCAGACAATCTCAGAGCAGTTGTTACCATATTTGAAAGCGCTGTAACCGAAATTGTTTTTGGTCCAGTCTTAGAATAAGTACAGATAATTAACAAATTTGTTCTCATTGGTCAATGCATTCTTAACTTTAAAGTATTGTATTATAAACTGATTACACCTCACTTGAATACAATCGAAATGCATTGGCTCGATTTTACTTTGTAATACAATAACTAAGCGGAGCTATATAAAGTATTTATGTCCGAACTGTATTAGTATATGGCCACGCGGTCATTTTTACGACGTTTGTGTTGTTTCATAGTCACCATTTTACTATGGAGTAATATTCTCAACACGACAAAATTGTTAAAATTTTTTATGAAAATTCGTATTTTGTTCGCCAAACTTTTCGCTAATTACAAAATATTTACAGCCAAAATGATCCCACAACTGAGCAATAAATTCAATGAATTATCGCAAAGTTCAAGGCAAGTGGTTTAATTGCAGATCGCGCCGTACATGTACGACGTCGAAATGCCGCTGCTGAAAGTGTAGGTGAGGACCCAAACCTCTAAATTTCTCGTCGTGCACAATTATGAGTCCTTTGTGCGACCTCAACTTGATGAGTTTTGCGAAAAGACTTGAGCATACATCACTATAAGATCGTATTGAGACAAGAACTTTAGCCCCAAGACCACCAAGCTCGTCGTACGTTTGCTGACTGGGCTCTGCAGTAGTTGGAATCGTATCCAAATTTTACGAAAAGATTTTCTTTTGTGATTTTGTTGATAATTTTTTTGGTGAACTACGAATTACAGCATTTAGGGAGAGATTAATTACAGACGCATCAAAAGTATCCATTGCATCCGGAGAAACTTACTGTTTGGTGTGGTTTTTACTCACGCGATGCCATTTGACCATATACATATCTTCCAAAGCGAGAATGGCCCGACTTTGACTGTCAAAGATGAACCGTATAGGGCCATGATAACTGACTTTTTGGCCTCACATTGAATGATATAGACCTGGACGAAATGTGGTTCCAAGAAGACGGGGAAACGTGTCACACATCGGGCGTTACATTGGAGTTGCTGCAGGAAAAGTCTTAAATGTACTTTAATCTACAACATAGATTTCCGCCATATCTCACCAACAGCTTTTTATTCAATTTTAAAGTTCGTACACGCTTAATGGAAAACAATTTACAATTGTAATAAATTAAATTCAAAATAATGTAGCAACTAAAGTCTATTTCTAGGTTCGAGCTTAAATAAAGTGTATTTAGTCACAATAAGTAAATGCCAATCACACGCAATAGCTTACTAGAGAGTAGAGTGCTGCATGACTCAATTCATTGAAGCGGCTTAATGAATATTCATTCATTTGAATTCAATTCTAAATAGTCAACATTAATTTCATTCAATGAAGAATACATTCAACTTCACAGACATTCACTTTGAAAGACTGAATGAAATGTCAATTCATTTCACTATGAATGAATTGTTCCATAAAATTCAGTAGTCGCACAATGGGATTTAGCAGCGATTAATTCAAATTTCAACTTAAATCTTGGCGCCAATATCGTTTCGTAATCGATTACTAATAGATCCGATATAAAGTGGTGCTAATGAAGTTTCTAGCGAGGATAAATTCAATTTTCAAACTTTCAAATCCCGCCAACACAAATTTTTTTTTTTTCGATAACTAACACATCAAAAGATTTTTTAGTGATTTTTGTTCTCTTCACAGCTGTTAGCTGTCAAACTTAACATATGTGTAAGATAACGCAGCAAATCAGTTCTCGTCTTTTTAAAGCATTCAATATAAATTCCTTATAAAATTCTATTATATTGTGATCTTAGTGTTTTAAATAAAAGTTTAAGGTATGTATTAAACAAAGATATGTGTTTGTGCCCTGTTCTTATTTGTGTTAGTGGTATTCAGTAGATTAAAAAACTGCTTGCGATTTAATGTATTTCCTTGTGTACACCAAACTTTCGTGGAGTATATATTTATTGGTTGTGAGAATCATCCATCATGAATGTAATCCGCTAAGAATGAGCTGCAGTCATTTGCAGATCTTCCACTGATTGCACTTTTTAGGAACAATGTCAGTGTCAAAAAAAGTACTTTTTGAGATTTGGCACAGCGAGCCAACGCCAACAAAGAAGTCTTCTGCTGTACAAAATTATGTGTTTGCTCATATAATTGACAAAATTAAATATAATAATGAGCAGCACCAAGCAATTAAAAAACAAATTGTCAATTTTACGACCAAATTAGTTGGAAAGTGGAAAGCGTGCTATAGGAAGTCCTCGATTTTTGAAAAGCGAAACAAAATTCATCCAGAATAAAATGAGAAGTGAACTAGGGTTTCTGGTTGACATTCCCATAGTATATTTTTTATAGTTTATTTTTTCAGCAGCCCGCATTGGCTTCTAAAATAACTGGAGTAAATATTGAATTGATACAACGACTAAGCGTAATTCTGCCTACTATGTCTTGCGGGTTTGCAGTAAAGGCAGAAGTTTTCCATGTATACTCGTGGGAAACTGCAGAAATATTTGTAGCTGAATACCCATGATTCTATATGCCTCCGACCATACATAAGATATTAATTCATGGAGCAGATATAAATCAAAACTTTTCGCTGCCAATAGGAATGATGTCTGAGGAGGCACTTGAAGCTCGAAACAAAGATTTTCGTGAATGTCGTGAACACCATACGAGCAAAGATTCTAGATCGCATACCATGGAGGACTTGCTACACGCTTTATTAATGTCGTTGGACCCGTTTATATGCGCTAAAATAGCTGTAAAAATAAAAACTTTCACCAAAAAATTGGCGTTGAAATGGAGAGAGAACCATCGAATTCGTAAGAATTTTGAAATAAGCAACAAAGAATGGTGTGATGATGAGCTTATATTGGTGGACCTAAGCTCAAATGCTGGACGACCCGAACTTAATTTTACAGATAGTCAGAAAAAAACAAACAAAAAAAAAGTTTCGGACATCGTTAAAGAAATTCCGTGCGATGAGCTTGTATCTGCGACCAGTACTCGTTTGTACAAGTCTGGCAAGTGAAGTGCATCTAAGATGATATCTTTATTAATCTCCGATGAAAGTTTGCCCAAAAAAATAAAATCAGTTATTCAAAGCCTTATGTATTGATGGTGGTAATACAAAGATGGCTTATATGGACTTGCAGAGTGCTACCAAAAAGAGGAATGCAAATATATTTCCTACGTATGACGTTCTGCGGTCTGCAAAAAAAAGTATCCTAGTGGTCTAGAAGTTACTGATCATTCATTCGAGGTACCTCTACAAAGTTTGATTGGTCACACAGTGGCCAGAATATATAATGCGCATACCAAAGATTTTCCAACTACAGAGAATAACAGTAGTCCTAAGACAATAAATACAAATGGGATTGTGATGGGAGTTGTGGTCAAAATTTTAATGATTTAAATGCTTGTATGATCGATCAACATATGTTTCCGGTGTGCTTGGTACCATTACAAATAGTTCTTGGATCAACAATACTCTGGAAGAATATGAAACTTTCATCCACTCGTTATTGCAGGCCATTAAAATTGCTTTGTCTAAAATAAACATCAGATTTGGTACGTGATGCGCTGAACAATTTTAAAAATCAAATAGGCGAAATACAGCCAACGAGACAGGAAAAATATGAAGTACATCATCAGTTTCATATGACCATGATAGATGGAAAAATACTCAGTGTTCTGGCAGAATCATCATCCCTAGTATGTGGACTATGTGGTACAAAACCAAAAAAATGAACGATCTCAATGCTATTAAAAATTTGCCGTGCAAAGAAAACCTGTATGAGTATGGCTTATCAAGTCTACACGCTTGGATGCGTTTCCTTGATTCCATTCTGCATATTATCCATAGAATTATAATTAAAAATTAGAAAGTTCGCAGTGCGGAAAAGCAGCTGTAGATATTAAAAGACAAGAAATACAAGAGAATTTGCGTAAGGAAATGGGCATATTGGTTGATATTCCCAAGCCTGGCTCATGATATAGTTGTCCAATTCATACCAAATTTTGTAAAGATGTGTATATATACAGGGTGTCTCAAAAGAAAGTTCACATTTGATTTGCTGATTGCGTGAACGCAACAATTCCGAGGGGGGTATGTCGGCGGTGGGTATGTCAATCGGTAGCCTAGCTTTTGGGAATTTAGTCGCTATGGAGCGTTTCTCGGGAGCGGACCGTGCGTTGTGCGTACGTGAATTTTACAAAAACGGTAATTCAACGACTGTAGCGCGTAGAAAATTCTGCAGTATTCGTTATTTAAATTATGCGCCATTGGAAAATGGGTCGAGAAGTTTGAAGAGACCGGTTCAACGCTGGAAAAATCAAAATCCGGGCTTCCAAGGTCTTCGAGAACGTTCGAAAACGTAGACAGTGTTACTCAGTCTGTTCGTGACAACCCGGACCTTTCGATTCGGAAGCGTGCTGTTGCTTTAAACGTGCATAGATCATCAATGTTCCGTATTTTACACAAAGATTTAAAGCTGCACCCCTACAAAATTCAGTTGGTGCAAGAATTAAAGCCTCAGGATGTTGGCAAATTGAATTGAATTGCTGGCAAAGGAACACAAGCGAAGGCTTGCACAAAAGAAACCTTACCACCCAAGACACTCCATACATTTTGTGTCTCAATTTGTGTGCTTCCCTTTTCACCAATCCTACTTTCGACGACGATGCGCCGACGTATCCCATACGCACATATGCAAAATACTACCTACTCACGTATGTTGCTTGTGTGCCCAAACACTCATGCATTATTGTAAGGCGAGCGATTATACTCAGTTGTCCGGTGGTTAAAAGCACCCGGGTGTCAGAATCACCCTACATTTACCCGGTGCGCCTTATGTGTCGGTGGATTGTTGCAGTTCTCTGGTATGTACTAAATAAAATTATACGTTTGTGATCCGTCTTTTCATGTGTAGCATAAAAATTTGGGTAGAAGTAAGTTGTTTTAGTAAATATAGTTTTTGAGCTTATATTTGGACTATAACTAACGTCGTTCAATCGTGCTCAACCTTATTTTAGTATTTATGTAAAGTGTAAGTCTTTGTGGTGTAAAAATATCCAAAATGATAACCAACTACGACCAACTGTTAAGTCTGTTTCACTTTTTAGGTGAAAGGTCGGTCATTAAGCGCTCACTTCTATTCCACCACAAAAAAAGTTTTGGTTCTGAAAGAATTTGTATTTGGTACAGTTTCTAAAAACATAAAGTTTCTAAAAATGAATTGGAAGAAATACCCCAAAAATTGACAAGTTTCGTAAGCCGGCTTACAGAAAAATGGAAGACATGCCATTACAACAGGATTTTTTTGGTAAAATAAATGAGAAATAGCTTGATATGCCGCTCTTCCAACACAGTTTAACAAGTAAGTCAGACATGGGTCGACCCAAGAAAAATTTTGGTGATCTCTGCCATAAGACACAGATCAGAAAAGAGTATAGTCTTGTTCAACAAGGAAAATGTGAAGAGTTGATGGTGGGAACAAGTTCCAGCTTGTATAAATCTGGACTGCGAACCGCATCAAAAATTGTTTTTACGTTAAATACAGATGAGACAGCCGGACAAAAAATTAAAAGGTCGCTGGAGACACAATTGAACTTACAAAATCCTTACTCACCTGAAGAAACGCTTGCTCTGTGTATAGATGTCGGTTACACAAAACCTACATACAAGCTAACACTATGAAGTGCTAAGGAAAGAAATGCAGATATATATCCAAGCATAAGAGGCATTCAGCGAAGGTTATCTGCTATCCAAAGGAATTGAAATTTACAGACTATTTCGCTGAAACAGCACTACAGAGCTTAGTAGATCATACTGTAAGCCGAATTATACAAACACACTCGAAAATTTTTGAAAATGAAATTTCAGTGAACAAGAATAGTATAAGTTTAACTGCAATACATAAATGGGGCAGCGATGGAAGCAGTGGACACGCAACCTATCGCCAAATTGCAGTTTGCATTGTTCCTACTTGTAAAGGAAGCTTGGATCGACAATTTTGTGGAAAAAGACGCGAAATCGTTGCTGGATTGCTCGTTAATTTTAAAAATACTTTTAATGATTCAAATTCATCAGATTCTGATTAATTAGTTAGCTGTTAGCACATGTAAATCTTTTTTGGCTTCATATACATAAAATAAATAACTTAGAAATTTGAAATGTTAAGAACTCAAAAATGAATATTATTCAGTTGTATGGGAATTATGAGAACGAGTAATGAATGCGTTATAAACCTTAAGATTAAATTTTCATTAAATTATCTATTCATTTACTCGAGTTATTAATTAAATTCCGCTAGCAGAGCTGTTTGGCCCACTGTGCGTCCCAAAAGAAGTTTCACTTCAATACAAAATTTGCACTAAAACAAAAAATTAAGTCTATATTAATTTTTATTTGTTGTATATTTATCTACAAAACAAATTTATCCGTACAAAAATACCATCATTTTTGCAGAAGTTATTAATAAATCGCCGCTAAATCAGCCGTTTCTCCCACTGTGTGATGTTGGCTTTAATAAAGATGTTTTTCACACAAGAGAGTTTGTTCAAGCATGTATGTGAAAAAGCTATCCATAAAGAGCCACCAAAGCGAGTTTCAAGCTATTATTCATTTCAACAAAGAAGTTTCTTATACAAAAACATAAAACATGAAAACAAACTTTTTTTTTTTTATTATTAATTTACAATCTATCAATAAGACAATAAGTAAATTAGTTGAAAGTTTCATAATATAACAGAAATAGCTGTACTCCAGTGAGAACAGCTATTATATTCAAAATTCTATAATTAAGAGTTTATTTACAATATATACAAAATTTAATCTCTAAAAGGTAAATCTAACACATGATTTCTTTTAAGTCTTCGAGTTGTATCGCTATTATCTAGTAGGCCTATTGCCAAAACATTTAAATGATCATGTAGTCTCTCAACATACCTTGTGCTTATTCTACGTATTTCATCTTTTATGTATGGAATATTTAAATCTTTGTGAATTTGGTCATTAGCCACAAACCAGGGGGCGTCAACAATAAGTCTAAGCGTTTTGGACTGATATCGTTAAAGAATTTCAATATTTGATTGGCTTGCAGTTCGCCATAATTGGATGGCATATGTCCACACAGGCTTTAAAATAGCCTTGTAAAGCCGAACTATCCAAACTAAGCTGCGATTTTCTCCCAAGCAGCCAATACATTTTTTTTTGGTTTTTATGTTGAGTTTCTTTGTCTTGCCTTTAATATGACTTTTCCTAGTTACTCTCCGATTTATATCGAGTCCAAGATAATTTGCGGAGTCACTATGAGGAATTTGTGAATTATTTAAAAATACTGACGGACAATCTCCTCTTCTCAGAGCAAATGTGACATGTTTCGACTTCTCAGTATTAACCTTTATTTTCCATTTCTTAAGCCATCGCTCTATTTCAACTATTTCATTTTGAATATCTTGAGATACTTCTGCCGCAGTGCCTTTAGATGCAATTATAGCTGAATCATCAGCATAAGTGGCTACTGGAACATCACTGACAACAGGAAGATCGGCAGTGAATAGTGTGTAAAGGACAGGCCCAGAACACTGCCCTGTGGAACACCAGCATGGATACTATATAGTTTCGATGTTTTTCCTTCCATTTGAACATAAAAGTGTCGATTGCTTAGATACGATTTCAATAAGAAGAAAAATGGAGCAGGAAGCAGTTTTTTCATTTTATATAACATGCCTGGATGCCAGACTCGGTCAAATGCTTGTTGTATATCAAAAAATACTGCCGCAGAATACAGTTTCTTCTCGAATCCACTTGTAATTATATCCACTATACGATGACATTGCTCTGGAGTCCCATGACCTCTCCTAAACCCAAACTGATGTTCCGGTATTATATTGTATTCATCTAAAATTGGTAACAATCTACTCATAAGTATTCTTTCGAATACTTTGGAGAATGTCACCAGCAAGCTAATAGGACGGTAGGACGAGAGAATATTTTCATTCTTGTTTGGTTTTGGAATCATTATCACCTCCGCACATTTCCATTTTGTAGGAAAATGATCCAGCCTCAAAATCGCTTGGTAATTAGTGCTCAAAATTGAATACACTTTTGAGAGAGAATTTTCGTAACTCTTCCGTCTATTTTATCACAGCCTGGTGACCTTTTTTGATTCAGTTTTGCGAATTCTTCTTTGATTTCAGACACAGTAATTCTACGAATTGGCATGCACATTTGACAAGGTACATCCAGAAACTCTATTATCTCAGTATCTTCAGGCGCAAGATTTGAATTTGGTTGAAATGTTGAGTGTAATTGTTGTGCAAATGCCTCAACCTTAGCTTTGGCGGTTTTACACCATTCTCCATTATGATTACGTATAGCAACATTTCGTTTTGCAGGTCGTTTTAAATATTTGGTAGCTCTCCAAAGGCTGTATTCATAGTCTTTCGTGTTAGGATCCAGACTTTTTAAAAACTCTGCAGTTGCTTCATTTCTTACTTCGTGCAAGCGTTTTTTAAGGAAAAGAAACTTAAAATGCAAAAAGGAGCTATATAGTTGACTAGATGGTCCCCGCGACGTTGCACGCGGCCTTCCTCTTTCCCCTGCCACTCCTTGCCCCTGCCACTCCTACCCCCTGACACTCCATCCACCTTCCACATGCTCCTTTACTCTACCTCCAATTCTATTAAAATTTGAAAAATCTAAAAAAAATGTTCTGTTTATCCAATCGCCACAGGATCACCCGCGGGACTATTTTAAATATTGAGCGGTTTCGGAGTCTATAGGGAACATATATACATACTTCCATTTTTATATATAGAAGATACATTTTAAATACATATAATAGTAATAAAATTTTAAAAACACCAACTCATGATCGTTGACCTCTTTAGCTCATGACCAGCTGGTGCGACATCTAGCGTTGAGTTGAACAACATGTAGTGCGCTTGCTAGCGCTTATGTGAAATTGTGTGGTCCTCCCCACCTTTCACATACATACATACATAGATTTTAGATTTATATTAATAATGGTGCACCGCTTCTATTGGTCTTAGCGTGATAATATATATACTATAGCCTTCCTTGATAAATGGGCTATCTAACAATATTTTAAATCGGACCACTAGTTCCTGAGATTAGCGCGTTCAAGCAAACAAACAAACTCTTCACCTTTATAATATTAGTATAGATATGCTCGACCCTGTGCATGCTATTTTTTTTTTTTTAGAAAGAAATTTTTTCAGCTGGCGTGCTTACGTTGAAAAATGTGAATTTTAAGGATGTAGTAAATTGTTCCATAGCGATTTCGTTAAAATGGTCCGTGTTTTTTTAATTTTAGAATTCGATAATTGAACTCATTTGGAATTGCTACTACGAACTTCATATTGTAAATGTAAACACTCCAAATTGCCAATCAATAAAGATACTTTCCATATCTCTCAAAATGTACCGCGCTTTGTTGTGGTACTACAGGGTATAGTCGAATTGTCGAAATCGTTTGCTTTCTTTCTCGATTACCATTGCTCTTTATGGTTTTTTGATACTTACAATAATAAATCGATCGAGATATACGACGATTTCACGTGAAATTTTAATTTTACACCACTGTAAAATAAATTGAAGAATGAGAAATTAAAATGAAATTTGCATATACCTTGCATTAACATACTTACATACACAGCTATTTACACAAATAGAATTAAACTTCAAGTATATGCGTAGCATAAGATAGCCATCCGTATAGATACACTACTATGACTATTGAGAATGAGAGCGACGTAGACGTATACTGTGCCATGAAATACACCATTTGACACAGGACATGACACGACATCAATTTCGATCAAGTTGATTACACGTGCTCGCTCCTTCTGCTTGGGCGCCACAAAATATTCAACATTTTTATGCTGCGACGCTGAGCAAAGTAAATTGAAAAGCATCTCCTCCAGTCCCAGTTCCCATGCTACAAATAATGACAGTTACCGATTGACACAAGAGAACACGAATTTATTTTCTTATTATTACTCACAGGAGCGCTGCCAGCAAGCGATTCCGCATAGAGGTGCACTGAATGCCAATTGAGTCATCAAATACTATACGTGTACATAAATCATCATACTTACTTTCCTAAAATGCTTAAAGGTCTCACAAAAGTTCAAAGTGGCTGTTCATTTTGTAATGGGAAATATAATTTAAGACAAAAGATGCGAGAAATTCTTTATACGTATAATATGATATAGATACACAACCCAAACATAATGGATAGTTGTTTCGGACAAGAATTAAAGAAATTTAGTTTTTACCAAAGAAATCAAACAAAAATATAGGAGAAGATATAATATGTTGCTCAACTGATGAATCCGTAATAAAATCGATATTTCGTTTAATATATACTTAGCATGTAGTATTAACTATACTCTTCACACAGAGTGAAATTAGTACTATAATTTAGTTATAATGTTTCCAATATCTTAAAGAAACTATCGGAGACCCCAGAAATCACAAGATATGGTAACACTCAAGCAAGCGTGTGGCCACTGTTCTGACACTTGAAAATCAGATTTTATAAAATTTAAAAATCATTCAAATATTAGTTTATAGTTGGAATAGAGACAGTATTATAACCATAATTGAAATACTTTATAACTCCCATTCAAAGTGTGAAGAGTATTAAACCTCCACTATATTAACAGTATTAAGATTCCACTGAAAGAAGCGTTTTTTCTTGTTCTGTTTGCGAAGCGGATCAGGGACGAATGTAATTTTAAGTATTGCGTCGAGGGTAGGTAAAAACCAGGTAATGCTCTCGGACAATCAAAAAGACTTGAGCTCTCTTCCTCTTTCAGTTCTCTCAATTTGCTAAAAAATAACAACAAAAAAGTCAAACTTAGTGACACCATAGAAATTGGTGCACTTATCAACATTTTGGCGAGCATCAGTTAAGATTTTGATTGTGTTTTTGTTGGCAAAATATTAAAAGAAGAGGAATCAGCAAAATATTTAAAACAAAAATCCAAAAGAGAGGATATTAATGACCAAAAAAAATATTTTTAAGTAATGGGTGTTTTTTTAGACGTGTGGTTTTCAATCTGGCAACACTGTTTTCGGCAGCTGTTTTTTTTTTTTGCAGCTGTCACTTGATTTATGTTCAGTTTGGTTTGCCATTTCATAATGAATAGACTTACTCCGGAACAACGTTCGGTTCGGTTCGCGCGACGCATCGCGCACTGCGTCCAATATGCGTCGACATAATCGCCCAGCAGAGTCGGTAATTCGAGCAACCATGGATCGGTTTCGCACCACGTTTACTCTAGTGGATAATGCGCATCCTCAGAGACAGTGCGCACCGAAGACGATATTGCTGGAGCAGAAGACCCGAATGAGTCCATCCGCCATCGCGCGCAACAATTGGAGCTTTGCCCATCCACTTTATGGAAGATTTTGCGGAAGGAGAATTGAAGCCGTGCAACCATCAAGCTCGTCGCACGTTCGGTGAATGGGCCCAAAAGGAGATGGCCAGCGATCCCGATTTTCACAAGAAAATTTTGTTCAGCGATGAAGCTCACTTTTTGTTGGATGGGTACGTTAATAAACAAAATTGTCGCATTTGGAGTAATGATTATCCATAAGCCATTGTTGAGACGCCGTTACATCCTCAAAAAGTCACTGTTTGGTGTGCTCTATGGACAGAGGGAATCATTGGTCCATATTTCTTCAAAAAGGAAGCCGGCCATAATGTTACAGTCAATAGGGAACGATATAGAGCCATTATTAATGACTTTTTCGTGCCATGCCATACCGCCAACGAAACAATCTATTTATTGAAGGAAACTTTTAGTGAGCGCATTATCTCGCATCGTGGGCCTGTGGCATGGCCTCCAAGATCGTGCGATTTAACACCGCTGGACTATTTTTTGTGGGGTTATGTGAAGTCGCTTGTCTACGCAGATAAGCCCGAGACGATTGACGCATTGGAAGAGAATATTCGGCGCGTTATTGCTGACATATGGTCGAAAATTGGGCCTCTCGGCTGGAATTTATTCAAGCCCACTTGCCCGAAATCATTTTTAAAACATAATGGCAAAATAATAAAGCTAAATTCGTGGCTACAACATTAAATTACATGCGTTTTATTTCTTCTTGAATACCACACGTCTAAAAAAACACCCGTTATAACTGTGCATTAATTAATTGCAAGTTATTGCTCATTTATTGCCGCTTTCTTTCAGAGATACATTTAACGCAGCGATAATTTTGTGAACCAATTCCCATCTTGTGTTTAAATAAATTTTATGCATGTATGAAAAAGTGGCAACGCCCGAAAGGTAAGCTTACCATCCTCATCGAAGAGTTGACAGGGCGAGTCGATAAATTGGGAAAAGTAGCCACATGGGTTAATAACACAGCTGTTTGTATTTGTTTACATCAGGGAATAAAATCGGAACAGGAAGCGTTAACCGAAATTGATCGATTTAAATTGAGAACCGAAACCGGAACCGATATTTTAATTTTTTTTTTTTATCGGAACGTTTTACCGAACTAGCTTAACTTTTACTCTGAATTAGTATACTCTATTTGAGAATAGTGCCTTTTTATGGGCCAAATTTTTAGAACCCCGATATAATGTAAATCTGACGGAACCAGTACCGTACCGGTATACCGATTCTAAAATCCAAGAACCGTACCGAAACCGAATACCGAAATAAATTGGTACCGGTGCAGAACATTATACCGAAACACACGTTTCGCTACGTACCAAAACAGGAACCAAATTTGTACAATCTTCTAAAATTTAACTAATTAAAATTTTTGTTTCTCGTTAGTATTAACTAACCGACTTCGTCATGCCTTCGTTGGTATGCCTTCGTTGTGAAAACACGAATGTGCTCGTCCCCCAAGGGCTTTGGATGGAAAGATTGGATTTACGACAAATGGTCGAATTTAGACCATTGGGAGAACTATAGTAATGATAATTACATGTTAATAATTTAAAGCAAAAGTCGCCAGGAAACAACTGATAACAATTGTTTCTTTTGATTCTTAACAGTGCTTTATATGTTTGTTCTTCCAATTAAGTTTCAAAAATCATCCCAAAAAATGTTCAACCATACTTTCTTTGGCTTATTCATAAAAGGATCCTTAATTGGATCGGATTGAAGCGCAACTGGAAGCAGCTCATCCTACTGAGTGGCGTTCCATTAGTTAATTAAACTTTTTCTAAATGGCTGGCAAGTGAAAACGGTTATTGTATTATATGTATATAAGCTTACATTTTTCCGCACTTCACTTTAGAATATTCACATATACTCGTATGTATGTGCATCTCGAAATATGAAAACCTCTATCTATTCGTAAGCCTGAGCTTGCAATTTTTTGACTTTGTTAAAATGATTTGAAAAAAAAAAACAGAATTTTATTTAATATTTTTTTAGTTTTATTCTGTTGCAGTACTTGTTTAAAGTGCTGTTGGATAATAGTGTAAAATATTTGTGAGTAGTTTTGTAATAGAAATGAGGGAGTTTTGCAAAAATAATTGGCGCAAATATACAATTCAGCAAAAAAAAGCCCTCAAGAGGATATACCTACAGAAATATGACATTGATTTTGGTATAGCAGGAGCTTTGTTGCTAGGTGCACAGTCTGTTTGCATAAAAATTGGCTTTTTCAGTGGACTTGGCAGACTCATTCTTTGTTTGAGATAATGAATTTTAAAAGGAGTCGCGATTATACAATGATTAACGCAATTACGAAGCACACGAAAATGATTTGTTAATTTCGATATCATTTTCAATTTGCGTGAGTTTCTCAAATACTTTAATCACTGTAAGCGGAATTTTTGATTTCGATTAAGGATATAAAGACCGCATCGCTGGAAGATCTCAAGGCCATACAAAACGGCGCATATCAGAAGTGCTTCGAGCTATTGCAAAAAACGCTGGCACAACTGCATTATATTTGAGGGATACTATTTTGAAGCGGACAAAAAAGATATTGACCAATAAAAAAACATTTTGCGAGAAAAATAAAAAGTCACCTTTTTTTGAACACACCTCGTATATTGCTATTAAGATAATTAATAAACCCATCCGACAAAATTAAAACAGCTTAAAAATCTTCACTATAACCGAAGATATGAAACATCAATCTTGAAAAATAAGCTAAAATCATGTTTTTTGCGGTTACTTTCTGAGGCTGTAAAACAAAAATTTGTAAATATTTCTTATCAATATTTATTAGGCTAACTTACAATTCTACTTTTCAACAAAAACAAATGCAAATCAGTCCAATGAAATTTGCTTTTAACCACTGTGCGACGCAGAGAAAATGTAACAAGAGCGGCTGAAACAGCCGACCAACGTGATCCGCCAAAGATCGTTTTGAAAGTTTTTTCAGTGTATCAATATAGATAAGTAGAAGATTATGGGCTACATTGAATTTGGAGAAAAGTGGGCTTGGCTATGCCCAATGATGAACAGAGGGATAAAGCCTAAAATCTTTTTGTTAGCCGTAGCAATGTCTCCCGGGTGCCCATAGTCCTTAATAATTTTCCTTTATTCATACTTCTGTCGGCACATATTTTCAAACAATAAAAGAGATACTATATTTATGTTATAGAATCAGAATTTCATTGGCTTAAATATTTTTAATACATATAACGCGTGAATTAGAAAAATCTTCAAATTCGTAAATTTTTTAAGTATTTAAAAGGTTTAACATTATTAATGGCCTGGTCACAAGGTCTTATATTTTCGTGCCAGATTGCTATGATAGTCGCGCGACCTCGTGTGACCATGAAAAAATATATCGCGTCAGCGATGGAAATAGCTTCGTTTCTATTTCGTGTAGGATTTCCGTGTTATTTTATTAACAGTGTTGTGAAGTGTTGCAACAAGTAGTAATCAGTGTTTTTAATCGCCCAAAAAGTAAACATCAGCTTGTTAACTTCTTTCTCTGCACTTGTTGATCGCAGCAACCATTTCCGACACCAAATGCTACGTGCACGACTTTTTCGCAATTTCTCTTCAGATTTTTTCTTTTTTATTTAAATTTTTTTTTATTAGCTGCATAAATTACTAATAGAACACAAATTTTCACTGTTTTGTAAATTTTAGACTAGTGTTATAAATGCAATTCTGCTGCCACTGGTTAACACTGAAAATGTAGCTGTCAAATTTCTTGCGCCTAGTTTGACCACAAATTTGTAATTTTATGTTATATTTTGACAGTTACATGAAATAGAAGTCAGATAACATGACACGAAAATATGAAACCGTGTCACCAGGCCATAAGAAATTAAGTTTGAGAAATATACTAGAGAGTGCAATAATGAGAAAAAATAGATTAAGGGATTCGTCCAAGCTGTATGATACTTTCTATTGTTAAAAAAAGAAAAGTATATGAACCTCTCATCAATCCGATGCCAGCTGGTTTGGTGCAGAGTGCTAAGACGTTGCACTAATTTGTATTGTATCGTAAAAACGGTTTTGTGAAAAGGTCAACGGCAAAAGAACCAGTGGCATAAGTGCTAAAGGTTTGAATTGTATCGTTTGTCAATAGTACTTCATTAGTTCGCTCACAACAGGCATCATGACTTGGGTTCTTTTTCAAATTAATAGTTAAGAATATTCTTCTTAAATGATTGTAGGAAACATTTTGCGACTATTACAAAAAATTTACAAGTTAATAAATCCACTGATTATTGATTGAGATTAACGCCAACGAAATGTAGTTATTTATGTACGAGCACCTGCTAATAAAATCTAGCTTCTTTTCTTTTCTCCAATTCCACTCACACAAAAGAGATTAATTTGAGTTAACGAACTGAAGACTTATTGGAATTCGGACATGGGTTTATTTGCGCGCAAACAAACCAATTACAATCGACACATAACATTCGGGCATAAAAATAACAAATTATGGACATTAAGTCAAAGTAATTAGAAAAGTGAATTGAAGCCAAGTCTAGCGATGCTCAATAAATTAACATTTTGCGTCTTGAAAACTCATTTAACGATTTGGTTTGTTCGCTGACGAAGTAATTAAAGTTTATAGGCAACAAAAAACCCTAGCAGCTATCAGTACAAAAACACAAAATTAATATTAATTTATAACGAAAAGTGAAGAATTTTAGCTAAAAAAAAAATATTTAATAAATAAATAAAAAAAGAAATACTCAATGTTGTGTACACCTTCAGCATTCGTTTTTCATGTTCATGACTACGACCATGCTATGAATATTGGTACTGCATCAGGTTAAGTTAATCTGACAATGATCGTTAATATTATATATAACACCCGACAAGCCATTAACAAAACTAATTAAAACTGCGAAATTTATTGTTATTGTTAGACTTTTTGAACAATTTATAATGCATAAATCGAAAGTTCGACGACATAGCAAAGCATTGACTTGAAGCAGATATGAGTGCTATGAAGGACAAATTTGAATGCAGTAGGGTATCTGTAAGTATATATACAACATATTACAGTGTTATTATTTTTAATTAGAACATTTTGTTCAATTTTGGTGACTCTGTCTTTCAGAGACTCACTGTTCATTTGCAATAACTTAATACACTCTTTTATCTTATAGATACAGGGAATAAAAATAAGTTTGCTTGAGCCGCTTACAAAGTATAAATGATTGAAAAACACCAACCACTTTATAGCTGCTAAATGGTTTGTGCTAGAAACAAAAACTACAAAAAACCAGCACGAATCGGTCTAACTGTGCTAGAACGAAGCAGGATTTGTACTTAGTTGCAAATGGTTCATCAAATAAATGTGCTTCAGTTAAGGTAAAAACAATCTTAATTGCTATAGAAGAGAACAAAATAATTGAGAGATGTGCACCGCGCTCTCGCCAATGCGTACTCCTCGTAGCATTCCTTTTGTTTTTCGTTTTTTTATATACATACATATCTGTTTCTTCATGCTTAGCGTGCAAGAGCTCTCTTCTGCCAAGTGAAAACAAAGAAACTGAAAGAAACGAAGGAGAGAGCAACTACGCATTATAAGATACCTTATATTACTTTTTCATCGTTTAGCGCGTCAGTTGGTATATGGTACACGGTGTATGAGTACCAAGAGGATATATAAAACAAAATGCAAAATACAAATAAAATATTGTAACAAAAATATAAACTAAATAATTAAAAGCATAACAAACAAAAGTACAACAAAATATTAAACTGCCAATGCAAATAACACAGAGATAAAAGAAGAAGAAAAAAACAAATTGGAAGAGTGTTGGTATATATGACGGATTTCATGTCAAGTGATCCAAGCCAGAATTTCAAACTCATGGGATCGGGCTTACATTTGCAGAAACTTTAGCCCTATTGGATACAACTTTACATGCCAAATATTATCAATTTATATTAATAGAAATTTTAATAATTTGCAATTTAACTCCATCTGTTTATATCGTATATGTACATTAGTCGCGACAATATTGTAGAAAAATTATCGATTAGTTCAGTGTATTTCCTTTCCGTTTTTTTGAATCCGTTTTCCGTTTTTTATGAATCTGACGATATGAGCCGCTTAATGCCAGAAACAAATGATTTTGTGTCAGTTAGAGTAAACAATGAAAAAATTCATATGCAAAAAAGAATAATTCTGAACAATCTAAGTGAGTTAAATTCTACATTTAAATCTGAATATCCTGATGTACAAATAGATTTTACAAGATTTACACAACTAAGACCAAAACATTGTGTTTTGGCAGGAAGTAGTGGAACTCACGCAGTTTGTGTTTGTGTTAACCATGAAAACGTGAAACTGATGTTAAAGGCAACTAATCTGCAGTATTTAATTGATGATCCTAACGTTATTTTAAATGATTACCGATATTGTTGAAAGTTGACTATGTGGACTGGCCTCTGGTGACCGTTGAATTCATTAGTCTTGCACTAGTGTGGCCGAACAACTGGGTGTACATAGCTACAAATAATTTTCTGGTTCCAGCTGCTAGTGTTACGCACCAAAGCCAACAATATATGAACCAAGAGGATATAAAAGAAGCTATACTTCCTCTTAGACTTAGGATTGAGTTCAAAGAAAAACTTTTTTGTTGGAAGAAGAACATGGTAAGTACTTTACATGTCCATATTAAGTGAAAATTTGTGAAATTTATCCATTAAACATTTTTTTTTCAGTTTGGAAGAGACGATGACATGATGTCAGTCCCATTTTAAGTTTTTTCTTGATTTGAGACCAGTTCTTCAGATAATGTTATTGTATACAATGGAAAACACGTCTTTAAAGAGGTAAGCAATTTCTACTTAGTAAAAATGTTGGCATATTTATTGTACAAAAAAATACAAACATTTTGAAGAAAATATTGGCAGATTCCGCAACATAATTATGATTGAGTTAAAAAATTCCGTCGGACAGTTGGTCGTTTGATCCTCGTCGGTCACGCTGTCAACGGATTTGTACGAATGCAGGTCTCCAGCGATTTGACTTTGAATAGTGAAATTCAAGCTATCGTTGTCCTTATTCATTGCTGCTAGTATTGCCCGTTCACTAATCCAATCGAGATTTTTATAATTTTTTGCAATGGCTGGGAACACTTTGATGATCAGCCACTCCTTCGACGATGTGAACTCGCAAAAATTTGACGGCAACGATATCAATAAAGTCGAAACATCAATAGGAATTTGACCATTGTCAAGCGTCAGCAGTTGTCTCGAGAATGCAGTAGCCGATGGGTCATTCTGCAACCCGACTCTCATGTTCGTGGTCAATTTCAACTTCTTGACATATCGCCAAAAAGACGACGATTTCAGGCATGCATTAAATTCATCGGCAGCAGTAGATTTAGGGATGGCGGGAAGCGTTTGTCGAAAATCTCCGGAGATCAATATCATAGCCTTATCGGCAGCTTCAAAGCGGAATGTGCAGTTCAACTGCCTTCCAACAATGTGGCAGCAATGCCAGAGGATGAGATCTTGACTGAATGGTTGCCAGAATCAACAAAATAACGAATGTCTTGCGTGTCCCACCGGGAGCATCGACAAAGTAAATGCCTCCCATTCCATCGTCAACAACCTTCACCAGCGAAACATACACGTTCTTCTGCTCGGCATTCAACAGCGGCACATTTGTTCGGACTCTTTCCGCTAGCTCATCTGGACATAGTCTTGCTAACGTTGCAATTCGCGATTGAATGCATCGTACTTCAAACGATTTGGCGCTGGCATTCCCAATGTTGACAACAGGCTGCCGCACATGAGCACTATCAAAACTAACGCTACGTTGCGCATCTCGTTCAAAGTTGTCGTGCGAACTCTGTGTAAAATATTGTCAACCATTTCGATGGATGACATGAGGCTATGATAATCGCAAACAATGTTCGAATTTGACTCGCTGACATCTGCGAAACAATACGGACAATATGGAACGATCCAGCGGTTTTCGACGACGACATCATTTCTTTTCACTTTCATCACTATTGATCTGCCGTTGTCATCTGGAGAACGACGCCGATACAATGGATATCCGTCGATTGTATCAGCTACCAACGGATGGGGAAAACGCTTTGTGCAATTTCCGTTTTCCATGCACGGTGAGTCTGGGCTGTGGACTCCGCAAGGGCCATGGATCATGTTTTCATAATGTTTTCATAACGGAATGCAGCTCCGGATCAGTTTCAGGATCTGGTATTTCGGCGGAAATGATTGAATTAATATGATCTGGTCGGATCTTATCGAACATCCAAAGCAGAATGTGTGCATGTGGTAAACCACGCTTCTGCCATTCAACCGAATACATCCAACAACGGACTTTGCCAGTACTTTGAGTACTGTCATTTTATTGACCATCATTATATTGAAGTGTTAGTCATATTCTCCACGACAGAACATTAACAAGTATTGAATGAGTCTCGTACGCGCGCTGCAATTCTCCACCATCACGACACTTTGATAACAATATCACGTGATTCCACATGCTCGCCAACAATCACCACTGCGACTTCATTGATAGTGGGAGCATTGAATTGTCTCGCATGGCCTCCAGCGGGTCTTTTTTCTGCTCTGATAATGATTTCGTTGTCGTCAGAATGCATTGTATCCTATGCGGTTTTGAACAATCTGACCAATTCATTATGCGCATGCAAAAGATTTTGCAATTGTTCGATCATTTCACGTTTAGTCGCAGTAAAAGTGGCACAACGCCGATGTAGTTCAATTTCCGAAATAGATCTGAAGGAACTTGTGATCTTCGTTTCGTGTTGGTAACAAAGGTGAGTTTGCCCTTGAATCTGAATATTTGGTGGCAATTTCGAAAAAAATTAGAAGAATTGTTCATTTTGATAACAATGAGACGCCATTACCTTATAACTCGGATTGTAGCCGGGTTCATCAACAACATCGGCTCCAAATGATGTCATTTGAAAGCATCCATTGTATTTTTGTGTATTCAGGAAATGTCTACATTGGACTGTATTTCCATAGAGAAACGAATACAATGGCTCTTGCGGATGAGTCAAAACGGGCAATTTCACCTTGCCACCAGCGCAGCATATGCCGGGAGTTTCAGATTTGAACATCAGTGCATTACAATGCTGGCATACGACAGATAATGAACCGATATCAACGCAGCGAAGATCTTTGAAAATCTTTGTAGGTGATTGCGGAATCATATTCGAAAGCAGCGCGATTCAAGTCTACATTTTCGACTGGTCTTCTTCTAGTAACCATTTGTCGAATTTGAGGTGGTATTGTGCCGCGCGAACCTGTGCAATATTGGCACGTCTCAATTCATTTTCTTCTGCACGTTCCTCTTGCATTTGATTATCACAGACATTCTGACTAATTGTTGCACGACGTGTTTGATCGTCCAATAGAAGGCATTAAATAACTCTCCCTAAAAAATAACAAAAACTTTTGTGACTAATAAAATTCAAACGAAAATTCTCTTTAAAAACACTTACGGAATGAATGTTTTGCAATGAATGCCCGCAATCCAATTGGATAACCTAACTTTTTAAACACAAAACTAATTTTGAAAATAAATTGAACGAAATCATATAACTCATATTTATTTTCACTTGAGGGTAATGACTGCATTATACCGATTGCAAATACAATACTCATAATTCTGATTCACAAAAGAATAGAATGCAAATAATCGCTTGCAATCCAATTGGATAACTTCACACTTTACACGCAAACTTATTTTCTGAAAACATGATCGAATTGATAAATATCGCATTGAATTTCAATTGATTGTAATGTTTGTACCTTTTGCGGATGTGACGCGCAATATTCGACTATCCGGAATCATTGTAATAATACGTAAAACTCGAATCAATTGCAGCAAGAAAAATAGCACATTTGCTAAATAGAAAATGATAATGCGAAAAGGACATCTGTCAAACCTATCGGGTTGAGACATTGATATGTGGCGACTGAGATGCAGCCCTAGCGTAAAACAACAGAAATGCAACATTGCATGGATCAGCTGTTCCCGTCCATCACTATTACAGCGGCGCGAATAAATTACGACAACGAAGTTAATGTTAATTATTTGTAATAACTTTTATATTATAATTAGTGTTTAATAAATAACCAAAGAGTAAACTAAACACTAAAGATAGTAACACCACAGCACCATCTGTTATTTATCACGATAACTGCTCCATCAGAAATTCACGCAAACGGAGGGGTCACACCTCGAGATTTAATTTTTCGGATATAAATTCGGACAAAGTTGTGTTTAGTGCACAGCCATGTTTAGAGTTGTCATAGATAAAAAACTATTTTGCAGGCAATATCAATTTATTTACTTCAAATATATTGTTTTAATGAATATGAATTATATAATCTAACTAATATTATAGAGAGCAAAGATTTGATTGTTTGTTTCATTGAATAGGTTCCAAAAAGATCAAGATCTCAACTTTCTAGAAATAGTTCCTAAGTGAGGGCAGCAAAAATATGTCGTAATGGAGAATCTTCATCAGAAACGAAATCGCGTGCAAGAGACGAGTATCGAGAGTTCGCAGCGGCTTGCTGCACAAAATTTGAGAACCTCCCAAGTACGAGCGCGAGTGTCGAGTATCGAGCGTTCGCAGCGGCTTGATGAACAAAATTCAAGAACATCTCAAGTACGCGCGCGAGAGTCGAGTATCGAGCGTTTGCAGCTGGTCGAAGGCGCGTTGCTGCCCTTATCCCGTTGAAATCTAATTAGAAAATTAGACGTGTAGGATGTAGTTCGTCAGACGTTCCCGTGGCGGCTCTGTTGCTTGAATTATTTTTCCATCATTAATGCCATTAAGCTATCGACAGAAAAAGAAAAAAAAATGTTTCAATTTAACACATCACCATTTGTGTGTATGTTTTATTTCAATTTAAAATTCTATACCTTTAAAAAAACACCTTATAAATAAAATAAAATGCAGGTCAAAGGGAATCGCTGTTTACTGTAAATTAAATCTTAATAATATTTAAAAACAAATTGACCGCAGACAAATATTGAAACAACTCAAAAAAACAAAAAAATAAGAATCACATTTGTAGACTGCAAAAGCGCAGTTGTTGCCAAACACTCACAGCATGTAGACCCATTAACATGAAATTTATGTTCGCAAATTATGCTCTTAAGCATACAGAGTGGCGCTCATTTATAGTTAACTTAAATTTGCAATACTTTATACGATACATTTTTCTGCGAAATTAGAGCAAACATTTTCAAATTACCTATGTATTAATATGTAAACTAGGGTTCCATTGGCTTTATTATTTTTTAAAAAAATTCTCTATGAAAATCTATATACTGCATATGCGTGAACTGATTTTCGAAGCACATTTGCCACTCAGAAGTGTGTGCCTCCAAAACCAGCTATTTTAATGTTACAACAGCTTCAACATGGATCAATGTGTAGGAACAAATAGAAGTCATTGGGTGAAACATCAGGGAAGTAAGGCGATTGAACCATCAATTCTATGTTTTGAGGACTCAAAAACTCTCTTCTGTTAACCGATGCGTTAGAGCTCACATTGTCGTGGTGGTGGATGATCCGTCTTCGATGGTTGGTTTTCCTCAAATCTCTAAAAACTTCTGTCGAACAATGGCTATTGTTGACCGTTCTATGTTGCACTAATGGAACGGGTGCGACATGACCAGTTTTTCCGACACAAAAAGAAAAAAAAAATCAGGTGACTATTTGCTTCGAAGTATTTCGTCCGCAAACAACTTTTGTTAAATTTGGTTCAAATTTTTCTTATTATTCAATATCAACTTGAAATTTGACATGGTTGTTTTGTATGGGTAAAATCTTCAATTTTAGAGTTAGCTCTCATAGACCATAGACCAACCTCCCACTATATAGCTGCTATACGATTTTAAATTTCTTGTGAATGGTTTTAAAGCTAAAATTCATTTTTTTGTTTTTTTTTTGTTTGTTTTATTTAGTATACCCTGGGAAATGGGACAAGGGTATACTAATAAGTTTGTGCGAATGTATGTAACATACAGAAGGAGGAGTGTTAGACGCCATAAAGTGTACATATATTCTTGATCAGTATCGGAAAGTGAGTCGATTAGCTCAGTTCGTCTGTCCGTCTGTTTGTATGTATGAGACAACGGATTTAAGGACCTATATGAGATGCACGCATAGAAAAACATATGTATAAACAACAATATACATTGTTAAAATTAAGTAAACAACGCTAAATTGTTCTTTTAACAACGTGTGGTTATTGTCTAATTTGTCACTACATATTTACATTTTTGGCCAACAACAATTTAGTTGTTGTTTGTTTTTACACTATTTTATGTTGCTGGCCAACAACTTTGGTGGCTGTATCTTTGTTCACTACTTACATTGTTGGCTAACAAAGCTTTTGAATATTCATGACTGTAATATATATAACATTCTTCATTTCATCAGTGTTAATAATAATTATTAGTCTAGTCACATATTTAAAAGTACTTAAATTTAAAAAATTCTAGTCCAGTTGGCAATATAAAAATATCTACCTGCGGTCTAACAAATAATTATGTTGTGACGACGGTAAAATACCGTCGCACAATACAGAGAGAAGGACGAAGAGGGAACATATGTGGATATAAAGGAACTAAAAAAAATGTAGATTGAAAGACTAGGATTTATAGTTGGTAGGATATAGAGATAAAAAGGAAATAGAATTTCTATTTGGTAGGATATAGAAGTAAATAGGAAATAAAACACTTTATAGTTAGTAGGATATAGAGGTAAATAAGAAATAGAACATTGCAAACCACGGTTAATTATTTTTACGCGACTTCTACCCCACTGTGGCATTAAAATGCGAGAAACAGTTACACTGCAACAACACTACCCCGACAGCCTCTAAATGATATACCCTACGAGCGCATAAGAAAGAAGCATGCGCGACCAGATTGAACACACCGACATTCTATCCTTCACTACCCACCACGCCGACACCACACATGTACAGGAGAGCACATACGTATAAAGGCTAAGTACGTCAACATTAGCCTGATTTGTGCACACGCACCGACGGAAGTCGCAGACGATGCGTCCAAAGATGAATTTTACAAGCGTCTCGAACGTCTCTACGAGCTCTGCCCCAATCACGATGTAAAAATCGTGCTTGGCGATTTCAACGCCAAAATTAGAAAGGAAGGAATCTTTGGCCCCACAGTCGGAAAATTTAGCCTTCACGACGCTACCTCAAACAATGGAGAGAGGCTAATCGATTTCGTCGCAGGTCCGAACACGGTAATCAGTAGCACCAGATTTCCACACCGAGACATACACAAGGCTACTTGGCGAAGTCCCGATCAAAAGACACGCAACCAAATTAATCATGTTGGGATCGACGGAAGGCACTCATCGAGCGTGTTGGACGTGCGAACGGTACGAGGTCCCAACATCGACTCTGACCACTATCTCGTTGCAGCCAAGGTACGCACCAGGCTCAACATGGTGTATTCCGCACTCAACGAAAGCTAGACGTCGGTAAGCTGCAATCACAACAGACCGCCGATGCCTTTTCAACCAGACTCACCCAACTGTTCCGGGAGTCCTCTCCGGCTTCTGAAGATATAGGTGAGCAGTGGAGCCATATATCCCACGCCATGAATACGGCAGCCAAGGAGGTTATTGGGTACACCAGACTTGTGACGAACCCTTGGTATGACGTGGAGTGTCGCAAGCTACTGCAGAGAAAGACGCCGCTTACAAACGAGCTTTGCAGTAGGGAGCAACGCGGGCTGTTAGAGAGCGATATCGTGAGAAACGGAGGGAGGAGAAACGCCTTTTCAGACTCAAAAAAAAGAACAAGAAAGGCGTGAGCTTGAGGATATTGAGGTGTATGTCAAATAAATGAATCTCGAAAGTTTTATCAAAAGGTCAAGCGTCTGACCGAAGGTTTCAAGCCCGGAGTTTCTTTCTGCAAGGACAATAATGGAAATCTGGTTACAGATGCACAGGAATCACTGAGACTATGGAGAAGTCACTTCTCTAATCTACTTGGGGGGAGATGAAGAGAATAATACCGCCGATAGAGAAGCGTACATAGAACCATCAATTGATGGTGGCTCTCTTGTAGAGCCACCGGATTATAACGAGGTCGACTCAGTAATTAAAAAGCTGAATAATAACAAAGCAGTAGGCTCCGATGAGTTGCCAGCTGAGTTATTCAATACCGGTGGCGAAGAGTTGGTAAGGCGTATGCACCAACTCTTATGTAAAATATGGTCCGATGAATGCATGCCCAACGGTTGGAATCTCAGTATACTTTGTCCTAACTTCAAGAAAGGAGACTCCGCTGTCTGCGCGAAATACCGGGGAATAAGTCTCCTTTAATAGGATACAAAATTCTGTCCCGCGTACTGTGTAAACGGCTGGAGCCATACACGAATGCACTGATAGGGTAGTATCAGTGCGGCTTCAGACCAAAGAGGTCGATCAGTGAGAAAATTTTCACTTTACGCCAAATCCTGGAAAAGACCCACGAGTACAATAGAGACACACACCACCTATTTGTCGATTATAAGGCCGCTTTCGACACGCCAATAAGAACGAAGTTCTTCAACGCCCTATCTGAACTTGGTATCCCAGCAAAGATGGTTCGGCTTTGCATGATGACGCTATCACACAGCCAAAGCGTCGTCAGAGTAGGAAAGAACCTCTCCGAACCTTTTGATACCAAGAGAGGTTTCCGGCAGGGTGATGCTTTATCATGTAGATGTAGTAGATGTAGATGTAGATTAATTTTTTTGTAAGTAGATACTAAAAATATTTTGAGATGAACTTATGAATATTTTTTAATATTAATCTCCTACTAATCCAATGAATTGAATAATTTAGAATGTAAATGAATTAAAAATATGTTTAAAATCTAGTGCTACCGCTTATATAATTATAAAATTGTTCTATACATATAAATTTTAATTAGCTGTACGCAAATCAAATGAATAGTTATCTAAGCCATGAATTATATATGTATTAGTTATAAATAATGAATTGTGTTTGTGAAATGAAGTAACCGTATAGTTATTTAGGCCGCATAAGCAAATCGTAGAGTCGACATAGGGTTGAATGAAGAGTCTACAAGGTAGGGTGGGTATAAAAACGAAGGCTGCCTACACCTCAGCCTTCGTGTGAATCATTTGCTAGACAGCTTCTTTTTATAATTTTAGTAAAGTTTGTGTCTCCTCATTCCTTTTAATGTAGTACTCTGTCGTGATTATGTGACAGGACGTCGAACCGATAAAGAACCTCAAAAGAACCCCCACATGCCCTGAGCACAGCCGGCACCGTAAGACAGAGTAGGTTCCTTAGACTTAGGTTTAGCTGCGACTAAGGCTCGAGCGTAGTCTGTCCGTTACAATCGTATGTAGATGAGACTATTAAAGTTTCGGTTCCACCGGCGTTGTTATTTTTACAATGTTATAGAAATTTCAATGTAAGCTATTGAGTACCATATAATTTCTCTAAATTTTCAACGTGATTCACTCAAGGAGAGCGCATCGATTAACTAAATTCTTTATCGGGGTGATACAGAAATCTCAAATTTAATTCATAAAACTAAATGATATAGGTGAGTTTGGAGATTTTAAGGCGAAAGCGGTTTCTGAGTCACATAGTACGATTATATGGCGAAGGAGCAACTACAAAATCACCATATATCGCTGGTTTACTCATGGACTGAACGAGTCGCATGAAGATCGTCCAAAATCAATTGTGTAACCAACAAACAGCGCCAAATTTAAATTCGAGAATGCTTTTCTTCGTTTTCAGTTCCTTAGTGCGGAAACAACAAAACAGATGTGTACGAGTAATTGCCTTATTTTCGCTTTTTCTGCGTTTTATATTAGTATTTAATTACATTTTTAATTTTTGATATGTCCTTTTGCTGATATGTGTTGCCACCTCGCTTCACATAAATGGCTAAGGTGGCAGCTGTGTTTCTTAATATTGTAAATATCACATAAACAGTTAACTTAAGTTCTCTTGAAAATCGTAATTTCATGAAGTATATCATATACTCTTAAATCATTATATTAGATTTAATATCTTAAGCTACGGTGAGTTCAGTTTAATTTCACTTTCAGTACAAATTTGTTGATTTTAAAGTGTGTTTCAAAGTGGTCCCCTAATAAACACCAAACTGACTGTCGACTTAAAGTCAAGTTGTCCGTAGTTTTTTTTGTTTTGTTTTTTTTTTTTTATTGATTTTTCTCATTAACTAACGATTTACAATTTTTTAACGATTTAGTTTTAAAATTTGCCATGCGCATAGAGAATAAATTGTGACAGTTTCATAAAATTCAGTCCAAATATGTATAAGCTGTGCCTAAATATAAATAAGGCTTTCAAATACAATATGTATTAGTGTAAATGTCATTCACCTTGAAAAAGTTATGTTCTAGGTGGATTTAATATTGAATCTCAAAATCCCTAAAAACCGAATATTAAAACCATTTTCAATATTAAATACTTTTTTATTTTTATTCCAGAATTATAAACGTCTATATATTCCCAAGTTATAAAATCCCAACAAATTATCGAATATTAGAAGTCGTAATGTGTACTAATATTTGTATTTCTGACCATTATGTATGCTCCACGTATGATAAATTCTGTGAGTGAATCAAAAGGCTGAATTTGGTGTTAGTAACAGCTGCTGCCTGGTTTTATTGTTATTGTTATTGTTGGTCAACCTAGGAGCGAGTAAGGTGGTCATAAAACCTGATACTTCTGAATTTTTCTGTATTTTTGTGGTAAGGGTAAATACGTCACCGGAAATATAGGTGCAGCAACGTTGAAGCGAAAGGATACGCATTGCTGGCAGGACGTGCAACATATTCGCTCGTTTTGGTTGGCATTTTTTGTGCTCGAGTACAACGCCAAATCAACCTTTGCGGAATGCAACGATAATTGTATTTCGTCCAAACGTATTTTCGAAACAAGGCAACGCATTTGCTGCGTCGTTGACCACTCAAACACAGAGGATAACGCAGTGAAGAATGGATAAAAGCTGTCTACAGTATGTGGTCGTCTAAGACTCCAGTTTAGATGGCGCAAGAGCATCCCTTGGATCATTATTTGATTTTCTTTTATTTCTTTGTACATTGTTAGCTCGATTGCATCAAATACAAAGAAAATAGATGTTGCAAAAAGCAACATTGCTCCAAGTGCTTTCGTGTCTTAACAAATGTAATGTCTGTTGTGTACTGGCATTGGCGGCTATTAGTATTTTTTACACTAATGGTGGAACAATGTTTGCAGATTCGAAGACAGACAATTTAGTTCTTTAAAATAGAAGAGAAATTAATCTCAATTTACAAAAAACAAAAATGTCTGTACATTTGAAATGTTGATTTCAGCAACTCATAAAAATTAGACTATTTAACGCGTAAAATTTTTTTGCCACTGCTTTTTCTGACTGTATATTTCAATTTAAACAGCTATTGAAAAGTCACCATTTCTAAACAAATTTTATTTGTGTTAAATTTTAATTAGTTTATCATTACTCTGTCCAATTACTCCAAATACTTTGGCGGTGTTTCATGTATATTTTTATAATATATTAAAGACTAAAGAACAAATAGTTCATAAGAATTATTAGTGACTATCAATATGAAGATGGTATCACAATCCTAGACTTTATTTCAAATTTCTCGGGCACCTCTGACTGTCTGTCTGTCTGTGTGTCTATCCGACCGTCCATCTGTATGTGCGTTCCTGTCCGCCTTATTCCCTGAATTTTGAAATGTTAGTTTGAAAGTTGGTATGGAAATTTTTTATAACCAGAACGCAAGTTCAAAAGTGATTACGAGATATCAACTATACTTTGTATTTATTTTGTTGTATCGAACATGCTTCAAATAAAGCAATTATTAATGTTAAAATAATATTGGTCTCCAAATTGATCAACTACATACAAAATGTGAATCCAATTAACAATGCCAGATATTGTGCAAAATCTAAATTTATATAAGAATATATATGAGGCATCGAAATCTCAACTGTCTAGAGTGCTGCCCAACTTTCCAGACGACTTGGGTTCAACCCGCACTCGAGCTATAAGAATGAAACCATTTGTGAGAATGGTAATAGTCCAAAATATAAATTATTGTATTATAATAATCGTAACTTCTCAGTATCTCGCATAAATTCTTATATTGTTTATATTGTATCTGATATCAACCAAGTTTTGACAAATAAATAATATAACACTTCTTGTAGACATCTTTACCAAACTTCGTTATGCAAAGTGCTATAAATACACTTGTATCAAACAATAATGAACATGTTTTCAAAACACCATACTTGAACTGTTCTTAAAATCGATAGATCAATGTCGATTTATTTTTCAAATGATTGGATCAGATTGAAAAATCGATTAAAAAAAAAATTACGATACTAAACATGGTACAGAAAAATTTAATAAAAAATCGTATAAAAGTTGTATATTAAAATCGATTTTAAAATTCAATTTTGTTTTGTCGCATAGATTATAAATTTGAAACATAGATAGAGTACTCAATGCATTTATAACTATTAGAGTGTGTAGAGTGTTGTTTAAACTCGGCGGGAAATTGCGCGTCATCTTCATTGTCTTGTCAGGGTTGTGAAACTTACTATTCGTCATCTGTACAAATAGTCTTGTGCTGCATGTAGGGTTGCCAGATGAATGGTTGCTACACATTCTTATATTTTTCACTGTTCTTCATGAGGCTTCGTCAATTATTGAACGTCGTATGGGCTGAGGTGGAAGCGTAGGGTTTGAGTTTTAAGGTTAGTATAATGAGTGCAACTAGTATTCGGATGCGATCAAATTCTCATTTTTGGTTTGGTATCTTTTGGTGTATTTTTCCGAACAAATGTTTATGAACAGGCGATTTTTGAAAGCGAATGGATTAAGTGAAAAATATGTTTTATTCAATATTGTATAAAGTTTTCAATCTGAAACTTTAAAGTTTGTAATAAAAAAGCGAACGGAATTTCTTAAAAATTGTAATCGTATTCGAAAGGCGATATTCTACCAATATTAAAGGAATAGGACATCCTTTAAGAGCCCGCATGGCGTTTTCGCAGCTCGATGACTGCTATTTATTTTTGGTAGTAGGGTTACTCTATATATAAACAATTGGAAACTGTCAAGCAGTAGATGATAAATTCTATATTAATATATATTACGGTTGGAGAAAGGTCCTTTATTCAAACATATTGATTGTAGTTTCATGTGACAAAATAAGTCGTTTCACTGGTACTCGAGAAGTGTTTGCAACTGGAAAGACATCCAACATATTTCAACATCTTCGAGTCAAACATCATAAAGTATTTATTAGAATTAAATATGCCGTTTCTTCAACGGCTACAATATAATAAGAAATATGTCTTTCTACATTTGACTACTAAAATAAAAAAAAAAAAGGAATTAAGAACCGAAAAAATCGTAAATCGAGAGATTTTTCGTTTTTTTTTTCTTTAATCGATGAAAATTGATTTTTCAATAACCCGAACAAGTCTACACCATACACAACATAGCTTCTGTTCAGTGCCCATAGTAAATTTTTTTTCAATTAGAGTTATTGTCCTAAAGCAAATCTATACATTAATATGCAAGCCAATTTTTTATAAAATCTGCTATGTTCACAGTACACAACCGAAGAGATTCATTTGCAGACGTGCGCAATCAATATTTTATCCAAATCACTTGTATAGTTTGGATGTAAAAGGCTTAAATATTCGTCGCTTACACAACGAAAGAAACACACAGAGGCTTTTCATTGAAATTCAAGCGCACCCGGTAGAATGCAGATTGAGATATATATGTATGTAGAGTTTAATGGTTTATGCTCTAGTATGTACAAATGGCGCAGTTGCACATGTATGTACATACAAATTCTTTTATGCAGTTAAGTATACGAATCGACAGCTAATGTAAGAAGGAGACGGACGATCCAAGAATATTAAAGCGTAAGTGAATCGAAAGACGTCTCAATTGGTTTTGCTTAGTTGCCTTATCTTTTCATTTGATTTGATTGTTGCTTGAATCAAATCAAGTTCTTACAGCTTGTTGGAAATTGGTTCGTTTGCAACATTTTTTAAAGAACCAAATGAAAAGAAGAATAGTAATGATTTGAACCATTTACCGAACGAGTGTGTTTACACATTAATCTAACACATCCACACGTTTTTTAGATATTAAACACATTTGAATAATATGTAAAGACCAGTATAACCAGTTTTAATCAAATGTATCCGTCCTTTGATTTCAGTATGAAAACTATTTAAATGAACTATATTAATGGTGATTTTAAATTTTACAGTGCTTTAGATTAAATAGTTCACCATCTGGTGGAAAACTATTGGTAAAAATTAACATTTACAACGTTTTTATTTCTGTTTGCAAGCTTATTCTTATTCATGATTTACGAGATGAATTACGAGATATCTTTGCCATCGCATTTTTCCCGCGAAAATTAAAGCAACCTTTTTTATATCACTGCATGAAGTTTAAATTCAAAGTTTAAATTTCTTTCCCTTTACATCATACTTTCGAGTGCAATATTTTAATATTCAAATGAAGTGATGCTTTAAAGAAAAATTAATATTGACTTGAAAGACTTTTCATCTTGCAACTCTTTTGGAAACTGCGAACTGCTTTATTCCAGTGGATTGAGACATAACAAAGACCATTGAAAATGTCATAAAGTCTGTCCGGAGCCACTTAAAAGCATATTAACACTCATGTATTCCTCTTTATGGGTTTATGTATCTGTGTGTTGGTCTGGGCTGTCAAAACGATATGAATCAGTGAAGCACGTTAGCTTAACAAATTGCAATAACATTTCATTTAACACAATCGCTGCAGCGCAACATGACAAGAGATGCCACAACAATATGGAACACGAATGGCATGATTAACAGCAGCATCAGATACATCGCAAAATGTTAAAAGTAATAAATAAGCCTCATCAAGTCAACGAGCATAACATAAATAGAGACACCCACAGTTATTGGACATATTGTACGTACATACATGGTATATGTGTATTTTGAATAGCTTCAAGGACTAAGGGGATACGCAGCGACCTTAAGTGATACATAGTATGCATTTGAACTCGAGTGTGTCGCTTCAGCCATAATACTAGAAGACGACTGTAATATGTCAACTAATAGCGAGAAATGGCAGGGAGCCTTAAAGGCACGGGACGACGACAAAAGCCCCTGGCAGCGACAATAACAAGGACAACAACATATTTCTGTGCAACAGCTTCATATCCTTATAAACGCATGTCATGGCGTATTATTTCCGCTTAATTTAAGAGTTGATTGCGCATTATTAAACAGAGACAGCAACCGTACCGTCAGAATAGATATATAAGTATATGAAATTGCTAGCAAGATTAAATTCAAAAGTTTCACATTTATGGAAAGTCCTTTTTTTAAAGTTTATTTATTATTCTGTTATTTTGCAAGTTTCGAATAATTAGTGCAAAATAATGTGTTTAGGTATCTTGGAGAGGAGGATGCCAATGCAATTTTTACAATTAAATTATTTATTATTATCTTTAGTATTTTCTTATATTGTGTTGCTTTGCTTATATTGTGCTAGTTAGTCGTCGGGTTCCTTGAGATTGGTATTTTAGGGCCTCGGCTAGACCATTTGGAAGGTTTGCCAAACCCTTGAGGTATCTTTGGTTATGAAGCTGAATTTTTTGGTTGACTGTTGCTACCATTAAATCGTGGAGAAGCTTATGATTTGAGACGCACCATGGTGCACTTGTGCAGAGGCGTAGCATTTTGGATTGGAAACACTGGATAATGGACACATTTGACTGTGACGCCGAGGTCTACAGTTGTACTCCGTATGTCCAATCTGGTTTTAATATTGTAGAATAAATTATTAGTTTGTTCATCAGTGAAAGCTGAGTGCTACATACTAGTAGCTAGTACGTTTGAAGAATACTCGTAAGTGCTTGTTCCAAATATTTGGCGTTTTTTTCTTGTGCTAAAATTGAAATATTAAGCATTACAGATTAACTATTTTTATAACAAAAATTAAAAAGTTATTTATTGGTGGAACATACGAAGAATTGTGTACTAAGCAGCTATAAGGTAAAAATCCGGAACTCTTAACCCAAATAAACCTATTCAAATTGAGAACTGAAACTAAAACTGGAACTGTTATTTTATTTTATTTTTTTTTTTAACCGGAACCTTTAACCGAAATAAAATAAAATGAAATAAGCGTACCGGAACCAAAACATTTGTACCGGTTTAGTTTCGGTTCTAACTTTTATTATTAATTTCTAAGAAACATATTTACTTATGCCCAGTGTACTTATGCATACATAATGGGCAAAGAAAAATAAATAACAGCTGATACCATTTATGGTTAGAAAATTCCAAAAATTTCCCAGAACTGATTGAATTATCGAAAGTTACTTTCGCAGTTCCAGCTATCGGCTGGACACAAAAACATTTCTTACAAAATTCGTAAAGTGTTGCTAGAAGCGACATATGCCACATCAATATCTTAAAAACTAATTGACTACTTTTGATTCATACAGACAGAAGACAGACGGACATGGCTAGGTCAATTCAAAATGTAAGTATGTTTATTTGAAAAAATTTAAATAACATGTAATAATTATGATATGTGGTCTTTGGAACGTTGACAATAGTAATTACTAGCTGGCCCTCGCATTGTTGTATACGCCCACTTTCACAAAACGACGAACAGAGAAAGGGTCAGTAGCTAGCGTACACATTCATATGAGTTGACCACTGATCAACTGTAATCTCATGAATTTTTAAATGCACACAATTGTTTTTAATCGATCATTTCCAATGCGATAAAATGCTTTTACCGTATTTTACTTCGAATATACGTATACTTTCGTTCTTTCTCTTTGATCACGTACTCATGACCATATGAGACAAACACATGAACGCTCTACTATCTGTGGCTTTCAGCAATACATCATATTTTAATTATCGCCATCTCGTCCAAACTAATTTCTGCCTAATTTATACGTATTCTTTCGTTCTTTCTCTTTTATCACGTACTAATGACCATATGAGACAAACACATGAACGCTCTACAATCTCTGGCTTTCAGCTATACATCGTGATTTAATTATCGCCATTTCGCTCACACTAATTTCTGCCTACTTTACTTTACATTTCATTTACATTTACAAATATTCATTACATTTATCTGTATATCGTCATATATTATAGCCTATATATTATTATAATATATAAGCTATATTATTGTAAAGTTTCATTAAAATCCATTCAGTAGTTTTTGCGTGAAAGAGTAACAAACATCCACACATCCGTACAAACTTTCAAGTGTTTATACAAGGTGTCGCAAAAGAAAGTTCACATTTAAAAAATCGATAAAAAAAAGTAAGTAGTTTATTGAAAAAATGTTTATTACATATTAAAATACACACTTTGGGAATTTATTTCTTAAAAATGATATTGTCCAAATGTAAACCGTTGCGTTCACGGCATTTAATCGTGCTTTAAACTTTCCTATGGCGGCTCGGCAGGTATTCTCCGTGATGGTTGCCGGATATTTCCTTTTAATTGTGCCAGGGAAGTCGGTTTGTTGCCGTAAACTTTAGATTTGACGTAATCCCATAGGAAAAAGTCCATAGGGGTTAAATTGCCTACAGTCGTTGAATTACCGTTTTTGTAAAATTCACGTACGCACAACGCACGGTCCGCTCCCGAGGAACGCTCTATAGCGACTAAATTCCCAAAAGCTAGGCTATCGATTGACATAACCCCCGCGCCACTCAGAATAGTTGTATTCACGCAATCAGCAAATCAAATGTGAACTTTCTTTTGAGACACCCAGTAATATTAGTAGGATTCCCATTTTTTTTTCTTTTTAAATGTTAATATTTACCGTTACCGTACCGGTAAACCGAAACTAAAAACCAAGAACCGTACCGAAACCGAATACCGAAATAAATTGTAACCGGTACAGAACTTTATACCGAAACACACGTTTCGCTATATACCAAACAGGAACCATAACCAAAACTAAAAGATAAAAAACTCGATTTATAAATTTGATTTAAAAATTCAACTTAGAAATCGATAAATAAAGTTTATCGATTTTAAATTGATTTTAATGTCGAGTTTTCTTTTATCGAATTAATAATTCGATTTTAAGTTGCGTACTTTATTGAAATTTCCTTTTTAACTATATTTTAAATTAAAAATATATAATAATTACGTTAAATTTTAAATAAAACAAATCAGTTTTTAATCACGTAAACTTATACCATAGATCTGCTTGATGAGGCGTGCGCATCTGTTGGACACCTCAAATTGTGCTCTTTATTTCCTCATTTTTTATATATCGGTTTGAGTAGAGAGTTTTTAACCAGAATTAACATACCAGAAATAAACACTGTGATGTGGCGACTAGAAATAACAGGTCTAGTTAAATTGGACAGGTCTAGTTAATATTGACGCTAATAAAAAAATGTTCCATACAAAAAGGTAAGAGTGGGTGATTGGTTATTTGGCGCCTCTATCAAATTCTAGAGGGGATCACACCCAATGATGTGCTATATATATGAAGCGTCCATTCATAAGAAGCCACCATGTGAAATATCAAGTTCATTTTGCCTGTAATAAATTCATGAAAAATCCCAAAACTGGTTGTTTCCATTGGGGCTACTCCAAAAATTAAGGGTATCACATCCATTGATATGCATGTCAAGCGTCCGTCAGCAAGAAGCCACCATGCCAAATATTGAATTGATAAAGATTCAAATAAAGTCAAAAATGGGCAAGTGGTTTGAATGGGGCTAGTCTAAAAAGTGTGGGATCAAAACTCTTAATATATTTGTGACACGTCCTTCCGCAAGCAGCCACCAAGTAAATTTTTAAGTTTATATCGACGGCAATAAATAAAAAATGTGCATACAAAAAAGTCAGATGTTCATTTGCGAGACCCACTATTCGGTTTTTGTATGAGGAACATTTTTAGTCAATATCACATAATATATATGTGATGGGCGTGACCTGCTTAATTATAGAAGTATTTCCAACAAAGATTAACCGTAATATAGGTAAAATTTGATTATTTTTCGATCTAGCCACCTTTAAAATGGAATGAAGTGGTCAAATTAACACTTAAGAGTTAAAAGGCTTGGCAGTAATCTGTTAAATGCTTGTGAAGTGTAGTAAAGTTTCGGTTCTAGCGAAGTTAAGGTTTTCTCCGATTTGATTTTAGCAATATTTTTAAAATATAAATTACTTTAAGATTTTCAATACAAAGAAGCATAATTTAATATACTCTCAACACATGTGTATTTCAGTTTAAGTACACCACTGCTAACATTTTTCCTCGTTTTTTTTTTCATTAAAAACTCCCCGTATGCACGTGTTTCAATTTCGCTTTGCAGAATTTTTCAATTAGCAAAAATTGCTGTATTTTGGAACAGAAGTAAAGCGCCGGATTTTCGTCGCAAGCAAATTGATTTTAAATCCTTTTTCGATGCGCAGTAAACTTCTAAATACATGCAACGTGTTCTTTGTAACCCATAAGCTGATGCTGGTATTGTCCTTGCTGTTCTCCCTTAACAGACTTATACTTTCGGATAAAAAAGTTTTTGTTTATCAAGTTGTTTTAAACTTTTGCTGGAATTTTTGTTGCACTTGTGAGACTTTGCTTATTTTTTGTTGTTAAGTGGATGTTTTTTTGTGATTTTAGAAGTATTGTTATCTACATATATTTATTTTGTAAACATGCTGTACAGTGATTTGTTATTTCATTAATAACTGCATTATTATTTAAAAGTTTGTACACTCTCAGCGTATATCTATAGCAATGTACTCGTGTTTATCTTCTCTATACGAATGTACCTATGTGTGCGAGCGTCGAAGTTTTACCAACTTCACGCTTCCGTAACAATCAAACGGTTAATGACAGCGCGCTCTTGTTTTGTTAAGCGTTAGTATGTTATGTTTTTTACTAGCCTACGGAAGAATATAATATTACGTCGCAGTTAAAAAAGTTGTCGAAATGGAATTTAAGCCCAACAGTGTTATTGCTTTGTATTTGGCTGGAAAATCGCAACCAGCCATTGTTAATGAGCTACGTCATTTACGTGGGAACAAAATCTTTGTGTATCGGACCATTACACGTTATAATGATACTGGTAGCATCAAACAACGCCATGGAGGTGGTCATTGAAAAACAGCAACATCAGCAGAAAGGGTTCAATTGGTGAAAAAACTCAATGTGTCTGCTCAGGAGTACATATTAAAAATGAACTACGATTAAAGCCCTGCAAAATAAAGAAAGTGCAAGAATTAAAGGCAGTTCGACTAGCAACTGCAAAGGTGTTAAAACACTTGCACGTTTGTGGCGAACTTGAGAATGTGGTGTTTTCTGATGCAAAATTTTTACTGTTCAGCAATATGTAAACAAACAAACTCACCACTCATTTCATTGAACAGGCCCCAACGGTAAATGAACAAATTTACCGTTCCCAGCTTAATTTCATGTCCCTTGGGGTACAGGGTGTAATGGATATATTGGGTGTTTGAATTAGTTGGAAGCATTTCGTAAGAGATGGCGTTTCAAATATTTCACTTTCCAAAGTGTTTTTCCCAGAAAACCTACTGTCATTGGTTGATTTGCATAGAATGTAACTTTATACGACATATTTAGGAGTCGCCCACTGTCTACTCGCTGATTATCTGGTGGTCATGGTCCGGCTTTCTACAAACTACTTTCATAAAGCTTTCAACTCGTCCTATCCGACTCTCCTGCAATCGATTTCTACGGAAATCTTTTTTGAAGACATGGAAAGTTTGGCAATCATGCGACTTGCGAGTCTGACACGTATCATTGACTCTACAGAATGGGCATCACAATGGATCGTCTGGCATCTGGGTGAACTCAAGCGGCCTGATTAACTCAATCTAACATTATAGAATTTGGTCGCACATGAAGGCCTACTATGAAATAAACAGAAAATTTACTAACATATCAATCGGTTGATTTAAAAAAAAAAACTGATCGATCGCACGATGAAGTGAATAAGTAAATTAAGGAAATTGATTAGTTGAAGTGTGTTTAAAATCGATCAAGCAGTAGTGTAGCCACGCAACACACATATGTCAACAACTTTTTGACCGATCGTAACAAAACATTTTCCAGTGTGTCATTATCGATAAGCTCACTTTTCACCAAATGATCTGTAGTCCATGTATATTCTACATAATCTCAAGCATTTTACTCGGGAACCTTTCTCTTGTTCCCTTGACGCATCGATATATTGCAATATCGATATTTTCGTTTATGATACAATAATATTTCAAAGAGATATTTTATGCGCAATAAAATATAATTTTTTGTTTTTGTTTTTGATCACAAGTATTAAGTATCGCTTATCAAATCTCAATGACTTTTAAACAAAATTTATTTCTCAAAATGGTATTCATGGTGTTCAGCGTTTTATAAAAATGTTTATACAAATTGAGAGACGCCATAGCAATAATAAGATGAAAATGTGTTGGCTTTCATTTTCTTCTTATTTGCATCTTTGTATGCACTATAACGTTTACCCCATGGTAGAGTAATAGTAGAATGTAGCGTATTCTGCATAGCTGCTCCCTTTTATGTTTCTTTCGTTTTATTTGCTTTCAGTCTGTCGTGCTCTAAAAGGCGATGCACATTGTAAAGCATATCGTTCGAGCAGCTCGACGTTAGGCTCGAATCTATCGTGGACGCACTTGCCAATATTTTGGTGAGCACCAATTAAGTGTGTTTTTGTTAGTGTTTTTGTTGAAATAATTTTAAAAGAAGAGGAATCAAGAAACTAACTAAAACAAAAAAGAGAAATTCATTAATTGCGCATTCATTAATTGCACAAAAATTGCTGACTTATTGCCGATCTCTTTCTGGGTGGCCCTGATTTAGAGCAGGGCTGTCTAAATAAGCACCCAAAATGTGAGTGTATGTGTGGGTTTTGCACTGCGAATATTTCAGAGTCTGCCGACTTCGTCATGCGTTCGTTCGTACGAGTATGTGTGTCAAAACACGAAGGAACTCGTCCCCAATGGGCTATGCTATGCTATGGCTGGTCAGCGTTAATTTAGAGGCGAAAGCGTTTTCCGTGACACTAATCTATTATTGATACTTTTAAGACAACTGGGAGAACTCTATTTTAAATATTAATGCTGTATGCATATTGTTTTATACAAAACATGAAATTCATTTTTACCACATAATTACATTTTTTGGTATAAAATGTCGGAATACCGAATCTTGATAATTGTTTAAAACAAACATTTCAGTTTACACTTTTTGCAAAATTCACACTTTTCACACATTTCTTTTGTTGCATAACCTTTCCCTGCTCCTTTGTTTCGCAACATATCAGTGCATTTTTTGCTGTAGCCATATATCATGCCCGATTTGACAGCTGACACCGTAGAATAATTTAAGTATGACAAATTACAGCCGAAAAATATGAAAAACAAAAAATTACTGGCTTTCTGCCTGTGAACTCAGTTACAAACTTCGGTTAATTGAGCGCAGTGGGCCATCAAAAACATCAGCGACGACAGCTAGAACACGTACAATTTGCATTGTACATATCAACGACGAAACCTGCAAGAAATCTGTTGGAAAAATGGAGATACAATTTTTTGCAAGAAATTCAACATAAATACTATGTATGATACGATAAAAAAATAGTTAAATTTTTCAGCTTTTTTGCCTTGTTTGCAAATACATAATGTATTTGAAAAACAATAATTTTCGAGTGAAGATCATTAATATAGCGCAAAACTAACTCTGTTGTTACATTCTTTCATTCACTTAATATTCATGGAAAAAATAGTGATGAAAAAGCTACACAGTATTTAAAATGGACTATTTTAGATAATACATTGGGGTACTGACTTTTGAAAATTGCGACAAATATTTGATGAGGTATATCACTGAACCTAGAACCTGTTATAATTTCTATTACTATTCTTAACTGATTGCTTCCTATCTGGAGCAAGATTTTTGTGCTGTCTTTAAATTTCTTTACTTGTCTCAGTAATTGACTCATGACCTTAATTGTTTCATTATGGATTAGTTCCCATACTGTACGAGTATATGTTCCAAAGACGCAGAACGCCTATGGTCCTATCATCTTCAATGTAGTGTTGTTTCTGTCCAGCCTGTCTTTAACACTGCCTGGCTTTTTGATAGTAAAGCAAATATCACAGTTGTGATTGTTCATACCTTATTTCAACTGTTCAACAATTACAGCGTAAAGTTCCTCTCGGAGATGCAGCTTATTAAAAAATTATTCATTGCTTGGGTTTTGGGCGAAAGTTGCTTTAATTACTTTTTTTAATGGAATGCTTCAAATTATTACATTTTCTGGGTTTAGAATAATCAAAAAAAGTCAAAGTACAGTTAATTCAGGTGACATTGGTGGTCAAGGGAATATGGAGTTCCTTGGAACCAGATTATTTATAAATTTTAAAGCATGAAATGAAATTGCACCATCTTGTTGATACCACACAGAGTTGAAAGGAATTCTCTTTCGAAGTATTTCTGGGAAGCCAAAGCTTCTTTAACATATTTAAATGACAGTATTCATTGACCGTTACAATGTGACCGTGACAATGCAGATCGATGGAACTGTACACCACACTGTGACTCGATCTGGATGCGGTTTCCTCTCATGATGTATTTCCGGGTAAGACTATGTCCCTATTCGAAAATTTTTCTTGTTTCCATTACCGTTTAAATCGAAATGGGCCTCGTCACACTTAAAAATTAAGTTTAACATGCTGTTATGCTCTTCCACCAACTGCATGATAGTATATCTAAATTGCAATAGAATCGGCAAGCTTGCTGTGCGTTGTTATATGAACTTTGTACAGGTCGAAACGCTGGGATTGGTTTCTATGGCAGCATATACACCAGCAATCGTTTTCAGTGTCCTAACTGAAATATCTTGTGGCTAACCTACGCTCGGCAAGAAACGTAACATTGGCCTTATAGGGCAGGATATAAAAAATTGGATCCAATTACTTATCAATTTTTTTTTTGGTAGCACATTTTATCAACAACTCTGTATACATATATTGTACAAGTATGTACGTTAAGAAACTTTTGGTTAGGCTCCTGGAAAACAGAACAACCTATTTATCGATTATAAGGCCGCTTTCGACCCGCCGATAAGAATGAAGTTATTCAACGCCCTAGCATGATGACGCTATCGTACACCCAAAGCGTCGATGGAAAGAACCTCTCCAAACCCTTTGATACCAAGAAACGTTTCAGGCAGAGTTAGCCTTTATTGTGCGACTTTTTTAATCTCTTGATGGAGCATATCCTACGCTACTGCTCATACGTAGAACGGTCGGGCATAATCTTCCATAAGGAAGTGATGCTCCCCTTAGAGTTGACGTCGAGTTTAGGACCTGTATGAACCCCGATCTGTAGAACTGTATGATAAGGTTGACTTAGTCCAGCACATGGTCACCTCATCCAGTGTCCGGCTGGTCACCTTGATTGGTGGACGGCGTCAGAGGTTAAAATGGCAAGATCAGGTGTGAATGGTGAAGAAGCTTCGGATTTCCAGAAAAAGTGTAAAAATTATTTTTAAGAGAAATTAGTTAATTTGAATTGAAGATAAAGGTATGTATTATATAAATAATATTTGTTTGTGACCTGTGATTATATCTTATAGTCATACTTTCATGTAGAACTTAGCCTTATTAATAACTTTTTCATAAGTGCAAACACCTGACTTCAGTGGAGTGCCACTTTCAAAATTCAAAAGGATTCAAGCTAATTCCAATTTTATAAATTAATATGTGTCTTTGTGATCGTGAAATGTTCAAACATTTTTGCAACTTTTTGCAACTTTTCATGAAAATCAACTTTTTAGGTCTAATGTCGGTGGTAAAGCGAACACCTTTTTTAATATGGCACGATGAACAAGAGTCTCTCATGAAATTTTCTGCAGTGGAGAACTACATATTTGCAAATATTGTTGATAAAACTAATATAAGTGAACAGCAATATCTTGAAGTTGGTCAATAGATGGCGAAAATGCTCCAGAATACTTAAGAAGTTTGAAGAAAAAAACAAGGAATGGATTAATTGATAATATGTCTAATATGGCTGGACGACCTGAAAAGATGATTGTCGATTGCACAGAAAGAATAAAAAGAAAACAAATTTCTGATATAGTTGAACAAACAGAATGTGAAGAGCTTATGACAGCGGCGAGGTCGAGCTTATATAAGGCTGGAAAGCGATATGCAGCAACAGTGGTGTCAATGGTGAATATAAATGAAAATATTGCTAAACAGATGAAAACATGTATGGATTCAAATGTGCAGCTTCCAATTCAGTATACACCAGAGGAAGGATTGTCTCTGTACAAAGATGGTGGTTTCACTCATACCAATTAATACAAGCAGGTGCCAAAATAAGAAATGGAAACAAATATCCACCAAATGAAGTAATACTAGCAGCGAAAAAACGATGCTATCCGGACGAAATACGTGTTACACATTATTCTGCTAAAGTTCCTTTGCAAAGCTTGGTGGATCACACGGTTTCTCGTATTATTGAATTCTAGCCAGATGTTTTTCAGCGTAATAACAATAATTACGGCAATTTATAAATGGGGCTGTGACGGAAGTAGTGGACATTCAACTTATCGCCAAAGTTGTGAACAGATGCAATGCCTTAAATGAAGTATCGGTCATCCTATAAAATGTATATATTCGTGATCAGCATGACAAGATGAGTCGGTCTAACTATGTCCGTCTGTCTGTCCGCGTTTGTGAGTGCCTTTTTACGTCAATCTTTGAAATAAAATCAACAAAATAAAACATGCACTTCGCTATTATTTTGGTGACCATCTCTGTGTAGTTATTGTGAATAGCATAAGGTAAAATAAAGATAACAACAAACGTATTATACAGGGATTATTTCTGTTCAAACAAGAATTAAACTGTCATATATTGGTCTGATCTGGCAACGCTATTGTTATTTATGCTCAGTTTAGTTCAGCATATTTCATAAAAAGAGTAACACCAGAACAACGCTTTTAAATTTAGCAAATTTATTTCGAAAACAGTGGTACGGTCGACACAACCGAGCGACTAATTCGACCATGGATCGTTTTTACACCACATATACTCTAAATGATAATACACAAGCGCAAAGACGTCGGGCAGTACACACCGGGTAAAAAATTTCTGGTGTAGAGCGTAATAGAGAGAAGGACCCACTTTTTTGGAACACGGAATACTACCTTATAAGAACGGGACGGTGCAATAATTAAAGCCAAATGACCATCATTTGCACCGTACGTACGGCTTAAAATCATCTGAAATTCAACACACTGGTTTATCGCAATATTCTGTTCGCGGATGAGGCTCTTTTGAATCTTAATAAGCACAATTGCCACCTTTTGAGTGAAGAAATTCCTCGACAATTTCTCAAGGGACCGTAACATCCGAAAAAATCACTGTTTGGTGCTCTTTATGAGCCATTGCACTGTGGTCGCTCCCATACGACAAAAATCAAAAAACCGAAATCGAAATTTTGAATCATGATGATCATCTCATAGATAAATTGGCTTTCTGAATCCAACGTTTTTTTTTCAGTGTGACCATGCGCTCTTTGCAAAAAACACTTTAAAGCTAAGCCACGTGCTTAGCAATTCAGTGCGTAGTGATTTTGCAGAGAGTAAACCCTATCTTTCAACACAAACAACGTATTTAAAATAAACGCCAATAACTTTGAAGTAATACGGATATCGTTCGTACAGGTATAAAGCTTAATTTAAACCAACCAACTATTTGTACATTGTTGTGTGTCGTCCAAAAATCTAAAATAACCAAATGGTCTTTTGTGAGTATTTTTCGTTTCCCATTTCTAACTTTTCTAAAGCTTTTAGTTGTGTTCCGCACCGATTCCCAGGTTCATATTTGTTTAGATCATATATGCATATCTTAAGATTAAAATGAAACCTGAATTATCTGCCCTTAGCCGCCCTTTCGTAACAATATGTTCATCGGAGTGCAACAGGTATTCGTGTCTGCTTTTATGTGTTTGCTATTGTTTATTTGTGTTTTAAATATCAAATTTGTATTTTTTCTTTATAATTAACGTTACTCTTGGTTCTAATGCTAATGCTGAAAAAGCTCGATTTGTTGTTCAGCCGATACAGCTGGAGTTGGAAACCAACAGATATGTTCCAGACCAAGAAAAATTATTAGTAATTGAGTAATTTTTAAATCAACTTTCTGTTTTCTATTTTCATTATTTTGTACAAATGATTTTTTTCTTTTCTTCATTAACTAGCTACATTTCCTTTATGATAAACATGTCTTACATTAAAAACAAAATGACCTTTTCTATGATATATTAATTATTACAATTCTAAAAAGATAAAAAACAATAAAAAATCCGGAATACTAAGAGTTCATTCCGAATCGGTAGGTTATATGACAGCTATATGAAATAGTGGTTCGATCCGAATGAAATTTGGTCAGCACACGTAGAGGCTCCTAATACTGACACGTACCAAATTTGGATTAAATTAAATTCGGATAAAAAACAATAAAGTTTTGGTGTACTAAGAGTTCATTCCGAAATGGTCGGCTATATGGAAGCTATATGATATAGTGGTCCGATATTGACGATTTTGACATATTGTCATCTAACTACAGATAGAAGCCTATGACAAAAGTTTCACTTCGATAGCTGCACTCTAAGTATTTTTGGCCGCCGATTCCATACAAGACCGACCACTGTGTATTGGTCCGCATATTTTTAAAAATGGGGCCGACGGGAACGTTATCGTCAACGGCGAGCGCTATAGAGCCATGATTAACGATTATTTCGTGCCCCAATTAAATGGGATGTTTATTGAAACAATTGTCTTACTGAAGGAAACATTTGCCAGTGTTATTTCTCGAAATGGACCACTCAATTGGCCACCGAGATCGTGTGATTTATAGCTTTTGAATAATTGCTCTGTAGTAAGATGAAACTGCTTTATGCAAACAAAGGAGCATCTTTGGACGACTTGGAGAACAACATGGGAACATTGTGCGAACCATTACCGAGATACGGCACCATTGGGCTCAATATAGATTCTTCTTCTTCAAAATAATTACTTTACCAATGCGACTGGAATTACAGCAATTATATTTAAAATGGCCCCTCCACCCTCTAAATGGATCCGTGGATTTAAAATATATAAATAACCTACGCAGACTTTGGATCATATATGGAGAATATATTTCGATTTCAACAGCAGGTTCCTTATGTTACCATTGAAACTTTTTTCAAAATTAAACAAATTTCCACTGAAAGTGAAAGAAAGAAAAGAAGTTAACTACTCAACTTAGTTGATGTAAAGAACAAAATTATTGTAAAATCTAACAACCTGAACATGGGCGCGACGCACCCCTTTGTCAATTGTGCGAAACGTTTTGCGACTTTGCATGAAATGAAAAACTTTTTCATGAAAAATCTCAAAATTGGGGCTATTTCTATAAAGAGGAAATCAGACATTTTCTCTATATGTGAAGCGTTTGTCCATAAGAAGCCAATTAATTTAATTTTTAGTTGATATTGACTGTAATAAGAAAGGTTTTATGTGAAGCGTCGGGTGGTTTGAATGGATGCTACCACAAAAAGTTGATATATATGTGAAGAGTACTTCCATAAGAACCCACCATGTCAATTTGTAAGGTAAAATTAACTGCTATAAAAAGTGAAGGAGTGCCCAAAAAGTGGACATGGCATGTCAATATGGTTACTCTATTAAACCGCACTAAAAAGAAGTCCATGTGCCAATTTTGAATTGGATAGTATAAAACTATGGACTTCCCGCAGTTCAGATTTTATTTGACGGTTGATACTTTTAATAAGTTTTCAATTCGTCGAACAGCTTCTATCAATTAACTGGAGTCAGCTCTGAGTCTCTACATTTGTATTGTTAATTTGCAATGGGTCTTGGTCCTTGTCAAACCATGTTTTCATTTCTAATTGTCAATTAGTATTGTCAATTAGTGTATTAGTGTTTGAAAGCAGTCAGCAAGTCAATATGCTATGTCTTTTATGAAAATTTTATCATGTAAGCACATTGCCTTCAAGTCTCGAATATGTAAGTGTTGTATTTATATACCAGCGTACTGAGACTTTGCGACTAGAATCTGAAATCCAATTGCCAGCGGCTTAATATAAAATCACTGATGCGAGTGGCAGACAAGCAAAGGCCAATTGATGCAATCGACACTTATATAAATCACTTATACGACAGCTGTTGCCTTAATTTTCCTGCAACATTGCAAATTATAACACAACAAATGTAGTGCATTGCAAAAGATACTCTTCTCAAATGCACAACACGAAGCAGATAATGTATCTATATGCAGCCAGTGTGGGTGTAAGTTTCTGATTGCGTCGAGTGAATGAGGTCATTAGAAAGCAGTCAAAGCGCAAATTTATTATATTGAGTGCCAAGAAGAAATGTTTTTGCAGTAAATCTCGATTTCGAAGAATAGTATAGTGTCGGTGTTGAACAAGCTAAAAGAATAATTGGCGAATGCATTAAATAATCATAAAATCAGTCGGCCACGGAAGGTGTAGAGCGAAACTACGGCTTTAAACTTTAATTCAACGTCTGCAGCCTGAATTACGTGGCTTCTTTGAATAAGTGCGTGGAGCTGATTTATGGCACTTGCAGTCTTGGAACTTTGCTGGCAGGCAGCATAGCCCTTTAGCCTCATAACATTCACTTCATCCTTAAAATGCATCATAGCGAGCATTAGTTGCACACTTTCTGCCAGCAAATGCTAATTAGCTGCAAACGAATCATGAAAGAAAATGCGTCGCATATAAAACTTACGTCTGACTTAATCTAAGCTGGAATAGAAAAGTTTTCGCCTTCATTAGTAAGCGTTATATACGAGTATAAACTTGCAAAACAGCTAAAGTAAAGTTTAAGAAATTAAGATTCTAGAAATTGTCGTAGTCTTAGAAGACATATTTAATAAGACAATGACACTTTAATTATGCAAAGCATTGTAATGACTACTATATCACAACGTTTAAGGGCTATGAATCAACAAAGTTAATGAAGTTTCTGAAACACACAAAGTTGTAAAAGTGTAAACCATCGACCGAAAATAGTTTAGATCTTGAGTGTGTTAACCGTTTTGACATACCCCTCATTAAATAAATACAAGGAAGATATCATGAATTACAAAAAGAAAAAAAGAACACCGAAGTCTAGTGTACTCGACTTTGAGAGACCCCGTACCTTGTCTAAAGCTCTATATTTCAAGCTTAGATTTGTATGAGGGCTATATTGTATAGTGGTCCGCTCTGAACCCATGTTGGCTACTTTCCTAAAATTGACATAGGATTCACTATATTTGGCTTTTGTAAGTTAATTATTAACAACAAAAAAATTTCATACAGAAACTCATTAGTGGGGACAGGTATGTACGCGGGCTACCTCTTATCGTGGAAATGAAATGGAAAAAATACATAAGACGATAAAGAGATATGGAAAGCCAAATGCAGAAACTTTAGAGCTTTCTGCGAGGGATTTACAATCACTGAGTCGACAGCTCAAATCTATCGGACAATGGGCAAAATGCAGATGCGAATATCTCACTCCGCAGGTCGGATAACCACTTTACGGAAAACGAGAAACGCAAAATTCAGGTGGCACACACATACTACTCCACTCAGAGGAGATCCACATATGTACAAACAGAGCAGACATAGAAGTCGGCAAGAATATGATCAATGAAAAAAACCTAAGGAGGGCTACGAAAATTGAATATCTCCGGCATTAAATGGAATATTTCCAGCCGTACTGCAGAACTTAGAAACATAACTTTTCTCAAAACAAAGTTGCCTTCTTTTCATGTATGTGTGTTATCTTTAATCTCAAAAACTAATGCGGTGATTTTCAATTGGTTTTCACAAATACACATGCAAGTTTCCGTGGAAGGTTTAGGTATAAGTATATACAAATATATATTAGGTAAACATATAAATTAGTTGATATTTGCTATTAAGTTGCGCGCTTAATCGTACAGCTGACGCATAATAAAAATGGTGCACAGAATTACCTACTGCAATGCCCATAATTTCCGATGTGGGCAACCATATTATTTTAATTTTGTCGCAGACACAAAATTTAACAAGAGATTGACTTTTCGGTGCAGGTGGCAAAAAACAAAAAGAAAAACTAAATGTTGCGAATTTTTATATTAATCTATACATACAAATATATACATTTTAATTAGCATGCCGTCCATTTTACCTCCAATCTTAGAAACTATTACGGGCACTTTCAATTGGTTTTCACAAACAGACAGGTTCCTGAGGAATGTTTACGTATATGTATATAATAGGCATTACCACGCCCCCTATTTAAGAGAAAAACCAAATTTGTTTTATCTCATAAACTATTGAACGCAGCTGGATGAAATTTGGTTCATAAGTAAAAGGTTCTGTAGATAGATGGGTGGTGCCTCGCTCCTATATAAGAGAAATTCCAAAATCGAATAAAGATATAAGTAAACGGTACCGAGAGAAACTCGAAAAGTGGATGGTGCACCACCACCAATATATCTTTTATATTTTAGTTCATTATATCTCAGCAACAAATAACAGAAATAAAATTCTCTGAAAAAATAGGCCATGACACAGATTTGGATGAGAATTGGTACATATGTACGTAAAGGGAACCGTTAAAAATAAAAATCACTGAAGAAATTGACCAGTGCCCAGATCGGACCACTGTATAATATAGCTCCCATATAGCCGACCAATTCGGAATGAACTCTTAGAACACCAAAACGTTATTGTTTTTTATCCGAATTTGGTACGTGTCTGTCTTAGGAGCCTCTAAGTGTGCTGACCAAATTTCCTTCAAATCGCACTATGTCATATAGCTGTCATATAACCTACCGATTCGGAATGAACCCTAGTGGTTAGTCTTATATGGAATCGGCAGCCAGAACTACTTACAGCAGAGATATCAAAGTGAAACTTTGGTCGCAGCTTCTTATAATTGTAATAATTAATAAATCATAAAGAAAAGAAAAAAAAATGATTTGTACAAAATAATGAAAATAGAAAACAGAAAATTGATTTAAAAATTACTCAATTACTAATAATTTTTCTTGGTCTGGAACATATCCTTTGGTTTCCAACTCCAGCTGTATCGACTGACAACAAATCGAGCTTTTTCAGCATTAGTGCCCTTTTGAGAGCACCACGCTTGAAAAAAAACGTGTGTTGGATGGTCCATTGAAATCAAAAGCCTATACCTATTTAAATTACCCAAAAGTAACGTTAATTATATAGAAAAAATACAAATTTGATATTTAAAATACAAATAAACAATAACAAACACATAAAAGAGCACTTACCACTAAAAACACAAAAGGCAGATACGAACTGCACTCCGATGAACATATTGTTACGAAAGGGCGGCTAAGGGCAGATAATTCAGGTTTTATTTTAATCTTAAGATATGCATATATGATCTAAACAAATATGAACCTGGGAATCGGTGCGGAACACAACTAAAAGCTTTAGAAAAGTTAGAAATGGGAAACGAAAAACACTCACAAAAGACCATTTGGTTATTTTAGATTTTTGGACGACACACAACAATGTACAAATAGTTGGTTGGTTTAAATTAGACTTTATAACTGTACGAACGATATCCATCCATATTACTTCAAAGTTATTGGCGTTAATTTTAATTACGTTGTTTGTGTTGAAAGATGGGGTTTACTCTCTGCAAAATCACTACGCACTGAATTGCCAAGCATGTGGCTTAACTTTAAAGGGTTTTTTTGCAAAGAGCGAATGATCACACTGAAAAAAACGTTGGATTCAAAAAGCCAATTTATATATGATCAACATGATTCAAATTGTAAAATTTCGATTTCGGTTTTTTTGATTTTTGTTGTATGGAAGCGACCACAGTGGGACGTATCAACGCACGTCGGGTTCGCTAGTATAGTCAAACTAATATTATTATATGCCATAGTTGCGTGGGGAGAGTGTACAAGCTAAGTTACGATCACTAGTGTGGACTAGGACACAGGACACAGTGTGTGTAATAATTATAACTGCGACGTTCAATTTTGGTAGCGGCTATCCCAACTGTGATATGCGAGAATCGAACAGAGAATCGAAAGATAAAGATGATTAATTTTTACATTGTTTTTTTTTAAGGTTTCTTGGAGTTGCTTCAATTATTGTTTGAGTGTATTGGTTTAAAGCATCAAATTTGTGGGTTTAGTTTTGTAGACTTCCTTTTTACAATAATTAAACAAAAAAATTAGATGCACTCGAGTCAGCAGACCTTTGCTGTCAATGGAAAGTGGATTTTCTCGAATTCAGTTTATTTTTGAATTTACGCTGTAAATCGATGTTGTAGATCTGCAATCCTAAGCTGTGTCTTAACTGAAAGATATCGGTGATAAATCCTTTTTATGGCTGCCCAATAATTTCAACTGGATAGCATAAAAATTGGTCCCCAAAAAATGCCTCTACAACATACAGACGGACAGACGGACATGGCGAGATCGATTCGTCTCGTCGAGCTGATCAAGAATGTATGTACTTTATGGGGTCTACGATGACTCGTTTAATGCGTTACAAACTTTTATACAAACTGATAATACCACTTCATAATATGTGTGAATGGTATAAAAATCATACCCCCAACTAACATATTTATATAACATGTAGACCTTAAACGCCCTCTGGGTGGATTAGATCCAGTGCAACCACACTGCCTATAATTATATTCATTGACCATTTATAATACTTTTTGTTGACCAATATTTAATTCACTATGCAAATTTAAAATTACTGTAATGCAATATAATAAACTTTCAATATAAGTAGGGCGATTTCGATGTGGCTTAATATGTCTTTAATTTTGAGGTATTTAAAATCAAGTGCGCAACGGTGGAGTAACAATTTGTCATTCAAACATGACAAATATGGCGCTACTGTATGCGTACACGCCCACTTTTACCACAAATGAATGCTTACATTAAGAAGACGTTCTTGTTTTAATAGACCGCAGGCAGAGATATATTTAACATGCAGTTTATGTTGTCACATGATCTATTACAGGAAATTCACACATATTCGCACGGCATATTTGTAAGTACAAACGAGTACATACAGTACATTTGTATGTACTTGTAGGTATGTGATCAAACTAATGCACAAACTATGATAACAAAACACACACAATGGGAAAACACAATATGGAAATGTACATTGGATAGATCTGAATCATGCTCTAACTTGAGGCAAATGTGGTTCCATTGGCCACAGGCAGTTTGGTATATGTTTGTTATACTCTAGCAAATCCCAAGCGATATGCTTACTATTCTCCGAAGTGAACAAACCTTGATTATTGTGTGTGGTCAAGAGCATTTGGGTTGGACATCTACAATATGAATGATTCCAAAATAAAATTCTACAAAGTTAACTGCTCTCGAAAAAAAAAATAGATCTGTAGATCACAATAAACTATCAAAATTGTAATTCAATTCAATTAATTCAATTAATACCTCTGCTCTTACGACGGTTGCGAGTTATGAAATTTTAAGTTACTATTGCAGGAGTGTAAGTATATGCTCAGTTCTCAAACAGACTTACGGACGGACGGACATGACTAGTTGGATACCAATTGTCACGCTGATCACGATAAGTATATACTCTAAGAGGTCTCCAATGTTTCCTCTGCTATGTTACATATATTTTGAGAGTTCAAAATATCAAATATACCCTGTTATAAATATTTTTTGTACAGAGTATAAAATTTTTTTATTTACACGGTTATCTAGAAATAACCTAACTTCTTAGTTATAAAATAAAATAAGCATGGTATTATGTTTCAAAGCTAATGTTTGTTCAAAATATGATCCATTTAACTCAGTACAACGTATGGAACGCTAAACCAATTTATTCATAGACTATTTAAACTCGCTTTTTGGGATGTTCTTTAGCACTTGTGTCACGGCTGCTTGTATGGCTGGAATGTCACCGTAAGAAGCTCCTTTCATTGCAGTTTTCATTATGGGGAAGAGAAAACAATCGCACGGTGATAGATCAGACGAATACGGAAGGTGGTCGATTAGACAAACCTGTTTTTTCAACAAAAATTCATTGGCTTTTTTGGACTTGTGAGGTGGTGCATTATCTAACTAATATTATAAAGAGGAATGATTTGATTGTTTGTTTGCAATGAATAGGCTCCGAAACTACTGGACCGCTTTGAAAAATTCATTCACTGTTGGGAAGCTACACTATCCCCGGGTGAAATAGGCTATATTATATTTTAAAAATAATTTGGGATCCTTACAAAAACTCCAATAATATAACCAAAGGTGTAAAAAAATTACCTAAAAAATGCATTACATCGAGTGCGCTGCGAAAACTATTGATAATAGAACAAAATAATGTACTCCGACTTTGTAGAACACATAATATGGGGGTAATGGGGGTAGCGTAATGGAAGGTTGGAGAAAGGGTGGAAGGGACAGGAGAAGAAGGGTAGGAGAATTGGAGATAGAGTAAATGGGCATTGGGAAGGTGGTGGTAGGGGTAGGTGGGGAAGGTGGAAGGTGGAAGGTGGGGTAGGGGATCATAGGTTAAGGGATCATAGGAGTGGAGGGGTAAAAGTAGGAAAGGCAGGGGGAATGGCAGCAATGCGCTGGCTACCATTTAAGATAGACAGATGAAATTTTGTATACATGTTAATGGTATCGAAGGAGTAGGGAAAAGTAAGGAAAGGTAGGGGAAGGGGGCAGGGGAATGGCGGCATCATAAGGGGTGGTTGGAGAAGGGGTGGAAGGGACGGGAGAAGAGGGGTAGGAGAATTGTTGTTTGGCAAGGACTTGCGCCCTAACGAATTCAGTGATTGGTCGCTGGAACGTTTAGAACCTAATCCACTTTTTTCACCTCAAAATTTTATTTAGTAGTAAAGTTCTCTTCTGCCTCAGTAGCTTTGTCAATGAGAAAATGCATCATTTGAAGCGATGAGAATCTAATGTTCGCTTTGCAGCTACCGATATACCTCGATAAATACACAATTTGATGCGCTTTATGAGCTGGTGGCATCATCAGGCCATACTTCTTCAAAAACGAAGAAAATGTAACAGTCACCGTCAATGGCGCCCGATATCAGCAATATTGAAGAATTAGTTGTTTCTGAAAATACGTGAAGATTTCAATGGGATGGTGCTGCATGCCAGACTTATGGAGCAACCATCGACTTATTGAATGAAATGTTTTTTAAAGTTTTCCAGGCCTCAAGATCAAGTTGTCTGATACCGCTGGACTACTTTCTGTGTACAAACTTACAATCGTTGGTCTATGAAGACAAGACAGCAATGATATCAGACTTGGAAGCCGATAATACTGCCTCAAATGATTGAAAAGTGGTGGAAAATTGGACCACTTACTCTTAAAAAACACTCTGTTCATTAATAAATAATAAAAATTATTTCGTGCCATTACGATATGGAATCACTCATATGTGTATAACAAATTGTTGTGAATCATTTTCTTAAGTTTAAAGCTTCGAATTATGCATTGAATAAGATATTATGCAGTATACAAGTATATCGGAATATATTTTATTGTACATTGACAATATGGTACATGGTAAGAAAGGATTATTTAACGAAAGCACACTAAGTTGGAAACAATTGATATTTAAGCAAAATGTTGTGGGAAATTTATAACAAATATGGCCGTAAGAAGCCAAGAAGTGTGCACTAAACTACGAGTATTACAAACATGATGATGGGCGTTAATTTAGTCTTGTTGAACAAATGTTTTATGCATTTCGGGCTGTTTCCCCATTTATGCCTTCTGGGTTCACTACTTTTGTTCATTTAAAATGATGAAAATTTACCAAAGCTTTAATTAGTATGCAATACTTAGTGCAATCAGAGCAGCAGAGAAGCTACTTGACTCCAGCATAATGCGCTGACTTAGTTGATCCAGATACTCGTACGAGTATAATGCAACGGATGTTCTTGTGAAATTCTTACGTCCAACTTTTTAATACGAAAACTTTTGCAGCATTTGCTCATAGCTAGTCGAGAGGAGAACTGATTCAAGAAAAATCTGTTCAGCAGCAAAGCGGCGAAAGTTGAAAACTTGGATTGGGAAAAACAGATACTATGCAGCATGCATATACGATGTATGTAGATACTTGTATTATATATTCTAACAAAGCAATTTCAAGATTCCAAAGCCACTTAAGCAACACTGAGAACTACGCAGCATTATGTTGTATACATTTTTGACGAATTATGAATATCATGCGATATAGTGATAAAAATAAACGCTTCGAGTCGACACCCTCAGACAGAAGAGTAATCTTAATATAAGCTTAGAAGATGTCAACAGTTTGTGAAGATAAAATCGAGAAAAAAATATATATATACACATTGCATTTCAATTGTAGGTAATTGTATATGAATTCCTTGATGAAATTTCCGTGACTTGCTTTGTTCACATTCCGATACTTGGAGGTACATATATTCCAGTGCAGAAGATCGCTGGGTTTTATTTAGTTGTAGTGCTGATGCAGTATGTTAGTTATTGAAGAATGTCCACAGAGAGGTCAGTATATGGTTGATAATTAAGAGCATTTTGTGCACAGAAATTTGGTAGTAGCGCCAGTAGAGTTGCCTCAATGCTGTACCCCGAGTGCATTGCTATGCCTCTCTTGTTTTTCCACAATTTTATATGTAGGCATGGTACTTCCTATTTTCAGAGTGACCCTGATAATTTCAAGTGCCATCAGTGTCCATCTAGCATCCCAACAGCGATGTCCCCTTAATATTTCTCTTATATGGTGGCGTGGCATCGACCATTTTTGTATTCAATTTTTCCCAGTGATTTTTTCCTATATAAACCAAATCTATCCATGTGTGTCAATTAGTTGCTTAAATATGTTGAATTTTGCCTTTCTCTTATAGTTTGTTTCCAAGTAACATTTCGTATACAATATAAATATAAGATCGAATTTCGAATTTGGTCTTTGTCAACTAAAATTTCAAATGCATTGAAAATACTTCAATATTTAGTTCTTCTTGAATCAATGAATCAATGTTTCTTTACATAATATATCATTTGTATTCAATATGTATTTAATATATCATCTATTATAACATCAGATTTTTGTTAAAAAAACGCAACCATCTTCACTATTACTTCTAAAACTATATACTATTCAAAACTTTCTTGTTATACCATTCACACACAGTGTTTGCTGAAGACCCCATAAAGTATATACATTCTTGATGAGCTCGACGAGACGAGTCAATCTAGCCAGGTCCGTCTGTTTGTCCGTCTGTTTGTTGTTGCGCATATTTTGGGGACCAATTTTATTGAAAGTTTTTCTTCTAAAAAGTATTCACTTTTCAACTTTAACCCGATGGTGCCATTAAACTCCGATCAGCGCTAAATGTTTTCCTCGTTAAGTTTTACCCTAAGGAGAACACATTTCTGCCCGGCATCTGGTCCACAGGCAACTCCAACCTAAGAAAAACAATTTTTGGATCAACCAATTTGCAGCTTTTATGCAAGGAACAAAACCGAAATATTTTTCGGTTTTGTTGCAGGTTTTAATACGTATCAAAACATGTGTTTTGGTATAATGTTCTGTACCGGTTCCAATTTATTTCGGTATTCGGTTTGGGTGCGGTTGTTGGATTTTAGTTTCGGTTCGGTACCGGTACCGGTCAATATTAAAATTCTTGAAAAAAAAGAAGAAAAATTTTAAATCGCCACGCCCACCTTTTGTGGTAGCCACCATGCAAACCTACCGCCCAATTTTGTATGAAATGTTTTTGCATGGAACCGATGCCTAAGTGGATTCTTAATAAATTTGACGCCTGAAAATAAACGCTGGAACTGCGAGAGTAACATTTGACAATTCGAATAGTTTTGAGAAATTTGTGAAATTTTGTAACCATGAGTTTATGGTATCAACGGTTTTTTGTTTTTTATTTTTCTTAAAAAAAAAAAGTGAGAACCGTCACTATACCAGTACAAATATTTTGGTGCCGGTACTTTTCATCCATTTTATTTTATTTCAGCTAAACTTTCCGGTTTAAAGATACAATGTAAATATCGGTTCCGGTTTCATTCTCAATTTGAATCGGTTAATTAATACTCTGATTTCATGTAATTACTAATTATGTTCCTAATATTTTATTTAGTTGTTAAAAAAAATTTTACATTTTTATTTCCTATAGGCTAAAAGTGTATATTTAGTCAGTGCAAATGTATGGAACAGGCAAAAGGAGACGTGCCAGAGACAAAAAGGTATATAAAATCTTGAACTGCTTCAAAAGGCGAGTCAATGTAGACATGTCTATCTGTCCGTCAGTTTGACAGTTTGTTTGAACATTGAGATCTATATGTACCTTATTTTTAAATATATGGCTCTATCGACTAGACTTTTGATGGTTATCAGGAATTTATATATATATACATATATACACACAGAAAAAAAGCCATTCTAAAAATATGTTTGAAAATTTTTAAAAAAATTTAGAAAAAAAAAAATAAAGAAAACAGATTAAAAATTAAAAAAAAAAAAACAAATAAAGGCTCAGTAGAGCTTGAAGATGGCTAAATTTATGAATTTCTGGTTTGAAGTTCGTTACCGTACTCACCATACTATTGATACCGCTACGGATTAAATCGAGGTCGATAATTCTACTTTTTTATCAGTGCACTGCACATTGGGCGGAATCGGATTTTTTTGGCATAAATATTTATATAATATTATAATATTTTTTCCAGTAAATAATTGAAACTCCTCATCGAAAATATGTAATTTGTATTTTATTTTGCAACCCTCGCTTTACGCCAGCCCTTCAAAGTCAGCTGTTTGTGCCACGCGGTGTCTGCACGCGGTCTGATTGCAAAATTTGTAAAGATTTGGCAATCTCGCATTTTTAAACGGTTTGTCAAATTGAAATACTTTAAAATGGAAAGTATACATCAAGGTATGTAGAAAAGAGTTATATGTATATGTGTTTAATTATATGGCCTTTTGTTTCGTTATGTTTTCAATGTAATTAATAAACCATAATTTTGTCGAATGTAACCTCAATATAGTTGTGTTTCGTGGAGCATATCTAGCAAGATACAGTTGGATTCAAAAAAGTGCTTATGTGGTAGTATGTGTTATTATGTGTATATTTATGTAGAGTTTAAAATATAAGCGGATTTTTGCGGTTTTTCGAAATATTTCAATAGATGTGTGCAAGGTTGCTATTCGTTGTGACGATTTGCTGGAACTTTGCTTGGAAAAGCGTCGCAACATCAACGCTACTTTCGACTGGGTTTACGCAGAAATACTTCAAAATTCACTTCCAGAAAATGCTTTGATGGACATTAAAATGAAAATAAAGAATTTTATTGTGCAAGTCAAGAGACTGTTGAATAAAGCCCAAAGAAATGTTTGACGGTTTAAAGAACAAACTGTTAGCTGGCTTGCATCAGATATAATATTTTATTCAAAAAAGTATAATAGTGGCAATAAAGGTGGACGGCCTCCTCTATCTTATGACGAAAGAAGCTCACGTCAAAAAAGAAAATTGGATTCCGAACTTTCAAAAGAAAATTCAACTCATCTCCTTATTCATGCAGCTGCTATGTCTGCTAAGAAGACAAATGATAGAGATATTTCACATATTCTGAAAACTACATTAAATTCTCCTGACAGTTCAAAATTAACGGAACATCTTTCATTGAAAGAACCAATACCATTATCACCTGATGAGGCCTTAGCATTTATTATAGAAAATTCGTTTTCCAAGCAGAAATATAATAACACACGCTTAAAGAATATCGAAAAGAATTCCACTATATATCCGAGCTACGAAAAGGTGAAGGAGGCTAAGGAAAAGTGCCGTCCTATAGATATAAGCGTCTCAGAAACTGTTGCCGAAGTGCCGCTGCAGAACTTACTTGACCATACTGCATCCCGGATAATTTTATATCAAAAGCCAGTACTTAAACAATTCATTGATATAAACAAATTAAAGCTAACAGTAAGCTGTGGTTTTGACGGTTCAACCGGACAGAGCGTTTATAAACAAAAATTTAATGAACCCGAACCAAATCTTTGTTTGTTACAACAATAATTCCACTTCAAATGGTGGATCGACATGGGCGAGTTATTTGGAGAAACCGGTACCCAAAATCCGTTAAATATTGCAGGCTGCTAAAAATAGAGCTCACTAAAGAAAGTCGGGATCACATTTTCAATTAAAACACCTAAAGCCATTGAAATTTCTTCGTTTAAATTCGAAAAATTTTGTCAAGAGACGCTTCGTTTGCATTTGAAGAAATATCCGTGGTACCCAATGACCGCTACGGTCCACAACATTTTAGTTCATGGTGCACAGATTACTGAGTCATCTGTACTTCCTGTTGGTTGCTTAGGCGAAAACGCATCTGAGGCTCGCAACAAATACTATAAGTGTGATAGGATATTACATACCAGCAAAAATAGCCGACTCAACAACGTATTCTCAAGACGTATTCCACCGTGCTTTGGATTCTTCTGATCCGTATTTATCAAGCATCGCTTCAAGAAAGACTTCAAAATCACACAAACTGCCAAAAGAAGTTGCCAACATTTGAAGTTGCAGGCCGGACATATGGCAAGCACATGGCTAATTCTCCAAGTTTCAAATTTCTCCTAGCTTCAAAATTGGAGTTTTTTGCCAAAAAAAAAAAGCCGATTCACGCCTCTTTCTACATGTTTCACACATTTTCAAACTTAGTATACCACTGAATCTGCAGGGCGGGTATAAACACATATTTATATTTGTACAAAGTCATAAACTAAGTGGTTATATTCAATTCAACAAATATTTTGCTACACTAGTTAATAAAACAATACTTTTAACAATACAAATGTTTCTCTCCTCCCAAAAGTGTAGTACTTAAAAATCAACAAAATAAAAAAAAAGTCCGACAATATTTTGCAACTTAAGTGAAAATTAATGACTTATTAATTTCACCAAATTGTTTTTAAACAATATTTAAAATTTTGCCAAACAAAACTTTTAGAACAATTTCAAAAAACAAAAAAACAAAAAAAAAAAACAAATATTAGGCCTAGATGGGGAAAACACGAAATGGCGAAGCGCAAACTTTTCACATTAAATAAAATACATAATGCTCATTAACAGTTCGAGTGGCTGTATAAATTCGGAACTCATTCATACTGTTGTATATACTTATTTACTTGTGTACCTTACAGATTTACATTACCAGAAACAATATCCACAGCCTGGAGGAAAATTGGGGAAAAATTTGAGCATAAAGTTAAAAGCTGCCCCCAAACGCCAACAACAGCAACAATTGTTGTAGCCAACAAAGAAGTACAAATTAAATCCCAATTGGCATCGACCACAAAATGAAAAAGAACAACATTAAAATATAACCACAAAACGAGGCCAGGCGCTTCGCAAGGATACCAAGGAAGTCAGGAATAGATGAAAGCAAGCGAACTTCAGAACATTGTTAACGAGCGAGCTGCGGACATACTAGAAATAGCTGCGAGCCCATTGTGGCTGGAGACGGAAACGTAATGGTACCTTTTTTTCTTCTTTTTTGACATTTGGGTGCATAAAATTTTGCTACACAAAATCGCCATTCAAATGTATTATCAATATTTTCTTGTTGCCCGTTTTTAGGTTATTGATATTTAGTTTAGTTTGACTATATTTTTATTTTATTATTATTATTTTTTGTTTTTTGCTTTTTTTTTTTGCGCTTGCAGCATCCACAATACAAATAAACCATTGAAAGAGAATAAATGACAAGCACAGGAAACACTGTATTCAACGCTGCCATTGTTAACGTGACCCCATTTGAGTTCTGTTGGCCCGCGTTGTGCACTCGGGAACTGGTTGCCTAACAATAGCTTGCAGAAATCACAGGAAGTAGACATCGACCTAGTATACAGTGTTGTGTGGGTGCGAATAATATAGAATATAATTGCCAGAGGTACATGATAATAGCATAGATACAATAAAATTCACAGCGACAGTGCATGCAACATATAATTGGCAATATCGGATTTCTTTGGAAAAGTTCAGTTGAAAGAAAACAATTTATACATGCACATAAACACGTATTAGAGGGAATGTGCTGCTGACAGCTAATGAAATGTCGCCGGCAAAATATTCAACAATGCAACCATGTATCTTATAGGTTTCAATGTATCTTATAGGTTTATATTACTCATGCTTGATTAGTTCACATGGAATGCGTTTATAATACGCTATTTTTATAAGTCTCAACATAATTTAATGCATAATTAGAATTGTTTCGCTTTCTTAGCGATATTTGATTTTTGTTTGCCCCTTTAACCTTAATTTAAATTAAAATAAATTGAATGCCTATTCGAAGATTTATTGTTTTAACTTGATTTATTGATTGCGCGCTTGAATTAATTTAACGCTTGCTTGATTACATTTCGCTCTATGTTTCAATAGGAAAACAAAGTATGTCGAAGAAGGTCCAACGAGTTATTGCCTTTTGGTTCGCAGGCAAAATTTTACATGTAGCGTTTTGAGCAACAGGTTGATAGGGTAGCAAATTAAAAGACCACCATTTTTAAAGGTGCTATAATGTATATGACTTGTGATACGAAAGTGAGTTGCTGCCCACCGAAGTGTAATATTTACATTGAACTTGATTTCTGAAATGAAAACCATTGAACATGTACTTAAGATGCTTTTTTAAAAGCTGAGCTTATGAGTCAGCGGCCAAAATAAAATTATGCAAAGTTTCCTATATATGTAAATGGCAATTAATAGACAGATAAGGCCAAAGGCTAGGAGGCTAAACAATCAATTAAAACGAGAGTGCTATAGTTCTGGTGCCCCTCCATATGATACCCTACACAGTTCCAGAATTAGGTTTGTATTAAGGCAAAGTAGATGAGAGAAAGATGATTTTACAATATTACAGTTTATCAAAATTTCTTGTTAAGTAGTATGAGGTGAGCCGTACTCTAATCATCATGATACGATGTGCCACGAAGTGTTTGTACACTAAATACACTTCACATGAGTGTCCGTACGGACCAGACAAAAAGTCACAAAGTAATATGCTCGAAACACACGCGAAAAACATAGACAAAGGACGACATCAAAACAGCAAATTCTTGTATAAATAATAAAAAAATTATAGGGGTGTCATGGGAACAACGTTTGAGCGTAATTAAATAAATAAAAGAAAAATAAAAAAAAAAACAAGAAAAAAGGTTAACTTCGGTTGAACCGAAGCTCTAATATCATTCACAGCAAACTTTAAATAGTATTGTAATACATAAAAGTGGGTGTTTAAATAGGCTACCCCAAAAAGTGGGCGGTACACGCCCACTAGTAATGTGTAGAAGCGATGTAGTAGATGTTTAAGATGCCGCCATATCGAATTTCAAGTTGATATAGACGTTTTCCATACAAATGCATAAAAGTGAACTGTTAGTTTATATGGGATTACCTCAAAAAGAGGGCGGGCCACGCCCATTTGTATATGTATATGAATCGGTTGTCCATTAAAATCCACAAAATCAAATTTCAAGCTAACTACAATAAAAAAAGTATATGTGCAAAATTTCAACTTGATAGCAAAAAAATGCGCAACAACATACTGACGGACAGACAGACAGACAGACAGACAGACAGACGGACATGGCTAGATCGATTCGTCTCGTCGAGCTGATCAAGAATATATATACTTTATGGGGTCTACGATGGCTCCTTTAATGCGTTACAAACTTTCAGACAAACTGATAATACCATTTCACACTGTGTGTGAATGGTATAAAAACACAAAAAATGGTTGTAATTAATATTTTTTTTAAATGTTATGAAAAAAAGACATTTTACACAATCTGCCCCTTTCCAAACTGTTTCTTTCTACCGCCGCCTTTAAAAACTGACCCTCTTTCCCCTGAGCATGGTTTTAATGTAGTTTATACGTGAAGATCAAAAAGTTATGAAATTAAAAATATTACGTCAATATGAACCTGACCGCTCCTTCCCCGTTCCCCCTTTCCCCTTTCCCCGTTTTCCCATGTCTCCCCCAAACGTCCATCTAACGACCACAAATATCCCACGAAATATCGCCCCAAATGTGCTCAAAATTTCCCCCTAAGCTTCAAACCAAACATTGCCCCAAACGTCCCCCTTAACTTTCCACCAAGCGTCAACAGAAATTCCCCCAATTGACCCATCAAACGACCCACCAAATTCCCGCCAAATGACGCCCCGAACCACCCCCATAATGTCCCCTCAAATGACTCCCAAATGTCTCCCCAAATAACCCCTTAAAGGTCACCCTCTCGACTCCCATAATTTCCCCAAAAACGATACCACAAATGTCCCTCAATTGTCACTCAAAAGTCCTCCTTAATATCTCCCAAATGTCCCCCAAAAATCTCCCCAAATGTGTCACCAAATATCTCAGCAATGCTCTCCTAAATGCCCACCATGCATCGCTCTAATGTGCACCCAAGTTGAAATGAAATGAAGTTCGGAGAATTAAAATTTTTTATACTTCTTGCATTCATTTTTTTTCGTCAAATGTGTAAAGTAATCTTTACATAAATACGCGAGTGCAAAATGCTATTAACCGTTATTAACGCCTTTATTCACAACGTTTAAGCAGTTCAACGAAGATGGAAAGGACATACAGAACGACGAACATTAAGATCCTTCGAAAACCGTGGTTACTGAAAATAACATTGAAAAGTTCATCAAAAATAACCTGAAATCTTCGTTGCGATACATGGAAATTGAGGTTATCGCATTTTGACCGACAATTTTAAAGTGCGGAAGGTGTGCCCCAAAACCATTAATATCTATAATTTCTCGAATAAAAAAAAAAAAAATGGAAAGTCCGGGAATCCCGTTTCCCGAGAAAGATTAATATCAGAAAAAGCCTTAAATCGTATTTCATTTGCTTGAACTTATTTCTGACTCAAGTTTGTGCATTGCAATAAAGAAATCTGCAAACTCACTGCTGCTGGTCTTCGTCCGAGTGCGGTTGACGTTGACAGCAAAAGTCAATTAAGTCACACCGTCATCAAATCTCCGGTGCAGGATAGGAATGGTACAGTGTGTATGTAGATGTATTAGTGTGCATATGTGCAAGTATACAGACAGGAGCAGCGTACAACTATGAGCTAATTACGAAAAGGAAAACCTTATAATACTTCGGAATCTCACTTGCTACGTAATGCGAAAAAGAGGACGAAATAATCCAAAAATGAGATTTCGTACATAAAGCAGCTTATGATAGCATGCATACTGTGCAACGTTCTCCGTAATGCTTAAAGTTCTATGCATTGTTGTGAGCAGCAATTGGAATGGATTGTAGTTCTTTTTTTTTAGTTTTTGGCAGGTTTTCCCTTTTTAGCACATCGTGTATTCTGGTCAATAGCAACACGTTCACAGAAGCTTGACAGGCCCACAATATTTTATTTATATAGAATATTTGACCTGATTAATTGATTCATTCATCCTCAACGCATAGCCGAAACCGCTAATGTTAGAGAGCTGATTTCTGAACTGACGAAATTAAATTAGAATTATCCAAAAATGGAACAAAAATACAAAGAAATAAAAAACCAAATAAAAAACAAGAAAAAAGGTTAACTTCGGTTGAACCGAAGCTCTAATACCATTCACACCAAACTTTAAATAGTATTGTAATACATAAAAGTGGGGGTTTAAATATGGGCTACCCCAAAAAGTACAAAAAGTAAAGATGGTACACGCTCACTAGTAGATGTGTATGAAGCGATGAAGTAGATGTGTAAGATGCCGCCGTATCGAATTTCAAGTTGATATTGACGTTTTCCGTACAAATGCATAAAATTTAAGTGTGGGTTTATATGGGACTACCTCAAAAAGTGGGCGGGACACTATGTGTGAATGGTATAAAATATATATATATATATACTGTATATATTATTGAGCCATTTTTCAATCAACCTTTTTTTTTTCAATCAAGCTCAGTCGATCTTGAAGATGGCTAAATTTAAGAATTTTGGGTTTTGAAAAAAATCAGTACTCAACGTAATATGGATCAATTCAAGTACGAAAATCCTAGATTTTTTTATGAGTGTACATAACAATTTCAGTTAAGAAATTTATATTTTTCAGTAGTCGGGCTTTTCTTTGCTTTTTTTTTACAGGCAGTTAGAAAAAAGACAGTTGCGTGCGGACACGATTTAAAATAGAAGCGAAGAGACATTTCAACTCTATTTCTTTTTCAAACGGTCTTGGTTCAATCAACGAGATTTTTTAGTCGTTCACTTGCGACACTTTGCTGTTCAAAATTGTCAAAAGTGTCTTCTGCTCATTTATGTGTGTTACTTCTGATTTTATGTAATATCACATAGCATATAACCAGCGGACGATTGCAACGCTACAACGATACCTCATTTGTCAAATTATAAGTAGTTCAGAAATTATGAGGGACATACATACATACATACATACATACATACATACATACATACATACATACATACATACATACATACATACATACATACATACATACATACATACATACATACATACATACATACATACATAAATACATACATACATACATACATACAATACATCAATATATTCATATATATGTATAGTATCATTGACGGATTCAGCTTGGAACTGAAAAACCGCCGAAACCGCTAATGCTAGACAGCTGATTTCTAGACGATAGTATCCTTTTGCACTGAAACTGTCTACTATGGCGGGGTTTTGAAATATTTCCCCCGTGTTGTGACCTTCGACCGTTCACAATAAAGCACAAAAAATAATTAACATCCCAAGGGGAGGAATGTTGGTGAAATGTTATGAGACACATTTTTTATTTGTCTTCAAACTCGAATTCTTTATTTAGAAAATTCAACTCCCGGACAACGCCGAGTATAACTACTAGCTAAACTTAAAAGTGAAAAAATTGCATTAATTAAAAGCTTTTGAATTATACAATTTATTATTACTTTTGAGACGATTATAAAAATAGTTTTCAAAATGAAATTGTCTTCCTTACTTTTACTTAAGAAAATTAATTTTATTAAATTCAAAAGATAGTTTTTATATGTAGTTTATTGCAACACATTTCTTTTGAACTTCATATGAGTTTGAAGTGACAGTTAAACAGAGAATCCGAAATACAAACAGTCAAATTTATTCTGAACTTTGCAACAAGAATAATTTTTAGTCACAGTTTAATGCGAATCCAGCCGCTTCAGAAATACGACTATCATCAATTCCAACACAAGTAGCATCCTTAACATCGTTGTTATTGTTGCCCTCGTTATCCTGGCAAACACTTCCGCTGCCAACATGCAGGAAGCCAATATCCGACTGAGCTTGATTTTGTTTACCCATTTGTCCGTCCACCAAATACGTCCATTTATTAGTCTGCATACAGTATTGTCCTGTCTGCCACTTCAATACGAAGTTAGGTGCGTGCACCGCCTGCAACCGGAATGGTAAAACTTCGGTATATACGCATAATTCACCCAAGTATATAAACAAATCATCCAAACAACAACTTCTGCAAACAAAACAAGACAACGCCCTAACAATGAGTAAACTGAAGCGTAACATTACTTTCCATTCGACAGTTCGCAACAAAGCAAACATCTATCTATATACATCACAGCCAGTCAATATACTCGTATCCATAAATACGTTATGCCGTTCCGGTAGCAAGTCTAATGCAATGAACTCATTTGGATTTAACATAAACGTTCAACATAGTTTGTCGTCTGCCTGAGGTTACATATAATCGAACTATTTAAAACATTTGATTCCAGAGCGGTCGAAACTTTTTATGTAGAGCATTTTCATAAACGAAAGTTTGCTGATGCTGGATAAATTTCTCTACAGACTCAAAATACAAAGAAACTCTTTGTATTATTTCTCACAACACACAAAGAAACTCTTAGTATTTTTTTTTTTAACTTTTCATTGGAAACCCTGAATCTAATGGTGTATAATTCTGATCAACTAGTCATGATTCAGTATAGCCATGTCAGTTTATTTTCCGGCTTTAAAAACGCTATATTCAACCAAGTTTTTAAAAGCAAAGCGCGGCAACAGCAAAAGTGGTACTGTAGTATTTAGCACTTTCAGGACTTAGAAGGACTTAGCACTTTCAGGACTGCTGGATGATCGTAGATCGTCGTCAAGATGCTCTTATTACTTATACATATCAATAGAATCCGAAATCCTCTATTAACCGGTTTAGCCATGTCCATCGATCTGTTGGTTGTTGCACATTTTTTGAAGATCTATTGTATTTTTTTTGATACCTGCCTTAATGCCGGTATTTAGGTATTGAAGACTTTTGAAGTAAAACTTTTGCCAGAATCATAAAGTTCAATAACAGTTCCAAAATGGACAATTGCAGCAATAGCCATTTTTCAAAAACCACAAATTGTATTTTTAACTTGTATATACTCGAATGCTGAAAAGAAGATTAATAGACCTATCCGATAAAATTAAAATAGCTTAGAAATGTTCACTATAGCTAAATATATGATAAATCAAACATGATAAACAATTTCAAACTATATCTTTTTTCAGTTAGCCAAAAATTTACAAACTTTCAGAGCTGTAATATTTAAATTTGTGAATGTTTCTTAACAATAGTTCAGCTACCCTATTTGATGCAGGGCATCGACCAGCTGTATATATGCACGAGCCGTATGGAGGGACAAGACTTTCCAGGTGCATATCCGTAATTCATTGTCCTTAATTTGTTAACAGTGGGGGTCGCAATCAAAGGGGTATCGTATCCGAGGTTTACTCCGTGTCTTCACTGGTAAATGTTGTTTTGCGGTGACCAAACCCAGTGCGCCAAGGGGAGTGGTTGTCTTCTTACAAGTGAATCACCATGGAAGTTCCGAGGTTCACCCAGGGTATACGTATCCTAACGGACGTTTGTAAGCTGCTTCGTCTATTTGCAACATAATCGTAATTTGGCCGTTCCACTTCTGCAAACGACTCCGTCCCCCTATAAACATACTGGTACATTTTGCATCGAAAATATAATTACAATAGTTTCTCGCGTATTTGAATTTATTATACATTTCACACGCAATGCGAACGCCTGAAATTAGTGAAAACGGGAGGGCGTGAAAAGGAGAAACAATGCTGCTATGAGTCCACGACTTCGATATACCATGCTGCATTTCATACTCTAATTAAAATAGTTATTTTTTGTTCTTTAAACAATAAAAAAAAGAAATTTTAATGTACATAGACAGATGGACATAGCTAGATCGACTTGTCTGTCGTGTTTTTGTATGCGAGTCATCTTATAGATGGAGAAAGTCACGACTACTCAAAACTATTGGATGATTTTGGTTTTGCCACCAGGTTGATCCACTGTGCCACGAACCACACCAATTTAAGTTTTCTAAGCGGACTTATTTACAAATAAAAAAGTAAAGAATATTAAATTATGAAATTAAAAATTATTTTAATTCAGAGTTAAGGACAACTTTTTATTTAATGAGTTCAAAGAAGAACCTAAAGAAAATGGTTTATAAAATTTATTATAGAACAGAGTGACCCACTTGTGTCATGGGAAGCATAATTTCTTATGCAATGTGACAACCTTAAACGAACATAGTGTCGCGTAGAGCGTGAGGGAACATTAAGAAATAAAGATCATAACAAGTAACAAGAATCAACTTCACCACAAAGCATCTTATGAAGAAAGACAACAGAGAGTATCGATCGTTGAATGTGGCTGGAAGATCGGTTACTTTCTAGTGCTCTACATAGTGTGCTTGTGTTGCTTACTTACTTCAAACATATGAAAGACTGACATACGGATTCGATTTTTGATGCTGCTCAAGAATATACTCGTATACGAGTCTCGTATGTACAAGTTTGTACTTTAGAGGATCTACCACGCCACTTTCTGCCTGTTACATATACATATTCGCGTAAACTTCGTTTACCCTAAAGAGTACGAAGACACAATTTCAAACGACATGTTGACCTAAAATTATACCGATATTTATATATTGCAAATTCATAAAAGTAGAAATTTGTTAAATTTGTGCTTGCAAATTTTTTAACGAAGTGAACATGCCCTGTCCCACTGAGATTCATGTGTTGAACCTGGATGCTATTCGGAATTCACAGTATAATGTGTTTAGGTCTGTCGATAAGTCGACATTTTAATGCTTCTCATATTAAGTGTGAACACTAAAATACTTATTAACATGTTTCGCTGAATTTATTTTATTTAATGAGCTTGGCAACTAATTCCATGTTGATTTTCCACACACACACACGCAAACTAGCTTCATAACACTTAAACTTTAAACTATTTATTTAACTTTTAGCACCAGGTGATGCCACTCAAAATGTACATACTCAACAACAAATATTGCACTGTTGCATATTGTTTTCCCTTTCGATTTAATGTTCACATCCTATAGAAGGTGGCATGCACCTCCCTTCGGACATAAACGTAATTACGCCCCTTACTTAGCACTTAAAATGAAACTATGCGCCGAGGACGAACAACAACCGCGCTTGGGCAGCTTGTTAGAAAGGGATGTAAATTAGAGTGAGGCAGCTGTGTGGCTCATTTGACTAGCGATGCTTAGTGTTTGTATATTTTCAAGTCTTCATTTTAAATATTAAATTGAAATATCGCGAAGACAACAAAAATAGTAACTTCGGTATGACCGAATCTTTTATAACTTTCACATTCGTCTTAAATAGTTCAGTGGGTTGCTTTAGGGCCAAGGTCAGTTATAAGGAAATATTTGAAAAATTCGATAAACATCAAATGAATGTCCGTCTGTTTATGTGTCCTTTCGTTATAAGGTTCCAAGATACTTAACGAATTTCGATGATTACGGTTTTCTTGAAAAATGGTGTTATCAGTTTGTCAGAACGTTTGAAACGCATCCGCTTAGCGATATATGAAATTGGATATGGTTTATAATGAACAGAAGCTTCTAATTTCCTATTACGAGGGCTGCTATTTATATTTCGGAAACTGGAAACACTAATGTCGAAAGCTAAAATCTGGCAACACCATAATAAAGTTTGACATTTTTTGGCATAAACGTACTCACAAAGTTTTGATGTACAATTGCTATTTGTTTTGTTTACAGTGAGTTAAGAAAAGCAATTTGGTCAAAAAATGGAAATTTCCAATGAAGGTTTCCGTTGGATTTTTTTCACAACTTTCGACGTGGATTATCTCAACAAGAATGTGTCAATGAACTCAGTTCTTTGTATGGCAATGCAGCACCATCGAAAACCACAGTATATCGCTGGTATAGGGAATTCAATCGTGGTCGTAGTTCGGACGCCGACGTCCAAAATCGGTTATTGTGCCCAAAAACATCGATACAGTGCGTGAACTGATAATGCAAGATCGTCATGTGACATATCGTGAGATAGAGGCATCCTTGCACATTAGTTCCACTTCCATACATTCGATTTTGCATGAACACTTAGCTGTAAAAAAAATTTGTTCTCGTTGGATACCCCATAATTTGACAGTCGCTGAAAAGAAGGCTCGCGGTGATTGGTGTAAGGAATTGATTAAAAAGTTCGACCGTGGTGCTTCAAAAGACGTGTATAAAATCGTGACAAGTGACGAATCATGGATATGTGCGAATGAGCCGGATACAAAACAGCAATCGACCGTGCGGGTATTCCAATACGAGCCAAATCCAACAAAAGTTGTTCGTGGAAAGAGCACAGCGAAGTAAATGATCGCCTGTTTCTTCGGCCGAATGGGTCATGTGGCCACTGTTCCGCTTGAGAAACGTAGGACGGTCAATTCTGAGTGGTACACGACCATTTGCTTGCCGGATGTCTTCGGAGAAATTGGTAAAACCAACCGCCAAAGACGAATCATTCTCCATCATGACAATGCGAGCTCTCACACATCTCGTCAAACAAGTGCATTTTTGAGCAGTCAAAACATCGAATTAATGACTCATCCTCCGTACAGTCCTGATTTGGTACCCAATGACTTCTTCTTGTTCCCGAGTATCAAAGGTAAACTGCGCGGTCAACGATTTACGAGCGCCGAAACGATTTACGAAGTTGAAAACCATGTTCAAAAACCATGTTTTGGTGGTGTCTCAAGAGGATTGGAAAAACTGCTATGACAAATGGTTTGAACGAATGCAAAAGTGTATTGATCATCAAGGGGAATATTTTGAAAAACAATAAAGCCATTTTCATTTAAAAATGTTTGTTATTATTTGCTATTCCCGAAATATAAATAGTACCCCTCGTATCACACAAATCCATTATCTATGGTTTAATGTTTTTTTTTTTTTGGCTGTTATAGGTTTTCAAAGTAATTGTGATAGCTATTACAGCCATATTTTTTCTTGTTTCCTTTTTTGCTAAATCTGTTAAAAATTGGTAGCGGATGAAAATCATTGGTCACCACTATAACGGTTTAGCATTTCAAGCAAATTCAAATTGACATTTGATATGGTGGCTTCATATGGGCGGACGGTTCGCATAATTATCAAGTGGCGTGTTACGCCTACTTTTAGGAATAGGCTTCAACAAAATTACATTCCACGTTTAGGTTTTTCGATTTTATAAATATATATATATATATATTTTTTTTTTTTAAATCTGTTAAGTTCACGGCTTGAAACTTGAAACTTGTTTTTATTTCATATTGATGATGGCAACACTGTTCAAAAAATCATCAAATCACAACACATCAACTTAATGCATTTTTTTCAGCATGAAATATTTCGGTATAAAATTTAGAAAGAACATTCACTTCTCAATCAAATGACTTAAATTAAACAAAGTAATAGTTAAGTTCTTGAATTGGACATTTGTGCGAAGTGTCATAACAAGTGTATCGACTGGTCAGTGGCCAGAAATTCTTTTCAAATAGGAAAAATATTGTGCTCAAAATTTCACTAGTGATCTTCACTAGTGAAATTTATACCATTTTTTTTTTATTTCGAAAAATTGAAACACATAAAAAAAGAGCATGGGATTCTACTCAGAAAATTTCAGTCAACTCAGTGACAAATGGGGTAAATGATTCTTCTAAGAAAAATCGACAGTCAAAAAGCGTTTCAAAGCAAAGACCTAAGTCATAATGCTGGTCTTTTAATTTATAAAAGTAAAAGATCACCAATGATGTTTCACTCTCACAAATGAGGTCTTGGTTTGTCAATCACCGTTTTCGTTTGACAATTCAAAAATAAATAGATAAATCATTTAATGTTCTTTCTAAACAGAATGTCAAAAAATTTCATGCTGAACAATAATTGGAATCAAATGGTGCTCAAATTGTAAAACAGGTAAACATTTCAGACTGCTTCAGTCTCGTCATTTTCAAATTTCTAAATTATTTTCTCGTATTAAAAAATTCAATGTCAGATTCATTCTCCAACAATATGTATTGGGAATAAAACACAGGTTTCTCAGATACTCAAATTTGTGGATCCATTACTGTAATCAAGCAATTTAATGTAACTCCAAAGAAAGTAATCCAATGGAGTTAATACACGCGATCTTGTTTACCAGCTGGAAGGGCCATTTCTGGAAAAAAGCAAATCACCTAACTTTTGGCGTAACACTTTCACTGTAACGCGAGCTGTATGTTAAGTCACACCGTCTTATTGAAAACAAAAGATCCGCATCGTTTTATGAAATTCAGCGAAGAAATAGTCCGTCATCATGACGATGATTGCGGAACGGCATAAAACGGATAAACTTTGGTCGACTTTAACACTGGTTGCCACGACAGCGGGAACATTTTTTCTTTACGCGCATTTCGTATACGGGTTGTAGGATTCAGATCATGTAGAGAAAATTCGTTTTCCTTTTTCTTTTTTATCTACTAAACGGCATATAGCCCCTTTATCAGGAGCGGAATGACGCTCATATTTTGTAGGAAAAGCTCTTTAATTGATTGAAAAATGGAACTCAAATTTTTATAACAGCGTGACTTTATTTATGGTGAAATGGTAAAAACTACTGAACACAAAGGACACGGCATGTCAATTATTGATATACCAAAATGAGCGCCAGGAGTAGTTAAAGTTCGACCATTTCTATTGGAGCACCGGCTATATATATTTTCTTATTTCAAAGCACTGATAGTCCAGAATGTTGCAAACTTCATCAAAATTTAAAATACTTTGAATACTTAGTGGAAAGAGTACACGAAAGCGAAAAGGCATGTATTTCTAGTGGGAGTTACAGTCTGCTGCGCGCAAGACAGAAAAAGTCGGAATTCCAGTCAAGTCAACTTTGTCTGACTTGTCGCTCAGTTGGCATTTAGTAGAGGCCAAGCTGCGAATCGAAAAAGGACAGGTTGTGGAAACTCAGCATTGAATGGGAACGGCTTGTGAAGTGCAGTAGACCAAATGACAAAGGAGTTGCGAACGCTAAGGGGTGCATTTTTTAAGTTTAATTGTTATAAGAAAATGTTGCGACAGTCGTCTCATAGACATAGTCACCCACCGGCGCACAGTGGGATGAGCTATGATGATTCTGTGGAGTAATTTAAAAAAATTAAATTGAAAAATATCTGGGAATAATTCGCATGGTGGTCGGTCACCGAATGGTATTGCAGTATAATGTAGAATTAACTGAATGCATGTATTTATTGATGAAAGGTATTTTATTTTAAAACAAAAATTCTACTCAGTCTTATCGTCTCAACTTAAAAAAATTAAAAAAAGCAACAACAAAATGTACGATACGTGTGATACGTTAACGAGTTTGAGAGATTCTCAGCCATCTCAACTTTTATCCTTGGTAGTATTGGAAAACCGTGTAAAAGTGTTGCAAAATTCAAGAAGAAATTTGCGTATTTTTTTCATCAATTGAGTTCTATTGCACAGATTTCACATATAACAATTATATTAATTTGAAGAAAGTCCCAGAAGTACCTGACCTGACGTCGAATGTCGCTTGTTGTTTTTCAACATTTTTTTTCCAAAAGGTACTATTGAGGTGTTGGAATTAATTTTAAAGGAAGTTTTTCGATTTTTAAGCGTTTATTTAAAAAAAAATGGTACAATGTATTCAAAGATTGTCCATCGTTAGCTACAACATTTTCCTATCTTTTTGGTAGCATATGGATTCCGCGTCTTAAGAACGGCTCGTCTTTTGGGGCAATCCACGAATCGACCCTTTTTTTTGGTAACTTCGTAAGATGTAAAGCGCTGCTCAACCAGGGCGTGGGTCATCGATCTAAACAAGTGGTAGTCAGAAGGGGTTATGTTTGGGCTATAAGGCGGGTGGGGTAGCACATCCCAATTCAACGCCTCCAACGTTTTCTTGACGGATCTTGCAACATGTGTCATGTTGAAAAACCACCTTGTCGTGTCTTTTGGCATATACCGGTCATTTGGGTTTCAATGCTCGGCTCGATTGCATCAATTGTTGTTGGCAACATTACCCAGTGATGGCTTGGTTAGGTTCCAGCAGCTCATAGTACAGAACACCCTTCTGATCTCACCAAATACATAGCATGAGCACAATGAATATTCGGCTTGTCCCCATGATTTTTTTCAACTCGTACACAATTTCCTTGCTTTTGAATCATTCACGCGTTTGACGCGTTTACCATCTGTTGACAAGCCAACTCCCAATGATTCTGACAATTCTTTAAGGGTTTGACACGGATCTTCGTCGAGTGTTGCTTCCAATTCTTCATCTTCAAACTGGCCAGGACGTTCTTTGTCCTCCGTATCAAAATCACAACTTTTCAACCGACGAAACCAGTACTCACAAGTTGAAATCGATGGAGCATAGTCCCCGTAAGCCTCACAAGGCGTACGATGGGCTTCAGCTGCTAATTATTCAAAGAAAGATTCCAGCCGTTCGAGACAGCGTCGCCAAGAAGAATACAGCTAGTGGCTGAGTCTCTGGAAGCTCCCCTACAGATGGCCCTTCCTGTAGCCCCTATCACCTTTATCGCAGTGGAAAAGGAGATCAAAGTACTACGCAATAACAAGGCCCCAGGCGAGGACCAGTTTGATAATCGCTCAATTAAGCTGCTCCCTCACAGAGCTTTGCTATACCTTGTGCTGATTTTCAACTCCGCTCTTCAACTCGGGCACTATCCAGGCGCCTGGAAGAGGGCTAACATCATCATGCTGCACAAAAGTGGGAAGCCAGCATTTGGCAAAATATTGGAGAGGTGCATCCTGAGAAGGATTCTCGAAACTAGGGCGGTCAAAAAGGCAATTCCAAAGTTGCAGTTTGGCTTCACTCTCAGGCATGGCACGCCCGAACAACTACACCGCGTTGTAAACTTTGCGCTTGATGGATTCCACGGAAAGGAATATGTCGTTGGAGCCTATTTGGACATTCAGCAAGCATTTGACAGAGTGTGGCATGCAGGACTCGTGCATAAGATTAAAGAATTACTCAACCCATAGCTCTACCTAATTATGAAAAGCTTCCTTCACGAGCGGTCCTTTAAAGTTATTCAGGACGGCCTGTCCTCTCAAGCAAAGAGAGTGAGATCTGGTGTACCTCAAGGTAGCGTGTTAGGGCCAACTCTCTACAGTCTGTATACGCATAATTTGCTCGATGCCACTGCAGATGACACTGCAGTTCTTGCCAGGGACTAATGCGTCCACATAGCCACAGATCTTCTTCAACTATATTTTAAAAAATTTGAGAACTGAGCCTGCAGATGGAATATCTCAATAAACCCTGATAAGTGTGTATCAGTCACATACACTTTTAGAAATGACACTCTTAGAGTATTCCTACATGATGAGCTATTAGTCCATAAGGATACTCATACGTATCTTGGCGTCACTTTGGATAAGCGGCTAACCTTTTAGCGTCACATAACTGAGGTAGTTGGGCGCCTTCAGGCAAGGCAAACAGCATGGTTTGGCTCCTTAATGCCAAAAATAAACTATCACTCAGTAATAAGAGCAAGATCTATAAAGTTATTCTGGCACCCATCTGGAGATATGTTATCCAGGTATACGGCATAGCAGCAAAATCCAACCTCGATAAAATCAGGGTAGTGCAGTCGCAAATCTTGCGTAGAATGTCTACTGCGGCGTGGTACATACGCAATAGAGATATTGAGAGAGAACTCCAGGTACCAATGATCGGAGATGTCATCAACCGCCAAGCTATATACCTGGACAAGCTTGCAAATCATCCGAACCAAATGGCGCAAAGACTCCTAAGAAGGAGACATATTCGCGGAGTAAGAGTGAGAAGGAGACTCCAGAGAGTTCACTAAACCGACTTGTCAATGAGAATTTTTCCATTCATTTACCCTATTAAGTAGATGTAACTATAATTTGTTGAAATTGTAATATACACTATAGTATAAGGTATTAGAAATAGTAACAGTAAGCTATAATAATTTAAATTAAAAAAAAAAAGAAAATTTCACCTAATGGATAGTAATATTTTCTAAGCAATGACGAATTGGGTCTTTATTTTCTATATTTCTTCCAAATGATATGTAGCCAAAAACGTATCACAAAAAGTGGGCGCACATTAGCATATGTATGCGAAGCGACTATCCATAAGAAATCACCAATTCGAACGTCAAGCTGATATTGACGTAACTAAAGAAATTTGTCATATAAAATTTCAAAAGCGGGCGATGGGTTTGTGTGAGGGCTATCCCAAAAAGTGGGCGGAAGATGCTCATTAGTAATGTATGTGAAGCGGCCGTCCTTAGAAACCCACCACATCGAATATCAAGCTGATACTGACTTAACTAAAGAAGTGTTTCATACAAAAGCACAGCAGTGGGGGGTTGGGTTAATATAGGGTTTCCAAAAAAAAAAAATGGGCGGGACTTACCTATCAGTATACGTTTGTACAACGAAAAAGCCTATCATATTTCAAATCAATAATGACTTAAATAAAGATGTTTTACATAGAAAATCACGTAAAAGGGATGTATGAAGAAGAAAGAAGCTAAAATACGAACTTTCAGTCATATATGGCTAGATCGACCCAACTCGTTGAGCTGATCAAGCATATATATACTTTATGGGTTCTACGATGACTCCTATAGTGCGTTACAAATGAGAGACAGTGGAAGACAAAATGACACAAACTGATAACATCATTTCACAGTATGTGTGAATGGTATATTCGCATTAAATTTAACTTCTACACCCAACAATTTATTATCATATTACTATTATTATTACTAAATATATATATATATATATATATATATATATATATATATATATATATATATATATATATATATATATATAATTTTTTAAACACACAAACACTTCGAACTTCTTTTAATTCATATTTACCTTTCAATACATTATCACCACAACTTGAAAATATTGCACTTTTCTGCTGTGGTCCGTACTATGTTTCATGCTCTATAAAAGAAAAATCTGATCGGTGTGGAACGCAAAATTACTTTACCCAGTTACTATGAAACTAAGAGGTTTTTTTTTATATTAATTTAAACTAAATTTTTGTTGAAATTAAGTCTATTGTAGTTGATTGAGTCTGGTTTATTAGTTCCATTTAACTTTGATGAATTAATTTTTAATTGTTGCTTTCTTTTTTGTTGCTGCACTTATTTTGCTACTAATATAGATACTTCATTTAATTTATATTCATTTTCGTTCTTTCTGAATTTGGCCCGAAAAACTTTTATCTTTGTACTCGTTCCCAAAAGTGTTATTGAGCAATCCTGCTGCTGCTGCTTAGCTCAAATTAGTACAGAGTCCTTTGTTTAAATATAGTTGATGCGTTGCCTAGTTGCTTCGGTTATAGTTTTCTTAAATTTTCTACCTCCATTCCCTACTTCATTACTCCCATTGGTACAATAAACTTTTTGCTTTTACTAATTACTTCCATATTATTTTACATTAAAGTTTTGAACGATTGTTACACTGACGAATCTTATTAAAACTAATAAAGTGTAAAATAGTCCGTCGTAAGAGCCGTATTTTCCAATATAAGAATTGGGTGCCGCCGAACTACTGAGGAGTTATGGGCAGCGGTGCAGAGTACCTGTAAAGTGCCTGTTTACAAAAGCAGAGCACTGATTCATGCTATTGAGCTACAATCTGCGAAGAGAGAAAGTGGGAAATGGAGAAAAGGTTAACAAAATGGAGCAACAGTTAACAATTTGACAGATGTGATGACTCGATACATTTAGAGATGTGTTGACAATTGTTTTCTAAGCCGTTTGGCCACAGTAACCAATTGAAATTAAAGATTTTTTTAGCTTTTCCCGCCAAAATCAGCCATTGTGAAAAAAGTTGTAGAACAAAAGTTTCTTAGTTTTTTTTTTGTACTAAAATCATGTATCAATAAAATGTTAGTTTGCTAAAGGATTCAAACAAAAAAAAAACTATTTCATTAACTCGTCAAAAATTTCCAAAATTCGTAAATTTTGACTGGGTGGACCGATTTTGGGCTCGTTGAACTCGTTACGGCTATAATAAATAATAAATATAATATAAGTTTGAGGTGATAGCGCCCCAGGAGTCCAAATAGTGCTAATGGTGTATATTTTTCAACCCCCTATAATTCGGACTGGGGTTATCTATTACTGGGGTTATATATTATATGTTTTAACATTTTCTGAAAGTACGTTTCAACACCTTTTATTGGTCAATAACACGTCTCATTAGGACTTGACAGTAAAAACCAGTAAAAATATAGTGCTCTTTCTGCAGCCACACTGAGGTGGGCTTTCGTCACTTTCGTAGACTACCGTCAACAGTGGGGGTATATCCATAAGAAGCCACCATATCGAAGTTCAATATTAAATTGACTCAACTGAAGAAAAATGTATAAAAGTGAGAGGTATGGGGCAAGCTCAAAAAGCCATTTGCGGCAAACATATTAAATCAGACTGTAATTTTCTTACACAGCAAATATTTTTCTTTTTTTTTGGAAATTGCATTCATTAGCAAAATATTTTACGAACTTATCTTTTCCGATTCTCTTTATTCATTTTTAGTCGAATTTTGTAAATTGCTTCTTTCGAACTTTCAACAATATTTTATTTTTTGACTATTTCAGCAAATTCGGAAAGATTTTACTTAAGGTTTTTTCGCAAAACTGCATAACCATTTTGTACAGTAAATAAATACTTGAACTTTAAAATTCCTATCGGAATGCAGATGCAGAATTGTGCACGCGTTTCATTGTTCTTGTAGAAATATCCGATCTATCAAACATCCGAAGCTCTAATACCATTCATAAAAGGCGGGGGGTGGGGTTGTTTGGGTGGTGGGACAAAAAAGGGCCACCCCAGAAAGTGGGAGGAAAACGTCCACTAGTAGATGTGTATGAAGCGACTATCTATATGATGCCACCATATCGAATTTCAAGTTGTTATTGACGTTTTTCATACAAATGCATAAAAGTGAGCTGTGGGTTCGTATGGGACTACTTCAAAAAGTGGGCGGGACATGCGCATTTGTGTATGTATCGAATTTCAAGCTAATATTGATTTAAAGAAAGAATTTTTTCATAAAAAACATAAAAGTGAGCAGTGGATTTGTATGGGGCTACCCCAAAAAGTGGCATCACATCGCATTTCAACCTAAAATTGACTTTAATAAAGAACTTACAAGAACATACAAAAACACAAAATGGGGCAGTAGGTTTTTTGGGCCAGCCCAAAAAGTGAGCGGGTCCAACTTAGTAATGTACATGTGAAGCGACCGTCCATTAGAACCTTGTCAATTATTAAATTGATATTAAATACAATAAAAAAGTTTTTCATACAAAAGTCAATAGTGGGCGGTGGGTTTGTACGAGTCAATATTAATACTCTACTAAACAGCAATAAAAAAGTCTATGTGCCAATTTCCAAAATATAAATTCCACACTGTGTGTGAATGGTAAAAAAAAACTATGTACGAGTATACAAAAGTTCGGGCGGATTCGAGACCCTCGAGACAATTTGAAAATCTTCGGGACGGGCGGGATCGTGAAAGACAAATGTTTTTTTTCCTGGTTGGGCGGGATCGGGACAAATTTCTAATCTATAGCAACATTTGTGATGTTTTTTTCAAAACGGCAGCCAACAACGAAGTGAAAGAACCCCGTCTTTGTGGGAATTAGTTCCACTCAAAATCATATACATATATCTCCAGTACTAATTGTATTAAATATTAAAAACATTTCTGTTAAATGAAGAAAACAACAATTTGTTAGGGTTATCAGATGGCAACATTTGAAAACTATTAAATCGCAGATGTTAAACGCTTTAATTTAGTTCAGAATCATTGAAATTTCTATTGTAATCGTGCATGTTTTATGTTTGAATGAAATTTCCAACCTCTTACTCATTAAATGATGCAACTTGCAAATCGGTTTTTATTTTTATTTATTTATTGGAACTACTTGAATAAAAATATTTACTCACAATGCACATTAAGACAAGAAAAAGAAGATGTGCACCAATGGGTCAAATTTAAATTTCAACAATACGACGCAATTTAAAAACAAATCAATATACAAACTTTATATCGAAAATTCAAAAAAACAAAAAAAAAACAATATCAAGAAAATGTTAGCTTTGGTTAAACCGAAGCTCTAATACCATTCATACGAAGTGCTAAATCGTATTGTGAAACATAAACGTGGGTGATCGTTTGCTATGAATGCTACTACTTGAATAAGTACGAATACGCCCATTAATATATATAATGCGTCTATTCACAAAAAACATATCCAATATCAATTTGATATCGTCTAGTTGGCGCTTTTGTTCCACTTTTAAGGTAGTTAGCTCTTAACTTTGTGAAGCATCCGTCTTAAATAAGTTTAAAGTTAATCTTGACTGTAATGAAAAAGTTGGGAGGTGGGTTTGAAAAGAGCTACCGCTAATAGTCGACGTGGCTTGGTAATTGGGATAGATATTTGACTTAGGAAGAAAGCAAGTTTCCACAACCGATTATCTTCAAAAGAGAGCGACTAGTTTTGATTCATATAGACGGGGAACAGACGGAGGGACATAAACAGTTCGGCTCGGTTTGTTGTGCTGATCACGAATATATATACTTTATGGGGTCTCCAATGCTTCCATCAATGCGTTACAAACTCCGTGACAAAATTGTAATACTATTCACTCTATGTGTGACGAGTATAATAATGCGTAGTAACTATCAGACAGACGGATAAGGCCAGATAAAGTAGTCTTGTTGAGCTAAATAAGAATATACATAGACACTTCATGTTGGCCACGACATCTCCTGTAATGTGTTACAAGCCTTGTGATGAACTGATAATACCATTTCACACTATTTGTGAATGGTACAAAAAATACAGCAAGAAAGCATGAAGCTGCTGAATTACTGCAATTGCAGTTCCAAGTCTAAAGGGAGTTATTTAGACAAGAAATTTCCCAGAATAAAACTTAAAATGGAACATCAACGACGCATAGCAAAGAATTTGAGATGAACAAGACTAAAGCGAAATAAAATAGAAATCGTGAATTTGGAAAAGAATTTGCAATCACGAAATAACAATAGCGAGGCAATCATCAGAGCATAAAAATGCTGATAGTAGAGATGCTAAAACCGACACAAAAAGTTTGCTTTGGTGGGAATTTAAGTTTTCTACATTTCATAAGCATTAAGAGAACATTTTGCAATTGAAAATAGTACTAAATTGAATGTTTTTGTTTGTGCTTTGTGATAAAGTCTTTCATATTTTGCGAATTGCGAACGAATATAAATTGATATAAGAAAATCGCTAACTTCGGTAGAAACGAAGCTTTAATACTCTTCACAGTTCCCCTTTTAAATTGCCAGTTTTAACAATTTTCATTATATTAAAATTTATTCGTATATATACAGCATTTGGCATGATTTTCACCATTTATTTGAAACTTTGTTGCGCATGTAATTATTAAAAAAGAAAAGTTTTTATTCAATTTTAAAATTAAAGAAAATTCGGACACTTCTCTAAATGTTAGGAAACACGATAGAAAAATAACCGAACTTTTTAGGTATAAATTAAAACAAGCATGGTATTATGTTTCAAAGCTAGTATTTATTCAAAATATGATCCATTTAATTCAATACAACGTTAGGAACGTTAGGAACCACTTTATCCATAGACTTTTTAAACGCGCTGTTTGGGATGCTCTTTAGCCCCTCTGATTAGCTATCGAATCGCAGCAGCTGCTATCGTCATCGATCGAGGATATCGGGTATCGATGAGCAGTTATCGGCAGCGCAGCAGAGCTGAGAAACTGTTTAAATACATCAGCACTGGCAGTAATTAGGCAGTCACTCTTCGACCGCCGGTTTTGACGGTCGCAGCAGTGGTAAAAATACAAACAGGCCTGGTCTCGACATTATATATAAATTTTCTGTCGCGTCGAATTTTGGACAACCGGTGATCTAACCCCAGCCTGTGACGTCGTTACACACGGCTGCTTGTATGGTTGGAAAGTCATCGTAAAAAGCTCCTTTCATTGCAGTTTTCAGTTTTGGGAAGAGGAAAAAATCGCACGGCGATAGATCAGACGAATAGGGAGGGTGGTCTATGAGACAAATCTGTTTTTTCATCAAAAATTTATTTTTTTGAGAGGTGGTGAATTATCATGCAATAAAACAGCTGCTTTTCTTTGGAATATTCGAGCCTAACACGTAGAACTCTCGACCACAAACGATGTAAAACTTGTAAATAATATTCTCCATTGACAGTTTGCTCTTCTGGAACAAATTTCTTGTGAACAATACCCTTAGAATCATAGAAAGTTATTAACATTGTCTTGATTATTGACTTCTGAAAACGCGATTTTTTAATTCGTCCATTCTACAGATTGCCGCTTAGTTTCAGGATCAAATTTAAAGCACCATGTTTCATCACCAGCTATGATCGTATCAAGAAAATCTGGATCGTTTTCAGCTGTTGAAATGATGTCTTTGCAATGCTAAGATGAATTAAATTCTTATGCCAGTATTCTCACATTGAAATTTGCATCGATAGCGATTAGTTCAGTTACTTTTTCCATTAACTCAGCTCGATTAGATGCTTCGGGAAGTCGAGGTCTTGTATCATCATTTGAATAATCAATTTTTAGGATATCCAGTTGCAAATCGGCAAGGAGAATGAAGTAAAAAAATTTGTTTTGTACTGAACAAAAATGATGTTGAGGAGGGGCTAACGTTCCCCAGTTTCCTTCCCCTGGATCCGCCAATGGCTTAAAGTTATGCATACCCATACAGTTTATATATTCATGATCACATAGTTGCAAAACCTTAAAAGGACACATAAAATAAATCTTTCGGAGAACCTCTAAAATACAATATATGTATATATATTCTTGCTCGGATCAACGAAACGAATAGAATTGATCATACAACTGTCAGTTGGTGTTCCGCTAATTTCAACTTTTTACACAGCCATAAAAAGGCATTCTAAATATGGGTCGAAATTCTCGTACCCAATTTACTTGAATGAAGTACAAAATGGAATAGATTTATGTATCAAGCACAAATAACCTTAGAATAAGTATTCAATTTCTGAAATAAGTATACAAATCTAATCTATACTAATATTATAGAGTTAAAGTTTGTGAGTTGTAGGGGGTAATCTCTGGATCTAATAAACCGATTTTCAAAATTTTTTTACCAATAGAAAGCCACGTTATTTGTGAATAACATAGACTATAATATATGACACACATTAAATTAACGCGATTTTAGTATTTATATCAGTTTTATTTAAATTTTTCTTTTATTAAATTATTTAAATAGGTAGGCATTATTAATTATTTGTTAATAGATATATATATATATGTACTTACGACTTACGTCATATTTTTTCCAAAAAAAAAGTTATGAAAAATTAACTTCAGTATGCCTAAAAGAAAATCACAACTATCTACACATACATCCCAGACAAGAGCGGCTATAGTACGCCGAATGGGAGGACTCAGCGACTGGCTAACCATAGGCAGTATATATCGGAAATACGTGGTAGGGAGTCTAGCACCCAACGTTCGCTAGGGGAAGGGGCAGACTTGACTTGAAGTAGAAAATTCTTCAATCAATCTCTGAGAGAAAAAAAAACCTGATGACAAAATCAATTTCTTCGCAATGACAGTAAATGGGAAAAATAATACGTTACCATTTGACATTTCCATATATCGAGTGCCCGTTAGCCGAGGTAGTTAAGACGATGTCACTTCTCAGCGCAAGAACATTTTTTATAAACCGTGTAAGTACAACAAAAATGAATTTGAATTTTCTACAAATAGAACAAAAAAACATAATCAAAAGAGTATACAAAAAGTAATTATTATTTCACTGAACTATTATTAATTAGTAGTATTATTATTTATTAGCAATGTTTGCAAAGCCTTAAAGGAAGAATAGGAGACCTTATAAAGTTTATATAGGGGGTTTCAACAAGAGTGCGCTTCTTACTTAAAAAATATGAAGTATATTTCTTCAGCGTGCGGCGATATTTTTATTGCATTGTAAAGTAGACCTGTTCTGATTATGTATGGAATAAAATATTGGCAACTGTCCCTGTCTATCTGAACACAGACCCTTGCTTTTTTTATTAAATTTACGATCGCTTTTTGAGATGTGGCTCTATCTCACTCACGGCCTTGAGCTCAGGAATTGTTTTTGGATTTTTCACATACACCTGAGATTTTACAAAATCTCAAAGAAAGATCTCGCACGGGGTTATTACATGTTACTGCAACGAATGCCATTCATAGTCACTGCAAATATATAATTTAAGATGTGCACGTATTTCAAATAAAATTCAATCCGGTTTGCTTTGGTTTCACACCTACTTTCTATACTTTTAAGCAGTATCAACTGAGTAGATTATTTCAAAATCATTATGCCCACACAAAACAATCTGCAATAGTACTTGAGATGTGGAAGCAATTGCTAACAGGAAAACTGAGAATCCATTTGAGCCTCAACAAGTGCCACTGATTGTGATAGAGAAGAAGTTACAAGCATAAATAGAGGGAATCCAGGACTGTGTAGAACAAGAATGAAGTGTACAAGCGGAAGTATTCAACCAATACAGGGTGACAATTGAGTGGAAATCGGTTGTCATCTAGAGCGTTTCCTTTCGTTGCACCTTGATTCTTTGGCTCTAAACTTGTTGCCATACAAGGCGTCAAGCAGCACTTGAGAATCGCATGAAAGCATTAGATTTGTTACAGCAAGGACCAACAAGGAATATATGCACATAAGTACCTTACACAACAACAAAATTCATGAAAACAAGAAAAAATAATTTACGACAAAATCAGAGCAAGCAAACTAAGAGCTAAGGGAAAGCAACGAAATACATAAATGCTGCACAAATCAAAGGCAAATCCATTCGACCACGTTTCACTGCTTTTTCAAGTTGCATTGAAGCGTGTTGTATACGACAAAGGACGCTGGTGGCAACTGAAAGGATTTAGCGCATGCTGCACAGTTTGTCAGCTTTGGAATGAGAAATATCAGCATCTCAGATTGCAAGGAATCAAAAAAAGATTTAAATGCAAGCAGAACAACAACAGCAGAAAAGAGATGCTATAGAATATTTGCAATAGGATACATAACTGTTCGACAGGATGTGTGAAACTCTTTAAGTGGTACTGTGCAAGTATGTCCTTTGTGTGCTTCTTTATTTATTTATTTATTTTTTTTTTTTTTTAAAGACGAGCTCGATTTAAACGCTTTCATACAAAAACCCCAATTAGAGTTTGTCTTAAATTTGTCACAACATGTGTAAACGAATTCATTATCGGTATAGAGCAGACATCACTTCAGACAGATATTTTCCATACTCTCGCTTAAATTGATACGATATTTTATTATACTAGTCTGCATTTAAGTATAGATTTCAGCAACAGACGAAAAACAAAATGAAAATTTAAAACAAAGTTTGTGTCAAAATAATCAAAAAAAAAAAAATAAAATCTTGACGAGGTAAAAACTAAGTGACGAAATCATACTGCCAATTCACGAAGAAATCAAGGAGAAAGGTCATACTTAAATTATTCATACATAGTACGGAGGTTTATTTTTTTAAACTAAATTTTTGGTCCTAATCCCATAGTATCGAGTATATAGAGTATATACCGCCCGCAAAGTGTGGTTGGCATGTTCATTTACTTGTTAGTTACTGAAGAAGGAAAATGAGAGTTTAAATATCTAAATTTGAAGTCTCTATCTATTATAGTCTCCGAGATATGATCATTTAATTAGACGGTCGGACGAACGGACAGATGGACATCTCTATTGTCATCTCTCGTCTTACGATGCTGTTTAGGAATATAAATACTTTATAGGTTCTGCCAACCCTCCGTTTCCCTGTTATATACATTTGCACAAACTTAAAAGGCCCATATACCCTATGGGTACAGGGTATAATAATGCGCAGCAATATCTAGACAGGCAGACAGACAGACAGACGAACAGTCCAGGGTGACTCATTTCATTGACCTAATCAAAAATATATTTATTATTTTAAACTATATGTTAATGATTTAAGAATGGCCTTTGGAAGTAATGCTTACCTAAGAATTTTTTTTATTATATCCAAAATAATGGCTTCATTCATTTGTTCTATTAAAATGACTAATATCAAATGAAAAACCTGACGAGATAATAATTAAGTGACGAAAGCATACATGCAACTCACGAAAATTCTTAATCAATTTTGTGAAGAATTTTTGATTTGTATTGTTGGTATTGATTGTAATACGAGTATGTAAATGAGTCTTCGTCCTGTTGCGATGTAGTGTTTGACTTACGAGAAGATGATTTCGATTAAGAAGAGAAAGGAATTCGATGTAGTAGAAACGATACAAAAGATATGTTTATAATAGTCCGAACGCACTATTGTAATGTAGGCTTTGGTTACTCGATTTTTACCCAGTAAAGTTTTTTTTCTATTTGATATTGTTAAATCTTTAACATTCACTGGACGTTAGGGTTTGTATGTGACTTCAAACATATGACCATGCCCACAGTTTTTCCCATATTGGACGTTCAGGGTCAGTTTTGACTCTACAAATATTTTGCAACTGTAATTGTTGTTAAAATATAGTTAATATAAAACTATTTGTGTAATTTGAAACTAACAATAATAAGCAAAATGAAGGCAGAAGAGAAACATGAACATCAGAATACGATGGGGACTATGAACCACAGCCAAAGAAGCATGCGACAAGTGAAGACGAGCTGGATATCTCTTGCGGTGAATCGATGGAAGGTGGTAAAAGGTTCAATTCGGATTGCTTCTTATCAAAGATAACAAAGTTTGTTATTGTGAGAACCATGAGTCCAATAATGTAGAGAGAATATATTTACTATGAGACTAGATAAATAGCTTTTGTGCTCAATGACTGTTTTTGAGCATTTATTGTACAAATATTTGTATACATAAAAATTTAGGACATATCAAGATGCACGAATATTGCGTCTTAATTTGACCTGCTTTGCTACTGTATTGAAAGCAACATTTTCGATATAAAAACAAACTAAACTTACTTACATCGGATGGGTGAAAACTGGATTCATATTGATCGAACAGAGTTTCGAGCATATGATGGACTTCTTTTCTTAGCATTAGTGTTACGTTCTCAAGGTGAATTTATTGCAGAGCTTTGGGAAGAAACTACAGGCCGTACTATTTTTGTGCTACAATGTATCTTTCTCGTTTCAAAAGTATAACAAGTGATATTCTGTTTGGATCAGAAAAATCGGAGCAAATTGACTACAATTAATATTGATTTTGAGAAGTGGGCGTTGAATTTTAGAAATTTTTATAACCCAGATCAGAGTTAATGAGCACCTAGTTCCATTTAGAGGATGAAGTGAATTCAAACAATTCATTCCGTCAAAGCCGTAAAAATATGGGAATAAACTTTGGGTTATCTGTGATAGCGATACTTCCTATGCATGAAATATGCTAGTTTATGTGTATGTTGGTCAAGACAGAAATTGCAAGCCAGAAACTTATCAATGCCAATATAGCATCTAATTCGTAACTTTATTTGAATGTTCATTGAGGGTTAAAATACTGCACACGAATAACACTGAAGGCAATTTTATATGCTTGTATCTATAGATCTGCGTCCATGAAATATCATTAAGTCATATTGGATATCCTAACCATTAACTATTTTATGAACTTTCCTCATATTCGAATTATCTTCACTAAGAAAGATCTGTGCGTCGTATTCAACTTATTTAAAGACTTGTGCACAATTCCATTTAATCTATTCGGTGCTATATGTGTGCTTGACTTAGTAGCTATTCATTAAATATTTGTGCTGCATGCATGGCACGTAGATACATAAATTCGGTGATTCGCCCCCAATCCGTGCCACAAGCAAACAACCTATTAAGAGTTGCCACCGAACTTACGCTTTTACTTGCAAGGTTTGATGCAAAAACTACGGAGTTTTATCCAATAGGCAAAATTAAATATCCTCCAAGAGATTCACAATTGTTTTGCTTATATGAAAAAGGAACAAAAATAATTGAATGCAATTAAATTGAAATTATGAGTTGTGCCTATTCAATAATGAAGAAGAAATGCTTTGTAGATGTGCCAAAAATTATTGACTAATCAATTTGCTGTCGAAAGTAACCTACAATAATTCTTATAAAATTAATAGAAGGAAGATAACAGAAGATTTTTTTAAATTATACGCAGTCACTCAAATTATTGTATGTCGAGACTCGTATAACTGTTTTGAATTCGAGAACTTTTAAGTTTGTCCATCGATTAAAGGCAAATGGAAATTTATAAGACAAGATGTAAGTATACTTATACATACAGGGTATATTTTTGAGGGGTATAGATATTTAAATTGTAATAAAACACATGAAATGAGCCAATTTCTTTTGAGCATATCGCCACCACGGGAGCGTCTGAACGAACTGCATCCTGCCTTCCAAGGTAAGCAGTAGTAAGATAGTAGTCCAGCGGTTCAATGGGCAATGGGTTCGTCTCTGGAGATAATATTGCCACACTCTTCACTCTATAAATAGATGGCTGCTGCAGAAGTGTGGCATATGGTGCCATCCTGTTCAAACCAAAGACGTTCCAGACCATCTTCACATACTTTTTATTACATTCACGCATAGTATGAAATATTATTATTAGTTTGCCTGAAAGCTTGTAGCGCATTAAAGGAGGCATCGGAGTCCCCATAAAAAATTTATATTTATGACTATCCGTCTGGATGTTGTTTCGCATTTTTTGGGAACCAATTTTAATGGTATCTACTTGTAAATTGGCACCTGTTTATTGCAGTCAAATAGAGTATCAATACTGAACCGTCACGCTCACTTTTTGGGGTAGCCTCCATACAAACCCCCGTCCACTATTGACTTTTTGTACGAAAACGTTTTTATTGTAGTCAATATCAATTTAGTACTTGATATGGTAGCTTCTAATGGATAATACATTAATGGGTGTGTCCTACCTACTTTTTAGGGTAGCCTCTAAACAAACCCTATGCCCAGTCTTGTGTTGTTGAGTGGGCGTATTATTTTAATTTGTTTTTCAATTCATTCGAATTCAAAAAAATGCCACCAAAAACAGCATCCATTGGTAAAAAAGCCACAAAATCAAAAAAGATGAGCGAAAAAAGACCAGCTGAAATGAAATGTTCGCGAAAGGGCAACCACATCTAGAGCCGCAGAAACAGAACAAGAACAGGCTTCAGCAATATACATATACTAATGGGCGTGTCCCGTCTACATTTTTTGGTAGCCCCCATACAAACCCATGGCCCTTGTTGTACTTTTGTATGAAAAAAGTTATTTAATTAAGTCAGTATTAGCTTAAAATTCGATGTGATGGTTTATTATAAACGGCTTCTCCACATACACATACAAACCGGCGCATCATGCTCACCTTTTGAGACCCACTTTTATACATTTAAATGAAAAACTTTTACTGAAATCGATAAAAATTTTTGATACCGAAAAAGCTATATAAAAAAATGCTGTCAAACAACAATCAAAAATTTTCGGCTCGGATTGTTTTTCATCGAGTACTCAGAGAGCAAAAATGTTTGCTACCGAAAATTCTTCATGTACTCAAAAAATAAGGTGACAAATAGTGTGACCTTTTACATTTCCGTCGAAAATAAAAACCAAAGAAAAATTAATATGTGTGGACTTTTCACCTAATAAATATCTGATTTTAGTATTTCATGTTGATTTGGGAACATTGGTTTTTGTTTGTTTGACATAGCAGTAATAATTTTCAATTTCGGTAGCAAAAATTTTCATCGATCTCAGTATTGGGCTTAAGTCGAGATCAGTATGAAATTCGGTATGGGGGCTTCCTATGAATGGTCGCTTCACACACATATTAGAATGATATTAGAGCTTTTTCTTGTTGAAATAGTTTAAGATGGCTCGACATCGGGCGCAATTGACGAATTACCAGACTTTGATTTGCCAAATAATTATGTATGTCAGTATAAAAACTAAGTTCTCTTTTCGAATTGCGATAAATTTTTTGAGTGTTGCCACTTTAAAAAAACGTACTTTCTAAAAAAAACACCCTTTATGTATATATTTATATGTATATGTACATTTATTGTTCATAAGTACATGGGAGTGCATATGAAGCGTACTATATCGGAAGCATTCATTGATATCTTAATTGAAACTTAGCTGCTGCTGCATTAAGCGTTCTTCTTTCGGTGTTGGTTTCAATTTAATGAAGCTGGTTAATACAATAAACTGAAACGTACCCAGCTAATAGTTCCTAGTTTCTCGCATAAAAGATTAAATGAATGACTTTTGTTGTAGTACGTGCATTAAAGACAAACAAATATGTCAAAAAAAAAACGAACCCACTTTTTTCTTATAATCAAAACTGTATAACTTCATTATATCTGCAGCAAAATATCAATCTTAATGTTACAATTAATAAGAAAATTAAGTTAATTTTGATGAAAATTAAAGTGGATAAATGTGGGTTTCGAAAATTGTAGGAGTTGTTTCTCGAAATGGCCACCGAGATTTTGCGATTTAACGCTTTTGGACTATTTTCTCTGATGTTATGTGAAGTCATTTGTTTATGCGAACAAACAAGCAACTTTGGACGACTTAGAAGACAACCATTACAACCAACGAAATACGGCCCCAATTGCTTGAAACAGTAGTCGAAAGTTGGACTTCCAGACCGCGCCAAATCCGAGCCAGCGGCGCTCACATGCTCGAAGTCATGTGTAAACACTAATGGCATATGAATATCTGTGTAATAAAGCCACTTTTTAATTTGAAATTGGTTAATACTAGTATTTTATTTCAATTTAAAGTTCTACACCTTTAAAGAAAAACACCGTTCATATGAGCAGCTTGACTGTAAGGTAGATAGGAACTGGGGTTTCTGGCCGTAGTGCCGTTGAGCAGACTGTTTACATTTTGTTGCATACTTTTCAGTGCATTTTTTTACACTTTTCCTATCGTCGTACTCGGGGTGTCACAGAAACCTCTAGACAAAATTCCGTCTTTTACTTTGAATTTCACAGAGAAAATTCGTAGGTGTCACAGAAATCTCGTAGATTTTATTCAAAGCAGTGTTCAATGCACTGACGAGTTTCGTGCTAAGCATATTTGTCGTAGATAACAAAAATAGATTATAGGTTATATCAACGAAAAGTTTTGCAGATTTACTGCGAGAACATTGTGAAGTCCTATATTTGGGTTTATGTGTCTGAATTACTAATTTTATTTATATATTTATTTTAGAATTTACCCCAAACTGAATTATGATTTATGTTAATAGAAAAAATTAATTTAGTATTGGCAACTCTGATGTTATTAAATATTTTTATCGTTGATGTTGCGTCAACCGACATAATCGGGTTTCAGCAAACAAATACACACTTTATTAAATAATAAAATATGCTAAATGTTTAAATCCTAAGACACAGTTACGAAGAAAATACATTAAACTAGCACATAAACTAGGTTTTACTTGATGATTTGAAGAGTTTATATATGCAATCAACAATTTCACCTAGCAAAAGACTAGTGATTTCAAACGGTCTAAAAGAGATTTATGTGACACCTACGATAGTGATTTACATCTGAATTGGAGTGAAAGAGATTTCTGTCATTTCTAACTGCGAAAATTGTCTTAAGGGTTTAAGTGTTCAAGCACTGGTCAATTTTATCTTGAAGAACTCTTAAAAATTTGAATAATATCGGTTCATTACTTTTTGGGAAATAATGTCAACCGACTTCAAAACTAGAGTTTTGATAAAAACGCGATTAAAGTTCTCAGTTGAAATTACACAAACAAATTTTTTTTTTTAACTTACTTAGAATGGAACAGCTCCATAAAGCCAAGACCTGCTGCAGCTGCAATATACAGAGCATCCTTTTGCTCTTGCCTGTGACGAATGTTTAAAACTAGTTGCCCTTAGAAGGTGAGAGAAGAGAGTGAGCGAGAAAGACAATAGCAACTGCCTCAATATACCTGCGACGCACCAGTCTTATATGGCTCTATCTCCTAGACTTTTACTCTAATGGACTTAAAACTTTTTACTATATTGTACTATTTACTAAGACAATAAAAAACAAATCGAATTTTTTAAATTTTTAAACCCATGAAGCCCTGAAAATCATTTAAGAATTTGCTTCAATGAAAAATATAACAGTAATTAATATGATTGCCCATTGTGATATATGAACCCATTTATGTACCGAAACGTTAGGGCGCTCGTACGTATAATTAATAGTACAAAAATAAGTTTTTAATTTTCTTTATTTATAGGCTTTATTTATAGGCTTTATTTATAATGCTTATGGTGGAAGTACCATTCCTAAATATTTGTCTTTATGGACTTAAAGTGGCATCATTATCTAAAAGGGTTGTACTTGCATCGTCCTGGTTTTGTTCTCTCTCCTCGCCTTCCCCATTTCAATGAGTTGCATCTACATCTTTCTGATTACAATAATCGGTGTAGTTTGTCATGTAAGTTACGTATGCTTCTTCCTTTGTAACTTCTGCACCATCCCAGCATTTACTTAGTCTTGCTTCTTCATCTATTGGAGAAGAAATGGACAATCTACCAGGTAGATAGATTCAAGTGATCATGTTCTGTTTTGTGTTTTTCTTAAAGTTCAATATTGAGATCGATGAAAATTTTTGACAGCGAAAAAACTTCATATAAAAAAGAATCAAAAATTTTCCGCACGAACTGTTTTTCGTCAGATAACAAAAATGTTTGGTATAGAAATTCTTTACATACTAAAAACAAAAAGGTAATAAAGAGTGTGATCAGTTGCATTTCCGTCAGAAATTAACCATAGAAAAATCAATATGTGTGGACTTTTCACCTAATAAATATCTGATTTTAGTATTTTATGTTGATTTGGGAACACTGTTTTTTGTTTGTTTGACATAGCAGTAATAATTTTCAATTTCGGTAGCAAAAATTTTCATCGATCTCAGTATTGGGCTTAAATCGAAATAATAAGAAGTTCAGTGTTTAGAGGGTGGCTTTTACACTCTTCACACGTATTGTGAATAGAACGTATCGTATAATGATTTTGTCACGGAGTTTCTAACGAATTGACGAAAGCTTCGACGACCCTATAAAGTAAGTATATATATTCTTGATCAGCTCGACAAGACGAATCGAACTAGCCATGTCCGTTTGTCTGTATAAATCAAAACTAGTCGATCAGTTTTTAAGATATATATCTGAAATCGGGTATAGAGACTTCTCATGTTTCAAAGCTGAACATACGAGTATATCACAAAGTGGCCAAGTGAATGGATCCTGTTTTGTTTTGCGTTTTCTTATATCGAAATAGGAAGTAATTTAATATCTAGAGATTGCTTCCATTTTTAATCAGTCTAATTTGTGTATATATAAAATTGAAGCGATAATAATATCATTTAAAAATTCGTTACAAAAAAAAAAAAAAAATTTAATTTAATCTAATGATTCGATACCAGTTTCCTCCACCAAAATTTTTATCAACACATAGTGTAGAATGTAGTACGCAGTTGTGTATAAATGCAAAGGAGATGGTGATGGTAAATAAAAGTTTAATTCAACTAATGATGTCTAATGCCTTTAATTCTACACATTGTAACGAGTAACGCTTTGGTTATATTATAATTTCGTAATCTTAATGTTTAAATCGTTGTTTCTTTGTAATTCAATAAGATTAAATGTGCGTGTGCGGTTTTGCATGCGTGCTTGTCATTTGATTTTGTATTTCTAAGTATTTCTGATTTATAGACCTAAATGAATCGAATTTAGTGTTGATTGTGTGTGCAACGCCCATTTTTATTTTGAATGCAAGGAAAATGAAGAAAAATCGATGCAGCAATAAATTTTAATAATCATGCTTTAATGTGTGCTACGTGCTGTTTTAATAGAAGATCATGTACAAAAAATTAAGGCATTGGGAGTTTTAAACTCAGTTTAGTCCATAAAACATAGTTCTAGGCGTTCTGCATGAAATTCAAATGGTTTTGGATAGCATTCGTTGCAATTTCATTTTACCTGCACTTCCAACTTGAATTTTCATTGCAACATTTTGCGTTTTTTTGGTGAACGAGCTATTGTCCTATGTCTATGTAAATTTTGTTCCATATTTCCTCTTGCAGCATAATATTGGGTCACAAAACTTTCTTTCGTTTAGGTATACAACTCACACAAACATAAACTTCGAGTGGCCTACACTTCACTGGGGTATTGTTGCCAAGCATTTCATACTTGCAGCCGTTGTGTGTAGCTCAAAAGAACGGATAGACCGAATAGTATTTTATTCGTTCTTTGTGCCAGGCTGCTTATCATACTACCTGACCTGAGGCACTATTCCATTGAATCCGGTTATACCACCCGGATGACACGATTGTCGTCGCTACTCGAGCATTGCACAACGCGTACCTAGATTGCTGCATACATTTGGATCACTACCAGTTTCAAATCGGAAAAAAAGTGAGAGTTGTGTTTTTGTTTTCATTGGGCTGCAAAAAGTAACTACACGAGTATATTCTTCTATATATCCACTAGGCAGAAACTAAGCAAGTGCAGCTAGCCGATGTAGTTCTTCGATATGGGCGTTTAAACGAAGACAATGCAAAATTAAATTTCATTTAAAGTGAAAAAGTATTGATACAGAGACTCGTACGAGTATGTGTAACCACTTGTCTGTATACACTTAAGTAATATTTAAGCAGAGTGCAGAAAGATACAAGAACAACTGACATTTTTGAAGTGACATTTGTTGCCATTCAGACATGTCAACTCAGCTTGAAACAAGTCAGTAAAAGGAGTTGAGTTGAGTGTATGCACAGCACATGTTGGTGAAATGTCGACAACCAGAAACAAACAGAAGGCACTACACAGCACAATTGTTGTGAATTGCTATCGTATAAAAGTGACAAATGTTAAATAAACTAAAGAAATACGAAAGGAAACCAAATGCAAACAAGAACCAGAAGAACGCTGCAGTCGAGTGTGCTCGGCTTCGAGATACCCTGTACCATGTTTATATGTATCATAAGGGGCCTTATATGAACCATATGGTTCTAACTGGACTCAAATGGAATATTTTGTAAAGATTGATGTAAGATACGTCAATTTTAGCACTTCTAGCATAATTAACTTTATATGAGAGCTACCCCTTTTAGTGGTCCGATATGGACCTACGCAGTAAATTTTATTAGTATTTACATAAGACATACCAAATTTTACGATTATAGCGTAAATAACAGCATAACCAAACAAATTTTCATACAAAAACTTGAAAATTGGAAACAGGTTTTTGTTGGGCTACCTTTTAAAGAAGAGTTCGCACATTAATTTAATACTTTTTATCTGATGTGGTAAAAGAAGAGCCTAATTATCCAAATATGAATTTTTTATCTCGGCGTCTCTCCGTTGTCTCCGTTCGTTCAAACAGTTGGTCGGATGGAAAAACGCAGGTGCGACACTCTCTATAAAGTATATATACTTATTCTTCATCAGCATCGGAAACGAGTCGATATAGGCATGTCTGTCACACCTACTGTTTGAACGAAGAGATTTCGGATACCATAAGAATTAAATGCTTCAAATGATCTGCAAACGAATCTAAAAATCCACATTTGGCGGCTCTATTTTTATAGTTTTCGAGATCTCGTTGTTTAAACATATGAAAGTTGGACAGACGGATGGACCCATATACCCATATAGCCATATTGACTCGACATTTGATTCTGATCAAGAATAATGTTCCGCCACGACTCCTTCTGGCTAACACATACCTTTACACAGGGTATATAAATCAGAGGAGTATTATAACCATATACAAAACAAGTATCAAAATGATTTATCGATTTATCCACTACGTATAGAAGGTTTAGCTCATTTTCAAAGAAGTAAAGCCCAATCACGCTACCCAATTCACGCTACCCAATGGTTGCATTGGATATACAGTTGTAAATCGGCACCAAGAGTTTTTATTGCAGTCAAATAGGGTATATAGATATGCCACGCCAATTTTTTGGGGTAGCCTCCATACAAACCTCCACATACTTTAGACTTTTTGTATGAAAAACTTTTTTATTGCACCCAATATAAATTTAAAAATTTATGTAGTTGATTCTAATGTACGGTTGTTTCATGTATATATTAATGGATGCGACCCTCAACTGTTTGGGATATCCATCTTACAAATCCACCGCCCACTTTGGGGTTTTAGTTTGAAGAAATTATTTATTGGACCCAATATCAATAATCATGGTGGCTTTTTATGTACGATCGTTTCTTACACAAATGGGTGTGCTCGCTTTTTAAATGGCAGGCCCCGTCCCCCGTGTTTAGAGTTTAGCAGGAGAAACTTTTTCATTACAGGCAAAGTCAACTTGTCTTTTTTGAAAAGGTATTTACTAAACTTCAAAAGTAAATATTTTCTTTGAAGCAAGTATGTGAACTTTTATCGTACAGATAGGATAATTATCAATCACTATACATTGCACAGAATCCTTGCACAAACTATCAGAAATTTGCCTAAAAATTGTATCACGACTAGTTTACAGTGAAAAGATAGAAAATTTCACTTATATTTTTTTATTGTAATTTGGGTGTGCTGAACATGAAAAACATATTCTTTTCATTTGGGCCTTTCACCTAGATAACGGTATATTTGTGTTTCTCGATTTATTATGATTTAACTTAAAGCAACAATCATACTGAATGGTAAACCCGATTGATAAATCGTAAACAATGCGATTAAATGGCATCCAATGGTACCCAACTCGGTTCGATCGACTGAAAGATGGCTGATAAATTCTGCAAAAATCCTTTGGATTAGAGTAAGTGAACAGATGTCGTTGCTATTTTCTTTTGTTTGAAGTTACCGCAGCAATAATTTAAAAAAAGCATTGAAGGACAGAAAAATAATAATTGAAAAGCTGCTGGAAAGCTAAAATCTCAAAAGAAAAAAAAATCAATTTCGCAACTAGATTTGTGACGCTGCATTTCGGCTGACGAGTTCAACAGTGGAAGTGACACCGGCGACCTTGATTGCGTTTGCTTGGCGCCACAAAACGCGCTGACAACAGAGTTTGTCAGATACTCCTATCTTATCATGCTGAGGGCTTATTGCAACCCGACGTACACAAAATATAATCAAACTGTTTGGGCTGGTGGAAAAACAAGCAGCAATATGCAACTCAAAGAAAGATATGGGCTTCATATGCACATCGAATGCAATAAATACTCGTACGCTTCCAAACAGATGGCGCATGTAAATGGGCCAAATATTGAGTGAGGTTTAGAGGAGTGCAGTGCGTGTCAGTTGTGTGCATTCGCATGTTACAAATTTCGCATCCACCATGATAACTGCCTGAAAAACGCTTTCCATCCGTTAAACTGACTCACGCTGTTATTGAATTTAAACATGTACATATATATCCTTTCATATTCAAATATTTTTCACAATTTTATCATTTTTGTATCGTAAAAACAATGTTTCTTTTAGTTGAATGTTTCAAACAAATAAACTCTTATGAAATAATAATAATAAATGTGAACTGATGTGTAGATTTTTAATATTTCTAGTTGTATTGGTTTTTATAGCTTGCCATGTATATGAGTACGTGTATTGTAGATAAATTCTATTTAATATTGCTTTAATTGAAAACTCAGTAAGTTTTTTTTTTTTTTATTATTATTAATTTACAATCTATCAATAAGACAATAAGTAAGTTAGTTGAAAGTTCATAATATAACAGAAATAGCTGTACTCCAGTGAGAACAGCTATTATATTCAAAATTCTATAATTAAGAGTTTATTTACAATATATACAAAATTTAATCTCTAAAAGGTAAATCTAACACATGATTTCTTTTAAGTCTTCGAGTTGTATCGCTATTATCTAGTAGGCCTATTGCCAAAACATTTAAATGATCATGTAGTCTCTCAACATACCTTGTGCTTATTCTACGTATTTCATCTTTTATGTATGGAATATTAAAATCTTTGTGAATTTGGTCATTAGCCACAAACCAGGGGGCGTCAACAATAAGTCTAAGCGTTTTGGACTGATATCGTTAAAGAATTTCAATATTTGATTGGCTTGCAGTTCGCCATAATTGGATGGCATATGTCCACACAGGCTTTAAAATAGCCTTGTAAAGCCGAACTATCCAAACTAAGCTGCGATTTTCTCCCAAGCAGCCAATACATTTTTTTTTTGGTTTTTATGTTGAGTTTCTTTGTCTTGCCTTTAATATGACTTTTCCTAGTTACTCTCCGATTTATATCGAGTCCAAGATAATTTGCGGACTCACTATGAGGAATTTGTGAATTATTTAAAAATACTGACGGACAATCTCCTCTTCTCAGAGCAAATGTGACATGTTTCGACTTCTCAGTAGTAACCTTTATTTTCCATTTCTTAAGCCATCGCTCTATTTCAACTATTTCATTTTGAATATCTTGAGATACTTCTGTCGCAGTGTCTTTAGATGCAATTATAGCTGGATGATTTGCAACTATTAGATCATATCCATGAATTTTAAAGTGTGTCCTGTTGGTAAAATGAGTTTCTGATACCAAGAGGATATCAATGTAATTAGATTTAAGGAAAAGTTTTACTTCTTCTGTGTGATTGGAAAGCCCACTTGCGTTCCATATAGCAATTTGAAGAGCTACTTGCATATTTTTGATATTAACAGAGATAACATGTTGAGGAGGTTGTTTGTTAATTGAAACTGATTGGCTAATAAACCTTCGATTCTTTGGAAAGGGTCTTCGTCATTTGAACTTCTGTTTTCTCGTAGTACTTGCGCATAAGATGGGCGGTTTCCGCTAGTATTAAACTCATTTGGTCTGTGCGAAGATGAAAAGCTATGCTGCTGAGGTGGTTTGCTTGAATGCTGACGAAAAGAATGGCTATTAGGCTTCTGCTTTGCAACTAATTCTTGATAAATTTTGCATCTCTTGTAGCTGGCAGCGTGATCTTGTAAGCAGTTAACACATTTGGCAGGCAAATCCTTGTCTTTCTGACACTCTGAAGTAGGATGGCACATTGAACACTTCACGCATCTAAATGTTTTTGTACAATACGTCTTGGTATGTCCAAACTCTTGGCATCGAAAGCATTGTACAATGTCAGTTACTTTCCTGGGAGGTTCTACTTTAATTACTGCATTGCTTACGTATTTCAGGTCATAAAGTTCTGCATTGTTGTTGTTCGGTTCCAGATCAATAAAGAATATGTTCAATGGATGCTTGGTAATACGACTCCTAACATTGCTTGTATTCATTTCATTTTTAATTGAGTCAATTGGTGTAGAAAAAACTCAGAAAGTAAGCATGAAAAATAATATGATATTCTTAATACTATTCTCTAATACCTTTACAAAGCAAATCGACTTCACAAAGCCTCCGGAATCCCTGTTGGTGATTATAAACATTATTAGTTGACCGATTCGCAAAACCAAAAATTTATGAAAAAACTTAAATGGATAAACGCGAAATATGTTACTAAATTTACAATTTTCCTGAATTAAAATCAACATCCATTGCACAAAACACGAAGCTTGAATGAACCTATTACTAAATAATAAAAAATGTACATTAAGGTATGAATGGAAATATGGATATATGTACATACAATATACTTACATATTTTTCACGCAAACATAATTTTTCCATTTCCATTTATAAATGTGTAAAAACCAGGAAAATAATTTTCATTTTCAATTATGTATTGATTGATTTTCAATTTGTAACGAAATAAAAACTCCCACAATACGAGTATATGTAGATATATGTAGATATATGTAGATATATGTAGATATATGTATATACATAGTTGCGTGCGGGAGAGTGTGGTACGTAGTTAGCGAGCACTCCTTTGAGTTGGATGCTTAAAAACTGTTTACTACTAAAAAATCATTTCTGTAGGGTAAAATCGTTTATACAAACCTGTTCGTTTTATTACTATACTATACAGTAAAAAGCATTGTACTTGATTGATATATTGAAAAGATTTCAGTTACATTATCTTCAGCTATTAGGCCTTGAAAAGTACGAGTCACATGGTCGTAAAGCATGTTAAAATTTATTTGCATATTTATACCCTGCCATTGTACATATTGTATGTATACTCGTCATGAACACGACCAGACGATTCGATATAGCTATTTCCGTCTTTCTGTCTAACTGTGAGTTTATCTGACCCCTATTGCGTTAATTTTTGAAATATTTGTTTGAAAGTCGGTATGACGACTTTTTTATAACCAGAAAACAATTTAACAAATCGAATGTATAAATCCAATACAATAACACTTTATATTATATATTTATTTCTTTTATCGAACCTGTTTAAATTAAAACAACTATTTTTAATATAATAATTGTTTGAAAAGATGATTTCAATTAATAATAGCTTATATTGTATAGATCAGTAAACATTTGAGGACTCAACAGCTCAACTGTCTAGCGTCCTGCCTAATATTCCAGATGACCTGGGTTATAAAAAAATGCCTTTAAATTTAAAGTAATTCTATCTAATTGTTTCTAATCATTTCATGCGCAACAAAATCCTCGAGAAACTTCTATGCCACCCACAACCTTCAAAAAGATGAAATGCATGCCAAATTCATATATATGAACAAAATTGTTAAATCTAAACACCAGCATTGCCGTGCAAAAATGCCATGTGTGAAGAGTATTAAAGCTACGGTTAACTTTTTTTCTTTGTATACCATTCACACATAGTGTGAGATGTTATTATCAATATGTCAGAAATTTGAAAGGAAGCATTGTAGACCCCAAAAAAGTATATACATTCTTGATCAGCTCGACGAGACGAGTCGAACCAGCCATGCCCGTCTATCTGTCCATCTGTATGTTGTTGCGCATTTTGAAATTAATAGAGTATCGAGTTTGACCTGCCATGCCCACTTTTTGGTGTAGTCCCCACACAAAGTCAATATCAACTTAATAATTGATATAGAAGCTTCTAGTGGACACATTAATGGGTGGGGCACTCCCACTGTTTGGGGTAGCTGTTTTGGGTAGCCCCTATTTAAACCCCCTCGTTTATGTTTTACAATACGATTTAAAATTTTGTATGAATGGTATTAAAGCATCGGATCAACCGAAGTTAACGTTTCTTATTGTATCTTTTTAATTAATTAATTCAATTTTAATTAGTTATTTTTTCAACAAAAATAACAATTACAAAATCACTCCTGGTATTAATAGCATAGCCAACAACAAAGGATAACCGACTCAGACAGCTCTTAGCTAAACAATCTAGTTGGAGGAGGCGCGTACGTCCCAGAAATGTGAGAAACGACTCTTTCAAGCTTCCAAACTATTGCAGCGTTTAGTAAACGGATGTTGTAGCCATTCAGTAATCAGGAATCATATGCATGTCCTAATATCTCAAAGATAGAACAAAGCGCTGGCATCTTATACTCAGATAGTCAACCAGCGCTAAACGCTCTACACTCTTGCACAATCAAATCAAAAATTGAAAGCAGCATATCTCTTAACGAGATGGCCCAGCATTATAGCATACACCTCATTTGAATGACAACGCTTAGTGAAATAGAGTGAAACTGTGAAAACTGCAGAGCAGACGAGCTTGCGAGTCAGGGTACCAATTTTACCAGTAAGTAATGGGTCGGGATGCCTCAGTCAACATACCATGAATGCACGCTGCTCCAGTCTAGCCACATGTGGCATCTCCAAAAAAAACTTTGCCAGGATACGATAAAAGACGAACGATTAACTTTGAAGTGTAACATAACTGATATTGTGATTCTGTCTTAACCGGCCACTGCCTGATAGGCAGACATGCGGGAGTACATGCATATCCGGGAGTACTATCCAAATTACCTTTCTAAAATCTCCAAAATTGAGAAAAATGCAACATAGTGAAATTCATTAAATCGTCTCAATGGCTGTAGAAGGAGCGGTCTCTATCCACTTTGGTCTAAGTATTCGTGGTTTTTCTTGTCACCGGCCACGCAGCCTAACCTTAACTATGCAAAATTACAAAGTAATTTGGTTTTTTCTTATCCAAATAAACCTTAATCTCTTCTTTGTCTATTGTTTTTGGTTTATACTTAAGCTGCACATGAAATCCGCAAAAAGCTTACAAAGACCTTTTATATTGTCTATATGTTTCTAAAAACAAAACGACGAAGAATTAACTCGATATGCCTTCCCTACTGCAAAGGATTATATATCAATTTAGCTTGGATTTCATGTGCCATCCTGGATCTTAACCATTACAGCGCACCGCTCATTAAGTATGTGTATGCTTGAGTGTACTTATACTCGTATATGCTTTAATATGGCTCTTCAAATTGTATCTACGATTATATTAAAACACACATATAAATATATTGTATTGCATAATGAAATATGTAAATGTGTCTATACTTGCATACAAAAATATAATACGAGTATGTGAAGTATACAATGTAATTATTAATGTATGCGCGTACTTAGGAAAATTGTGTAGGAATATACTTATTCATAAGATTGTCACATTGAATTGACTAAACGAACTCACAAGGAGTAATATTACGAGCAAAGTGTAAGCATATAAATACAATCGAATACATAAGTACATAAATAGAAATGGATTCTTAGATGTATCCAAAGTAAATCAATACAAATACGCAACTATTGAGTAAGCGTACACCTGCATACAGTATCTGTGTGTAGTTACAGTCTCCATATACCTAGGTAAATATATTTCGATTTCACATCAGATGCAAGTGAAAGTTACTATTGAGCTGCCTCAGAGTAAGTACAAAGCAAATCTTTGAGCACGTTTTACCATCGAGGCTTTTTCTGAAAAGACACCACAGGGAATAATCGGTCGATATCTTAATCCTCAGTAGCATTACAGCTGCGTGGGTGACGTGGTGCACTTAAGATGGTGCAACACAAATTCGTCACTTCAGTGTTTATATCTTGTGCGCATAAGGTAAAGGGTATATTAATTTTATCATAATGTATGTGACAACCGAAAGGGGGCATTGCAGACCCCATAAAATAAAGAGTTTTCCAATAGGGACGAGTAGGTTTTGAAAGTACAAGGCGGCCATGTTGATTTATCAAGAGTATGAAACCGGAACCGGACCGGAAACAAAACATTTGTACCGGTACAGTTACGCCACTCACTTTTATTATTTTTTAAGAAAAATATTTACCTATGCATAGTGTACTTATGCACAATGTGTTCAAGGGTAAACAAAAAAAAAACTGTTGATACCATACATATATGGGTAGAAAACTCCACATATTCCCAGAACTATTCGAATTGTTAAAAGTCACTCTCGTAGTTCCAGTAACGCAAGTGTTTATTTTGAATTTTGTTACGAATCTGTTTAGGAATCGACTGGACTCAAAAGCATTTCATACAAAATTAGAAAAGGAGGCGGTGGGTTTGTATGCTGGCTACCCCTAAAAGATTAAGAATATATATACTTTATGTGATATCCGATGCTTCGTTTTAAAGCGTTACAAACTCCGTAATAAAATTATAATACTATTCACACTATGTGTGAAGCAACACGTGCAGTTGGGTGATCTGTTGTGGCAACAATGCGCGCATTACGCCCATTTTATGGTTTACATGGTCGTCCTTCCAAGTCGAAAATTTAACGTTTGGTGGACAAAGTTAAGACCGGTTCAGTGAATAATACCAGTACGTCAACGTATCCGTGAGAGAGTGCAGAAAATAATTCCGCACCGCGCACAAGAACTAGGCCTTTCGAAGACAACAACTTGGCTAATTTTGTTTCAGAACTTGTATTACTTCCCTGATATGGATGTAAACGACATATGGCGCTACGTTCTACCCAGCTGATGCCACAATGGACATTCGGCACGAGCGATTTGAGGGCATGGCTATCTCACGAAGCGGCGACGGCAAATGACCATCGACATCGTGCGATTTAATACCGTTCGACTTTTTCATGTGGGGTTTCTTTAAGTATGACAATAACCCGAAAGCGGCCGGTGTCTCGAAGTCAACATGCTATTGCTCATAATCAGCCTAATTGAAGCGCCTGCGTCTTCTAAAATTGGACATCTCGGATGCGCGCCACTCAGCGATGTCGTGGCCGCCATTTGAACTCTGTCATATTCGACACATAATGTCATTCATTTCAAATAAATAAATTGTTGATATCTTACACGAAAATTGTTTTATTCAATTTTAATATATACAAGCTGTCCCTATTGGAAGACCCTTCATATATTGTACTTGTATATTAACGAGCAAAGACAAAATTTGGGTCGATATAGACATGTGTGATAAGCCGTCGTGGATACCAGTTTTGGACATTTAGACTCTTCTCTTGCCTGTTCAGATAAAGTGAATACGCTGAATGAACGTGTCAGCCCCACTATTAGGGATAGAAGCCATAAAAATAAACCCCTTTTGTATGACATCCTTTTTTTTTTTTGTAAATTAATCTAGAATTGTTATATTTGGTATACCTTACGTCAACCCCAACAAAATATCGCACAAAGGTTCAGATGGATCCATTATAAGCGATAACCCCTATACTAAGCTGATCCAAATTTTTAGTTTTTGTATGAAATTTTCTTTTGGTTTTGTTGTTATCATAATAGAACTATACAGAACAAATTTTGTGTACCTTACGTCAATCTTAACAAATATCCTATACTGGTCCGATCAGAATATAGTACAGGATATGTCAGGAACACTTAACTGCAGCGTTCTTTCTTGTTTTTCAATGTTAATGGGCAATATTTTCATAATATATGATTTTTAGCCAGCTAAAATTCATATATTCACACATTATAGGTCGCCAATAACAATTATATTTTCATAATAGATAACAAGCAATGGAACATAAATATAAGATCAATGCTAGAGCGAGTATCTCGGCTAGAATTACATTACTAAATCACTACTAAACTTCACCCAGCACATCGTGTTATACATGTATGTATTCACATAAATAAAAAAAGCCTTACTTGTGTTGTACGTAGTTAAAAAATTGCAGAGTTCAGGCCAACCGACTGCCGTCGTACGAATGGCAAATTTAAATGGAAATCTAAAAAACTAAAGAATTATGCTCCCTATGCTACGTTCTATGATATGAAATCCAATATGACTTCAATTTTAAAAACCAAACAAAAGGGGAGTCGCAGCCAATTCTAATTAAAACTATAGCGGTTAATCACTCAAGTCCAAGACTGGGTAACACCAGTACTTTGGTAAGCGCACTTGTTCCACTTGTATCTCTTTGACATGGGATCGACTTGCGAATTTAATATGGCAAAGGCCATGCGCCGCTCACTTTTCTTCAGCATAGACTTCTCCCTATCAACAGCAATAACGATCAATCAAATAGTTGCTGATATACGAGTATAATCAAATTGGTTTTTCTCTTAAATGGGATGCGTGGCCCCGGCCACTTTACCGTTGGACCGCTTTTTGCCCAAACTTCAAATGATCGTTAGATCGCGTGAATGAATACGTAAATTGTATTTGTTTCATAGTAGTCCTTGAATTGCATCCAAATTTTCTTTCTAAAAACTACTTGAACTACTACCGAAGATTGTCTAAAAATTTGAGCTCAATCAGATGGGCAGTTTCGGAGTCCATGCAAACACAGGTACTTAGATACTTAGGTACATTTATTTTTATTTATACTAGCAGGTACCCGGCGTGCGGCTAACAAATATATATATATATATATATATATATATATATATATATATATATATATATATATATATATATATATATATATATATATATATATATATATATATATATATATATATATATATATATATATATATATATATATATATATATATATATATATATATATATATATATATATATATATATATATATATATATATATATATATATATATATATATATATATATATATATATATATATATATATATATATATATATATATATATATATATATATATATATATATATATATATATATATATATATAGATTTGAATATAAGTCGTATGTCTCATCGAATTTATTTCCTACGAACGTTGCAAGCCTAATTTAACCAAATTCGGTTGGAAAATGACGAAATAATGAGGAATTATGAAAAAAAAAAATGCTATACTCGGGCCCGTGAATTTTATTGAATAAAAATTTAATTGAAACTCAATAAAATTGTCGATCATCATACTTTTTATAACTTCTCCATTTTTTTAAAATTTTTGTTCGAAATATTCGTTGGAAATAAAACTTCCGATGAGATTTACGAGTTTGAGGAGCTGTACTTATGTGACCTTGCAAGTCGTGGTCGCCAGCATCCATGCGAAAGACAAAGAGCGATCGAAATTCAACTCCCTCTATGGAAAGAGAAACAATACAAAATAGCGTATCCGAAGTCCGAAAGGGCAGTTTAGACAAATGCTTTTATTATTGATTTAGAAATTTCAAATTCAGAAACACATTTACATTTATTTATGGTAATTTGGGAATGATGAACTCGAAAAACATACAAATTTTTTTTCATTTCGGCTTTTCACCTAGATAACGGTATTTTTGTATTTCTCGATTAATGTTTTTACTTAAACCAGCGACCAGACTGAATGGTAAACCTGACCGAGATAAATTATACATCGTCAGAAACCTGATTTAAATATTGATTAATAAATGCGAAGCTTGGAATATTAGTTATTTGTTGATAGAAAAAATTACTCAAATTACCCAAAAATGCACGAAATTCAACAGAAGATACTTTGAATTTTAGCTTTCATCCGGGAGTACCTCAGCCAATTTTTTTTTTTTTCAATTGAAATGAGATATCAAAAATGTATTATCTTTTATATCGAGTCGTCTGGTATTGATCACGAACATATATACTATATGCAGTCGTAGATAATTCTTTCGCTATGTTACATACATTTTGACCGTTCATACGAACCCAACCCAGCAGAGCACAGCAGAGAGTGGTCGGTTCACAAGATGCATCCTAGACGGCGCAGAGTAATCAATCGGTCTAGCTTCATTTTGTATACGGAGTTGTGTGTAGAGTTTTTAAGTACGAGAGTAACTTCGGAAATCGTTGGTGTTTTTCATTTGGATTTCCATTGCTTACGCACACATTTGTATAAACACATGTTGTGGGTCTATTAGTAATTTCACCTACCAAAATTTAGCATCGCGTCGCGAAGTGAAAAAAGTAAACAAGTTGTACAGGGTTTTCCCACTTTTTTTTTTTTCTTTACAAGTAGTGAATTTTTGAAGGCAAGTCGACCACAAAAATCTATACAGACATGTAATCGATCTTCGAAGGCACTCTCCCTACGAATTGTCGAAGAGTCAATGTATATTGTAATGTACATTTGTGCTGCTTGGCAATATACACTGTTTACAAATATTTTTGTGCATTTTATGAAAGTAATTGCTTGAATTAAAACCTTTTCAATAAATTGAAATAAATTCAAAGTGTTTTGTAGTTGTCATAGCACGGCCATTTTGATGATTCTAAAAAGTCTCTACACCTATACATCTAATTTTAAATCTATATTTTAAAGTTCGAAGAAATAGGGTGCATACAAACACACAGGCAGATACATGGAAATAGCTAGATCGAATGGTCTGATATAGAGTTTATAAACTTTATGGTCTCTCCGTTGCTTCTTTTAAGGCGTTGTAAACATTGTAACCAAATTTTAATGCTGTTCGTACTCTGTCTGATTAGTATAACAACTACAAAAAGTAAGTTTAAATGAAAGCTTGTAATAATATTTTAAAATACTTCTGCAGAATTTTCTACGCTTGAATCGAAACAGAACTGTGATTTCAACTTTGCTATTGTGTATACGCGTATATATATAGTTCTTACATTCGCCTACCCGGTTTCGATAGCCATGTCAACTGTGAATTGCCACATTTGCCGCAGATACAGATAGCTACCAATTAGCAGAACAAAGTACCCTCGTATGACCAAGAACGAACACATAAACACAAATCAATGCAATGGACATCAACTACTCGAAAATGAAACCAATTCACTCCCAAAATGCTACAAGTGCTGCATTTGCGAAAGTGCCAAAAAATAGGACACACCCTCAAAACGACACACATACTCATACATATAGGGCAACTTATCTAAATGCATTTGGGCTTTGCACACACATGCAGACAAATTGCCAAAGTTGCGCTCATTTAATTTTATCTCTGAAGCGAAGTGAATCGAAATTCATACTTTTCTATACTGTGGACATTCTCTGTGAGCAGTATATTGCATTAGTCACAAAGTTTGTAACACCCGAATTGTAATGACGTTCCTACTGGTTTCTCACTTTTCAAAATAATATCTTCAAATTAGTATACCAAGCCAATTATAAGAAGTGCCAACCATAAACTTACTACCCATTTCTAGAATTTTGTATGAAAATAAGTGCTTATTACAATCAACATCCTTTTGAAACTGCGTATCTAGAATTTTTTTTTTTTTTTCTTTAAAGAAAGCATCCAATTTCTTTGAAATCGTACTAAGCGGGAGAACCCTAAGCCAACTAATACAGCACACAATCTTCAATCTAAGCGTGATATTTAAGACATAAACTAGTTCAAATTGGAATTCACCTGAACGAAAACCATACGGTAACTAACCATTTCTAGATGGCTGTGTAGAGAACTTAACATTTAATTATACCGGATATTGTATTTTGTCATACGTCGCTTTTGTTGTCACTTTATTCCAGTCTGAATGCTGCACAGAGGAAATGGGAAGTTTTAGACTTTACCGAATGTTAGATGCATATGTATCTAGTCGACTTTAGTTTAGCATGCTCACGACATTCACAATGTAGTATTGTTTAAGCGGTCGTTTCATTACACATTTATGCTTGGAAAATGACAGAAGCATGTAGATACCCTACTTGGACTAAGAATTTTAATATTCCGCCTGACTGTGATTGACATTTTTTACCCTGGCCTGTCTATTTGCCTGTCTATTAAACTGTGATTTGTCTGCTTTCTAAATTCAATTCGAGTTAATTTCTTCGTTTCTATTTCCGTTTGTATGCCCGATTATGCGCCCCATATCTCCATTCGCTTTATTCAACCTAATTTCAGTAATTTGACTCTTTGTCTGGAAATTAATGGTGAGTAACTACTTTGGATGGAAGTGATATACCTAAAAACTGTACAATTATGTTGTACGATATAAAAAAACTTACAGCCTATTCGTAATGTTTTTTTACTGTCTTAACTTATGAATTTTTCGAAACTTTATTGTGAATGCACATTTTCACATTTCGAGGGTAATACGAATAGTATTACCCTAGACATCGAGTGGCACATGTTGTTTTTAAAATAATTCTTTCTATCTGAAATGAATTAATATCTCCAAATTTTAACGTATTTTAATGATATGTGGTAACTTTAAATAAAAAATATATTTTGAAACTATAAGGTCCGCATCCGATGTCAGAGTCTACCCTCAAATTAATAAATAAATAAATCTCAAAAACTATAAAACTTCTACTAGGATAGAGGAAAAAGTTTTATTTATGGAGCACTTTTTATTCGTTCTCTCCAATACTACTAACGAATGGGGTCGTTTGCAGAAGAAGTGGAGAGTTATTGATTGCCATTTTCCTGTGAGTGGTGAAAACGACCCAAGTAGCTCACAGACGTCCGTTAGGATATGTATCCCCATGGGAAAGATGCAACTATACAGCTGGTTGATTAGTTGATTTATTTTGAACAAAACAAAGTTTCTTTACATTTTTAATCGGTACATTGAAGTCTAATTTTTTGTTATGCATTTCGAAGCAATATCGATTATTGGTGGAGCAAAATGGTTTTTTACAAAATGTTGTTATATCTTTCGAATGGCACTTGGTCTCGCACATCTGGCAATGCTTTGTTCATATGAACGATTATTGATCCAATTTTATGATGGATCATCTCGGGATATTTGTTTAACATGGTTGGAAAAATGTAAACAAGAGCGAATTTCTTGGAATCTTTTTCGGATCATTACATTGGAAAGAGTAGCACTGAGTAAATGGGCAACGTCGACCAGTACGGTCTAGTTTCAGGCAGAAGGTGATTTGTCATGAACAAAATAATGCTCAAATACGCCCTCAATTCAGCCAAAGTTAACAGTTGCTGAGATATGATGAATTCGGTTTATCTCTTATATGAGAGGCGTGGCACGTCCCATATTTTCCAATCCGAACATAGCATGACCTTCCAACAATACTTGATAAAATTTAATTAAAATTGGTCGGATAGTTTCCGAGTTTTTAAGCAAACAATATATGGTGGCGTAAATCATCAAATTTTTCTAATTGATCTTTCCTTTTCTTTCCTTTCAAGTGTTTTCTTTCACAAAACTTGCCTTTTTCAACGAATTTGCTCTCTCAAACATCGCATAACGCTTAGATAATATTCTTTATTTACCGTCTGACCAAAAATTCCAAGTGCAGAACACCCCGACTGTCAAAAAAACAGTCAACATTATGACTGACTTTGACTTGGTTTCTTCCGTTTTGGCTCAGTTGGAAGGCATCATTCTGAAGCTGTTTGACTGGTTTGCATGTTAAACTCGTAAACCCATGTCTCCTCACCAGTTACAATGCGTTAATGAATGTGAAATCGGAATTAACCCGTTCTACTTTATTGAAGAAAATCTTCAATTCGTAAAAGTCTGAGATGAACTGAAAAATTCGAGCACTGTAAACAAATTAAATATCATATGGCGCCCAAACTCCGTGTCAGTATAAAGAACAGTTGTGCCAACTTAGTGACAATAATAATTTTGATAATGCCTTTAAACGGGCTCTCTGACCGACTGGCTAATTTATCAACGGACAATGAAAACCGCTAATATTAGAAAGCAGATTTCTGTACAGAAGTTTCCTTTTATGGTGAAAACAATTCGAAGTGTTGTGAAATTCCGCCACCAAGGGGAGAAAGGGTGTCAAACGTTATATGACATATCAGATTCAGAAAATATTTAAATGGCACTGAAAAAATAAGATACACTTGAAAAGTGTTGAGTCCCACGCTCACGGTGATTAAAAACAAACGGTAGCCGCGCCCAATCAACTGAAAAAATGGTGCCACGCCACCATATGGGAGAAACCCATCGGTAGCGAAGCATTCCACTCCGGAAAAGCGGAACTTCACTTTTTATTTATTTTTAGTTTTTTCATAAAAGCTGAGAAAAATGAATATAAGAATATTATTGGAACAACACACAGCAATACTAATATTATAAATGTGAAAGTAACTCTGTCGGTCTGTCTGTTACCCTTTCACGCCTAAGCTAGAGATAGATGGTATCTTTGAGAAGGACATTGGCTACTTTTTTCGCGAAAACAAAACTTGAAGGGAATGGAAGAGGAGATAAAAGTTTGTATGGAGAACCAATGATTTTTTAATTTATTCATGTAATAATTCATCATATGTTTACTTTTCGTAAGAAATGAAGAATGTTTCTGTGTTTTTCACCAATCAAGGTAAAATAGAGGATGGTTTAATTTTTTTGTTTAACCTATCTTTTGTAGTAGGCACGAAGAACTCACATCACTATCAGACATATGGCAGCTCACACGGCCATAATTCTGTGTAGCTTCATCATTTTCCAGCTGTGGGTTTATATGGGGCTACCCCAAAACAGTGGGCGGATCCAACCCATTAATGTATATGTCATGCATCCGTCCACTAGAAGTTACCATATCAATTATTAAGTTGATATTGACTACAGTAAAAAAAAAATTTCTTATAAAAAGTCAAAAGTTGGCGGTGGTTTGTATGGGGGCGACCCCAAAAAGTGGGCGTGGCTGGTAAATCTTCATACTCTATTAAACTATTAAAAACAAATGTATGTGAGAAATTTCGACTGGGTAGCATAAAAATGTATCCCTAAAAATTGCGAAACAAAATACAGACAGATTGATATGGCTAGATCGACTCGTCTCGTCGAACTGATGAAGAATATATATACTTTTTAGGGTCTACGATGCCTTCTTTAATGCGTTACATATTTTGAGACAAACTGATAATACCATTTCATACTATGTGTGAATGGTATAAATATCAATAATAGAAACCATCAAATATATCTTATTTTTTATATCTTATTTTTTCACGGTGTCCTTTACATATGTTCCAAGTCTAATAAATCTGAGATAAAAGTTTCTGATATATAACAATTTTGTACATGTATATTACATACTATAATCGATTCCAACCATACAAATGAAAAATATAAATATTTCTTCACAAAATTCAGAAGTTTTTTGAGGTTTAAGTGGACCTTCGTCACTTGTTTTTTACCTCATAATTTTTTTATTCGATATCAGTCATTTTAATAGAGAAGATGAAAAAAGTGCTTGGATGAAACCGTAAATGAAATGTGTACATTGCATAAGGCTTCTTATATGAACAATAGAATTGGGTGGGGCTATATTTTCGGGTGGTTCGTTCTGAACATATGCGGGACATTTCAATAGAATTGAAAAAAAAAATACAATAAATACTAATCAAAATATCCATACTTGAAGTCTCTATCTCTTATAGTCTCCGACGTAAACGTGGGGTTGTTTTGTATAGGGGCTAGTCCAAAAAGTGAACGGTCCACGCCCATTAGCATATGTGTGTGAAGTGATAATCCATATGAAGCCACCATATCAAATTTTAAGCTGATATGAGGGAGTTTTTCATACAAATGTATAAAAGTGAGAGGTATAGGGCAATCTCAAAAAGTGGGCGGGAAACGCCCATTTCTATATGTAGTGAAGCAGCTATTCGTAAGAAACCACCACATTGAATTTTAAACGAATATTGATTTAAATAAATAAGTTTTTCATGAGTGGGCGGTATTTCTTCACAAAATTGATATCAGAAGTTTTTTGAGTTGAAGTAGGCTCGTCACGTTATTTTTATTTATTTACGGTTTACATGATTTTACATATTATATTAACATATAATAATATAATAACCTAATCTTAACTTAATCTTAATGTCCTTGAACATGACAGATCTAACGGGTGCACTCGCTGAAGCCGCCTCGTTGTTGTTGAATTATCCAATAAATTGATAGCCATAATATTACAGTGCTGATAAAGTTTATTTATGTATCTGGTGCTATGTCTCTTTGATTTCTTCAGCTATATTTGGCATCTGAAGATCGTTATGAATATTGTTATTGCGTATATACCACGGAGCTCGAATTATTTTCCTAAGGGTGATGTTTTGATACCGTTGAAGTATTTCGATATTTGATACAGCAGCCACCCCCCTAGGCGGGTTGCCGTAAGTCCAGCTAAGTATGGCTTTGTATAGTCTGACTTTGTTGTCCAGACTAAGCTTAGATTTTTGGCCTAATAGCCAATACATCCGACTCGTTTTTAGGTCTAATTGCTTCCTCTTCGCCTCTATATGGTCTTTAAAAGTTAGCCTTTTGTCAAGCCTAGATAATTGTCGAAGTGCGAATAAGACATGAACGGACTTGGCTGCGTTTACTGCGATATTCCAATTGTTCATCCAGTCTTGGGTTTTGTTCAGTTGGTTTTGAAGCAATTGAGTTGCTGCTTTAGCACTGGAAGCCGTAGCAAGAATTGCTGTATCATCAGCATATGTCGCTATAGTTACTTTATTGCAGGTAGAGTCCAGCATGTCCGCTGTGTATATAATATATATATATATATATATATATATATATATATATATATATATATATATATATATATATATATATATATATATATATATATATATATATATATATATATATATATATATATATATATATATATATATATATATATATATATATATATATATATATATATATATATATATATATATATATATATATATATATATGAGAGAGAGAGAGAGAGAGAGAGAGAGAGAGAGAGAGAGAGAGAGAGAGAGAGAGAGAGAGAGAGAGAGAGAGAGAGAGAGAGAGAGAGAGAGAGAGAGAGAGAGAGAGAGAGAGAGAGAGAGAGAGAGAGAGAGAGAGAGAGAGAGAGAGAGAGAGAGAGAGAGAGAGAGAGAGAGAGAGAGAGAGAGAGAGAGAGATATATATATATATATATATATATATATATATATATATATATATATATATATATATATATATATATATATATATATATATATATATATATATATATATATATATATATATAGATAGATAGATAGATAGATAGATAGATAGATAGATAGATAGATAGATAGATATATATATATATATATATATATATATATATATATATATATATATATATATATATATATATATATATATATATATATATATATATATATATATATATATATATATATATATATATATATATATATATATATATATATATATATATATATATATATATATATATATATATATATATATATATATATATTCAATAGATAGATAGATAGATATATATATATATATATAGATAGACTCGATAAACGTCATAAATGTGTTTAAACAGCATTTGTTTACTTACGGCAAACATATTAAATCACTGTAACTGTAACTGTAACTGTAATTTTTCTTACACAATAAATATTTGTAATTCACAAATAGTTTATGTTAGTTTATGTTAAATACAACAAATCAACTCTTTGCTTTTTACATTTTGTCATTTATTCATTTATTATATTTATTGTATTTATTATTATTTATTTACTTATAAGTGAGTTGCTAAAAATGCCGACAATCACTCCATTTGTTCTGAAAATTGGTCGGGTTCCGAGTGGGGAGGACAGCAACGCATAAAACGAAGATCATAGAAACATTTTTAACTAAAAACAACAAACAAATGTTCTTTTAATTGCGTTCTCTAGGAAAATATTTTGTAAATTGCCTTTTTCGAACTTTTAACAATATTTTATTTTGACAAATTCGTTAAACTTTATTTATGTTAAGTTATTTGCGAGTACAAGCAAATGCAGAATTGTGTACACGGCTTCATGGTACCATTTAGTAATGTGTATGGTCCTAGAAACTGAACAAATTTTCTTTATTTCTTTACATAGTAACCTTGTTATTATTAAATCCATAAAGTTCCTCAAAAAAGCCATTAACTGTAGTTTCTACATCATTATTGTTGGAATACATTTTTCAAGGTTGGCACAGGAAAATGTTACGAGGACATACATAAGGAACCAACTCGAAATTTAACTTATTTATGTAACAAAACTGTGAATAATCGCGACACTCATCTTGCGCTCAGCTTTCTCATATTAAAATTTTAAGATATTACTGGCAGCACTCAAAATTAGTCATGAATTTCATTAAACTAAGTCAGAAATGGGACGTTTTACTACATTTATGAGCCAATCAATAACGTCGCTCTTATGTTTCTCAAACTAGAAAATTGCACTCAACTTTTTAATTCAATTGCAATGTTGTAATGCACATCAAGCGGAAAATTGAGATCGACAATGACCGATAAGCATTATAATTTACAATGCACTTAATTGATTACAAAACGAAAAGTGACATCGCTTTGCATTTATTGAGCTCCTCTATCTGCACTGTCGTTGTATGTGTTTGACAGCGCGTATTAGGTAGTCATCTGTCAATTTCAAATTAATGTCAAGGCGACTATCGCGCTTTACACTAAATGAATATGGGAAGGAGTATCTGAGTTGCGAGATAGTGTAAACAAGTCGCCATATAGTAAGTTAAGCATCGCACATTTATATTTTCACAAGCTAAACTTACAAACTTGTATTCACACAAACTAAACATTAATAAATGCAAATTGATGGGGCATTGACACGGCCATGAGCTTAGATAAAATGCACATTGATTTCACACTTAACGAAATAATAATTGAGTTAACTAAAAACCACGATGAGATACTTTTCTTTAAATATATAAATATCTATACAAATAATTAAGTTGATTAAGAGATGCTCGACTATATTATACCATCTACATGTCATTTTTTTCGTAGTGAACCTTAATTTATATCATAGTTTTTGTAGGACAGACAGACAGACAGAGAGAGTGAGAACGGACAAATAGACAGACGATGCCTACTTCGAAGCTTTAAATATTCAGACTGATAATACCAATCATACTTTTCCGTCGATTCAATCTCTACAGGCCTAAACGATGTTTCGTCCAAAGTACATTGTACAAAATTTCAAAACAATCTGTTCAATAGCTTAGCCGCTCATACAAATCACAAATATATACAGTATAAACGTACATTTACTTCTAAGGAATTATGGATTGATCTATACTTCGGATCTCATTTACTCTTACACATTTGGAAAGTCAATTTTTTTTTACTAGAGTTCTCCCATTAGTCAAAATTCGACCTTGTGTTTTAAAAACACACAATAATAAAAATATATATAATACATTGTCCAGATTGTCCAGAAAATGCTTTCGCATCTAAATCAACGATGTCCAGCCATAGCCCCATGGGGACGAAGACCATGTTTTCACACACATATGAACGAACGCATGCCTAAGTCGGCTGCTTGATACTAAAGAGAAACAAATGATGAATTGATGCTGTATTTTGGCACATTCTACAAAATCAGAAATGATTCACACTTTGTGTGATCTCCTCTTGGACAGGCCTGTCAAGTCTTTGTCTTTTTTGTTTTAAATATTAATTTGATTCCTCTTCTTTCAAAATTTTATTAACTAAAATACTTGGCAAGTGCGCCCACAACAGTTTCGAGCCTAAAGTCGAGCTACTCAAACGACATGCTCTATAATGGGAATCGCCATTTCAGCACGACACAAAGGAACCGAAAGAAAAAAAAAAGTTAGCAGCTATAGAGCTGAGAGAGACAGAGAGAGAGAGAGAGAGAGAGAGAGCTTGTGATTTGCTAAGAGCATTACCAGGTTTTTAGCTACCTTAGACACAATACTTTAGAACCCCAATCAGATTCGTCCGAACTTCTCTTCACATTTTTTAAAGTCAAGCGAATATGTTGTGTTTAAGTGGGTTGAAAAGGGTGTGAATGATTTGCGCTTGCCTACTTATACATATTTTTACATCAAGCTCTGACTCATAACAACTGACTATATTCAAATTGCGATGATAAGTATCACTTTAGAAAATGTTGATGTCAAAATAATAAATACCATCTTGTCGTCCATAGTGTATCTGAAAATGTATCTTTCTTCGAAAATATATTTTTATTATAAAATATGTGTGTCGTACTTTTCCCAGCGATGCTTTGTAGCTTAAATCCCTTTAGAATACTGAGATTTGTTCAGCGAGACAACCTCACATTTTCGCAGATCTAGCACAAAAGTGTCTAAATATTACGTGTTTTTATTTGGTTTACTAAGTTTGCCCAATTCAATAAACGAAGTGTAAGTAGGGTGGAGCAATGGTGCCTTGGTGAAATTATATACGATATATTCTTATTACAAATTCACTAAATGCGTTCACTTCTGACTGTCAACAACGCATCGCACATTAAGGCAGCTCAGCAGGTGCACTCTCTCTCGCATACAAACACACATATTTTTTAATAATCAGAACAGGTTGCTACGCGATAACATTTATTAAATTGTTGAAATGCAATAACAGAAAGAAAAAGCTTAAGAATAAGCATTACATTTACAACAACAACCACAACAACAACCACAACAACAACAACAACAAGAACAACAATACAGGTAACAAAATACACCACGGGCTAAAGCGTCTGTATGCCACAATAATTTGCTACTACAAATAACCTTGTTCATTGACATTTTACGCTGTAATAATTTTCACACAGCGGCAGCCAAGCAGAAGCCAACAATCGTAAACCGAATGGAAAGGGAACTTGTTTCATTATTATTGTTGTTCGACATTTTATAATATTTTAACACAATAAAATGTTGCGCGCCAAGTAATTGTGTATAGGCATTCCATTTTTTTTTTGTTTTTTTTTTTTGTTTTCGTTTTCTGTTTGTTCATTCATTTTTCTTCGTTTCGAGAACGCAGGATCTCGACGCCTGCCATTGATATTGTAAAAGCCTGAATCATGAATTGAGCTTTACTACCCTCATTCCGTCCGCTGGTCTTAAGTCATTTCGCTTACCGCATTCCGCCATTTTCATTCTAGCTCAGCAATGAGAAAAAATTTATATCTGCTATTTCCATTTATTTCATTAAATTTCTCAACTTTGCTCTACCTTCTCCTGCTCTCCGACAATTCTGCTCTGTTCCATCTCGTCTGTGCGATAGAAGTGATAAAATTTCTGACCAAAAAATACCCGGAAATGTTTCATTTCATCGAGTATCGTTTGAGATACTGTGAAATAAATAATTTCTCATGGTTGATACGACTGTCATGTAGTACACATGATGGTACAACTGCGAGACACTCTGTTTGCTACGTTTTGCGGATTTTGAAGTTTTTTGCGAAGTTTGTCTAAAATCTACGGATAGTCGACAATACCAGAAACACAGGCATACGAGTGATATAAACAGTTAAAATGCGGACCACAGTGCGCTGGATGATTTGCCTTGTTCTGGACGTCTATTCACCTCTTCGACTGACCAAAACGTAAAAAAAAAATTTGCTTGAAAATAGCTGCCGACCTTGGGTTATCGTTTGGATCGATGCAGAGCATTATGTACGATATTTTGGGCATGAGTCAAATTTTGGATAGCTCAATTTTTTGCAGATAACCTCACCTCGTAAACGACTATTTCACCCAAAAACAACTTTCAATTCACTTCGCAGGTCCAGTATTTATTTGACAAAATCTTGTGTGACTTTTTCTGCTCTCACTCCCATCACTCCCACTCCGCTGAAAACTTTTTGTCCCGATTGGGTAGAAAAAAGAAAATTCGCGGAGGGCTCTGAAAGTTATTCCAAAAATAATAGTGTTTCGACGATTGGTAGAAACGTTGCAATATGTGTATTTCAACTAATGGGAATTATTTTGATGGAGACAAAATAAATTTCGAAGTGTAATTAAATGGTTTTCGTTTTATTGGCAAGTTCCTGGAACTTTTTGATCAGAATGTATACTCGAATACGTATTTTGTCCGCTTGTTTGTTGCAACATTTTCGACTTCAATGACAAAATACCGTGTCGAAATTTATAGAACAAATGTTTAAGAAGCCTATGAATTGCAATAAATTTCACTGTTCGCAAAAGTAATTTCTTTTCCTTTGGCCTGTCAAATGTTTTGTATTTAGTCTTTCAATTCCATTACCAAGAGCAACCATTTTATTGGGCGTTGGCAAAGGCGTAGAGATTTCTTCGAATTAAGTAGGAGTTGAAACTGATTACTTGATTTCATTTGCTAGCTAAATCTCTGCGTTTTAGCTGTGAATTTATATAGCGTTATGTATTTCCACTGTTAACCGATTTAGATTTTTGTGGCCTATAAATCGTAATTACTTAGCTAGCGAATAAGGGCAAGACTCACCTCGGTATATTACTTTTGGCTGGACTCGATTTAGCTTTTGTAATTACTCGATGCTCAGAATTTAATTATCTTTGCGTGATATTTTAAAACTGTGGCTCTCTTGCCGATTTGAATTCGTTTTCTCTATCACTATATATTAAGTTCACTAACTTATATTTATAGCACTCTAAAAGTAGCTTAATTCGCTTAGATTTGAAAAGTAAAATTACATGTCGAAATTGGGTGGATTATGATTGGCAAAATGACTTTTTAAAACCGATACAGGAACTCATTTTTGTATAGTACTTTTCAGAGGAGTATAAATATATAATATATATGTTTGCAAAGTCTTAAGGTAGCTTCAGACACCCCATAAAGTTCGATCTCATAACCATATACCCATGTTTCGTCCATAGTTATGAGGCTTTTGAGGAAATCTGGATCATCGTTGACTTCATTAAAGAGCTCCTGTGCGATGATCATGTAACGGTTCTTTTGGTCTAAATTCAGCAATTCAGCAATTCAGAACAAACTTCGCACCCCACGTTTCATGATGAAAACATCCGAAAAAAAATGGCATGGCATGAGACAACCGATATGCCGACATCCTCAGCAGCTTCTCTAATAGTTATTCTACGATTCTCCATAACAATTTTCTTCACTGCTTCAACGTTTTCATCGGCTGAAGACATGCTGGTACGTCCAGGGCGGGCATCGTCATTAACATCTTCTCGGTCTTCTGTGAAGAACTTGTACCAGTTATACCAAATATTTTTTTCGCTTAAAGTCACAAAGCGCCACATTGCGTTAAAGTACTTAATTTTATTTTTCACACAAAGTATAAAACAGATTTCCTGACCCATTTTTTCGATTGCAACAAATCGTCGAGCACACCAAAATACGTCTAAACTTTATATCTGTCAAAAACAAACTAAAAATGCAAAGTGGCTGATCATGTATACATACGTTGGGAACATGTGTACCAAAATAAGAACACACATCGAAGACATCTTTCTGACCAAATGTTGGACTGAAGAAATCTTGGCAACCAGAAAAGATACAATCTTCAAATTTGAATATTTATAGTCTCCTCTTCTCTAAGGGATAGTCCCCATACAATTCTGAAATGGTATTATCAAAGGAGGCATCGTAGATCCCATAAAATATATGTATATATTCTAAACCAGCTCGACGAGACGAGTCGATCTAGCCATGTCTGTCTGTTTGTCCGTCTGGATGTTGTTGCATATTTTTATTGTAGTTAATAGAGTCAGAATATTAATCAGCTATGCCCACTTTTTGGCGTAACCCCCATACGAATCGCCCGTAAACTTTTATATTTTTGTATGAACAACTTTTTTATTACAGTCAATTTTACAATGAAATACGTTGTGGAGTTTCTATGGACAGCCACTTAACACACATAGACTAATGTGCAGGTTCCACCCACTTTTTGGGGTAGCCCCCATACAAACGCACCGTCCAATTTTGACTTTTGTAAGAAAATTCTAATAAAATGTCCTGCATTAGTCTATATCGGACCACTAAAGAATATAATCTATAGTTCATATAAGGAGACCCATACAAGGTACAGGGTAAATCGAAGTCCAGCCCGTATAATAAACACAAGAATTAAAATTGCCGCGATTCACCCATATAAAAACACATTGTACTTATTTTGTTGTATCGAACATGTTTAGCAGTAAAAAAATGAGCGTGCTGCTTAACATTCCAGATGATTTCAGTTTAAAACCCGCTCGATCAAAATTTCTTTAAATTTTATTTTAATTCTTTGTAATATTTGTATGCACAACAAAATTATACACAACTCGATATCTCATCCACAATCGTCAAAAAGTCAATATTCATTCCAATAACAGGTAAGGATACGTTACGCAGGCTAACACCTTGATTAAGACCAATTTTCTCCATATTGAGGCCGATAATAGAGGTTGCTCAAGAGTTCATAAAGTCAAGTAGAATTTTTGCGTGTCTGGCGAATGCAAATAGTCTGTTAGGAGTAATTCTGACCGCCTCTTCCAGTCACTCGAGACCGAGGGTGTCAATGTATTTTAATCTTAATTGTGCGATTGCTGGGTGTTCCAGAGTTTCCGTGACTCTCGTTTCCTTACATTTCCATCACCCGTCCATGTTGGTTGTGCCCAGCTAAGGCGGCTGCGAGGCAAATGCCCTGTCAAAATGCCTATCAACATACTGCAGACTCTCCTCTGAAGCTGCAGCAGGTAGTGCGAGAATTTATTGTTGCGTTCTTTGCATATTATCTTGGATGTTTTAAAACTAGTAGAGTTTTGCCATCTCTCTCCAGTTTGCTACATAGAGTCTGTAGGGAGATTCATACATCTGTTGTTAAATCTCGAGGCAGCCCGAGGCCTTTTTTTGCTAGACTATCCGCCTTTTCATTGATTTCTATGTCCCTGTGGCTGGGAATCAAGAAGAAGTGAATTTTTTCCTGCTCGCCAGGGCATTTCTGGAAGAGATGAAGGCAGTTGTCCACGAATAGGCTTGTTCGTTCTTGATAGGTGTGGCGCCTGGAATATGCTACAGTAATCGTGTAGTTTATAACGCCGCTCAAACTCCTGATTATATTTTGCATCCATCTGTATTTATTTGTATTATGCGTTGGTCCAGTGCTGTGCGCTGTCTCCTGATCCCAGTAAAGTTGCTGTTCGTGCTAAGTTGGGTTTGAAATTTATACTGCTGAACCCCCTAACAACTGAGTTGTGTCCGTTTCATTATGGCGCCATAATGCCTGTAGCGCAGAGACATTGAACAGACTTTTTTGCTCTTAATCGACATCAGCTTTAGGTATGAAGACTTCTTCAATCCCTGCCACCATACCAGAACTCCATTAAATAATATCGGTCGTACTAATGTAATGAAGATACAGTGCATCAGTATTGGTGAAAGATCCCATGTGGTGCGTTGTATAGAGCACATTAGTTTTTTTTTCACTCTTTCTTTCACATTGAGTCTTCAGGTCAGTTTGCTATCGTATACTATTCCAAGTTATTTTACGGTTTTTTTTTGGGTATAAGCAGTATTCCGCTTTTTTTTTTTTTGTGAGGACCATTGCTCTACCTGGTATCACTTAGTAAAGAGAATGAGGTACGCCTTATCCGCATTGATACTGAGTTCGGTTTCTGTGGCCCGTCCTAGCATCTCTTTTAACTTGGGAACTTTCCTGCGAAAATAGTTTATTTACCACCAGGTTCTATAATATAGGTGACAGGACTCCACCCTGGAGCGTACATGTATGTACCCCCTTCGTCATGGTGTTGGTTCTCCCCATGGCTTGGACTCTTCTGCAGCTCAGCAGGTTATGTACCCAAGAGCATTTTGACGTGTGAAAGAATCACCCATTCGGTATTTTGATCTGTGAAATATCTTGAGCCGTGCTTGGTCAGAAACTATCGTGCAGCCCGGGAAATACGCATCTAAGAGAGCGCATCTTGCTTCCCTGCTGCCTTCTGTCCACTGTCCAGTGTTGGTTTTTAGCTGACTTTGTATGGAAAGCTGGCTCGAGAGTGGCTTCCAAAGTCTCACTGTGTTCGAGACACTCTAAATGACAGAGCAGAAGAATTTCCATGGGTTCCTCTATCGCTGATTCTATACAAAAAAAAAAGAAGAAAAGTAGAGTTCAGTATAATAAAACAAGTAGTTTCATAACAGAAATAATCAAATAGAAATAATTAAATTTAATTGCATTTTTGGTTGAATTTTCCAACCAAATAATTTAACTTTATATACTTTTTATTATTTTGCATCCTTAATTTCTCACTGACAATATAAAACGCATGAACAAATTTTCTATCACAAAGAATTTTCGTGTAATTCCAAATTTTAATAGCAATATTGCCAAAAAAGCAATCGTGATATTTACTTATCGCCCAGCCAACTACACAGAATTTACCTTCCCATCTTCTTGAAAACGAAATGCCAGCAACCGTGAAGCAGTATGTATGTATATATATATATCCACTTATATATACCTAAAAAAGCAAAGATTGAGATATATCCTACACTAGGCGCAAAAAATCTAGCCAAGGCAGTTTGAAAAATAGCAATGGAGGCAAGATGCTTCAACTTAAGTATGCAAATTGCCGCACATTCTATTTTTCATTTACTGCCTTCTATGAAAAAGTTGGGATAATCTTCGTGCTACGCCCACCCGAAAGTTGACCGTTGTAAATAAGAAAAGATGCTGAGACAGGTGATGAGCATAAGACTTTTAAGAAGCACATCATCTTAGCTCGAAGTAGATTTAATGCCAATCCTCGTCAAGTTTCGAGTGTCGTCTTGAACTTTAAAGCGCTGATTACCACACTCAAGCGGGATGCTTACCTACGATTTTTCTAAGTAAAGCCGCTTCTTTCTCTTGGTTTTTCCTTTTCATATGATAAATCGAAAAAATCAAACAATATATTGAAGACACCACGGACACGTTTTTCTTTTTTTAGTGTCACTCTATCTCTCCCTCAATATTTACGCCCTTTGCGTATAGTGAAAAACGGCTAATATTGGTTTATCCGAAAGTTTGTAACGCAATGAATGAGATATCGTAGATTGTATGATGTGCTTATGACGTGCATATTATTTATCACATCGACGAGTCGACATGTACATCCTATCTAAAGTATGTAATAGTATAGCCAGCAGAAACACACTAGCGTAAATGGCCAAGATGTGGTCAATAGAAAGTATACCTCTCATACAAAATCACTTTTAAATTTTGATAATTATATGAATTTCAGCTGGCTTTTAAAAAAATATTTCCCAATGTTAAATGAGTCATGAGTCAGCTGAAATTCATTTATACATTATAGGTTGCTAATAACAATTAGAAAATATTTTAGTTTATACAACTTTTCGTAAATAACAAGTAAGAATGGGGCAGTCGTATATTCATGACTACGGAATACCTTGTACATTACATATTTAAAAAAAAAAATAAATAGAAATAATCAAATTTTTAAATAAAAAGAAGAAGACGTCAAACTTTTTTCCGGCTATGCTGCCTTGAAAAACCTTTGCAAGCCAGTGCCGTTGGTCTTGACTTGGCGTGGCTCGAATGCCAGCTCCTCCACCAAAGAAAATTTTTTAAATCGTCAAAAATTCAAAAAAATTAAATATGAATAAAATAATAATAATAATAATAAGTTGCGTTCACGCAATCAGCAAATCAAATGTGAACTTTGTTTTGAGACACCCTGTATAAGCGCTGGAAATCAATTTTTAAACGAAGTCGTTGAGACATAACCGTTAGCATTAGGACGCTCGCACGTTCTGAGCCCGCGCGACAGGCAGCCTTTGTGATATTAAGTCGTTGATGGGAGAAGTGCTTGGCACGGTGTAAATTGGATTTTTTGAAACGAAAAAGTATAACGATAAAGATACAACTATAAATGTATGCTGCGAGAGATAAAACACATTTCTATAAAGTGTCCCTATCCCTTGTCTCCTCTTTGTTCTATGATTCGAACGTCCAGACTACTCTACCGTCATATACGATCTTGTTGTTGTTGTTGTACTATATCATCGTCATATAAGTTCTTGTTGTTGTACTTGTGGTTGCTGTTGCTGTAGCTGTTGTTGTTGTTGTTATTGTGTTTGATGCCGGCAACGCCAAAGAAGAGAGAGAGAATGCAGCTTAGTCACATATGTATATATAGATTATTTATATATACAGATTTATATTAATAAAAATAAATAAAATTTCTAAAATAAAAGTATCCTAAGTTACTCCTTATTACATCAGCTATCTGCCAGTGAAAGCCCCATCAAAATCGGTCCATCCGTTTCAGAGATTAGCCCAAACAAACAGACAGACAGACAGACAGACAGATAGACAAAAATTACAAAAACATTTATTTTGGTATATGTACCGTGTCCGTATGCATTTAGTAAAGAGCGGTTATTTTACTATTACAAACAGACACTCCAATTTTATTTATCTGTATAGATTATTCTATAAGGCAGAAGAAGAGATGGGCGAGCTGATCACGAATGTACTTGAATATACTTTATGGGGTATCCAATGCATCGTTCGCTATGTTACATACATTTCATCGTTTAAACAAACCAAATATATTCTGCTTACACATATTTTTGTGCAGTGTATTAAAGATTCTCTGTCTCTGTGGTTGCTCTTGCTAAAGCTTATTTCTGTTGCAGTCAATCAAAATATTCACGTGTAATTTCCTTAAACACTCTCTTTGGGTAGCACCTTCTACAAACCAATTTTTAGGTTTTTCTATGAAAAAATTTGTTACTGTAGTCAATATCTCCATGAAATCCAAGATCTACGGGTGTCGATCGCGTAACAACAACAAAATATAGTAATCATATAGATGCAAATTTATTTATCAACTCAAAGTATTTAATTCGAAATCTTTTATTTCATTTCTGTTTTGTATCTGATTGACAAATTGATCCGTATAAAATAATACGATAATAATTAGATTATAAAATGAGCTTGTTCGTGAATAAATGCCGCATATAGGAGACCGTCTAGACTTCGTATAAGTTCAGTTGTTGATACATTACAAAAAAAATAGTATTTCGAGTTTAAAATCCACAAAATTTTTTTACCAACGCAATATGCAAATGTAGGGTTTTTGCGGAGCTTGCCTCCTGCAGAGGTTGTCAGAAACCAAAATCTGGTGATCGTTTGTATCCTGCTGCTTCTAAAATGTAATTATTTCTTTTTTTTTTTTTGCAAAAACATGCTTAATTTTTGCTTTTTTCTCCCAACCATCCTTCCTTCTGCAGTCTTTAGTGCTGTGTACGAGTATTTTGTCATGTAGTAGTTTTCACCACGGACTGTTTCAGTAAAAAGAACAAACTTTTTTTTAAGTTTCATGCACGTTTTTTTCCCCTATATTGGTCGATGTTGGTAAAAAGTTTATTTTCGTTGGCTTTTATTTGTTTGTTTTTAAATGTCAAAAGAGGCCAGCTGAGGCAGTCCGTGGTTTATTCACGGCTCTCAACATTGCCAACGTCAACTTGTTTTGCTGCGGCAGTTTCGGGCTCAAAAACACTAAAAACCACACACAAAAAAAAAAAGGCAACCAACAACTTTACAATTTACTCAGTAACGTCACAAGAGAATTTAAGAGTGGCAGAAAACAAGAAATACACTTTAAAAAAATTTACGAAACATTGAATCCTTTTTCATTCAATTGAAATTTGGTATTATCAGTGTATATCGATTTGTGTCTCCTATTGAACTTATAGGTTTTTTCTCTACTTTTTAGAGCTGCAAAGTGTAATTAACTTGTTCGTATATACCGCCAACATCTGATTCTAGTGTCTACCACCAACATGCCTCTACTATAGAAATGATTTCCAATTTCCTTCACTCATCGGTTGATTTTAACTCGCTTGATTCTGTCTCATTGATTGCTTCAGTTCAGCTGGGTTTCTTTAACTCTTTGGCTAACATCTATTTTCACCAAATTAACTACATAAAAATGTTTAATGTAAAAATAATTAACAGAACTATGGAAGCTTAACTTGCGATTCCTGATCCCTTTATATTCCTGAAGATAAACATCATCAAACACTTGAGTTGACATTGTTCCTGCCTACCTATGTTGGTTGCAAACGTTACAGCTTGTTTTGCCAAGACTGATTTTACTAAGCGCAATAATCTTATCCGCAGTACTGAATGCTCAGTTTTTGTTTTACTTGTTACAATATTGATAGAGCTTGTAATTTGTTTTGCAAGTTTCTAATAAGTTCCTTTGATGAATGTGTCCCTATTATTTGACAAATTACTACTCGAAACATCTGTGGTTCACGCGATACCTGTGCAATTTAAAATATATCAAATAACGTTATTCTAAACAAGTTAAAATATCAAACAAACTACAAGATTACATTAATTATTCTCTTGCACGCTCTAACACTCAATTAGCAAATAGGAGCACCTATATTTGTGAGTTGGTTCGAATGAGAGCCAACTTCCTTCGGAATCCTATGTTTTATGTTTTATCGTTGATTTATTGCAACTTATTTCCGTGGGCTTATTTTTCATCAAACTTCATCAAACTTCTCAGCTATTTAATCACTTGCTCTCCCAAAATTTCTTTCATAGCACTGATAATATCCCGTCTTGTATTCTTAAATCGTGCACCCCTTCGTTGTACAATCCCTTGTTTTATACATTTCAACTATTTCTTATAGATTGAATAGGATCTGCGATTTGGAAGGCATCTTTCCCTTTACACAATAAAGGCAGCAAATGGTTTTTAAATTAATGTAATCTACACTGACTTTAGTAAAGCAATCACAAATACTAGTTAATAAGCTTAATAATCATAAATACTGGATAATAAGCTTAGTTGGATGCGTTTGGATCGACGTACTCAACGTGTTTATTTCTTTCTAAGAAAATCTGGGGTACCGCAGGCTAGCCATCTCCGACTTCTACTTTTTGTCTAGTTTTTGTTTATGGGCCGGCCACACGGTCTTATATTTTCGTGTCAGATTGCTATGATAGTCGCGCGACCTCGTGTGACCATGAAAAAATATATCTCGTCAGCAATGTTTTATTTTATTTGAATTTTTCCTTTTTTTTTAGCCGCATAAATTGCTAGTATAGCACAAATTTTCACGGTTTTATCCATTATAAATGCTAGTGCACTAGTGTTATAAATGCGGTTCTGCTGTCACTTGTTAACACTGAAAATGCGCCTCGTTTGACCACAAAATTATATTTTTATGTGCTGTTTTGAGAGTTGCATGAAACACGAGTCAGATAACATGACACGAAAGTATAAGACCTCTCAGATGGACTAGAATTTACTCATTGTTTTACCTAAATATATGCACAACCTACAATGCATGCAACGATCCTTTTTGCGTTCAATATTCTATAATATAAAAAAAACTCTCTCACCAAACGGAGTACAAAGGACAATCAAGATATGAAAACTTTATGACAGTTTAATTGCTGTCAAAAAATGGAACCCCTAAAAAAACGTCCTGTATATGTAAATGAATGTACCTATGTGTCTTTGGGTCTATGTACCTAAACATGTAAATATGCTATGGACTCCAAAAACACAGAACCGATTGGCCAGATAGTAAGTCTGAGATGTTTGGTTACGATCTGTATATGTAAAATTATTTCAAGTAGAAAATTATAGTATGCCCAATTTGAAAAAATTAAAAAATTTCGATTTTGCGAAATAAAACCAGTGAATTTCTCATACATTGGTTCAATCTGAGTACAAAGTTTCCGACAAAATGCAATGATGCAAAGAATTATGCGTTTTGAATCAAATCGAGCACGTAATCGCCAAATGAAACTGAAAAGACAAGTTGGAATTAGAGCACCTACTCTCAGAGCAGCTGAAACGTCCTACCAGTATAAACCACTGAACAACTATGACTCACAGAAATACAACGATAGCATGTGAAATGCCCAACCAACGAGATCGGCATAAGATCATTTCAGGTCGTTATACTATACAAAAACGTTTTTTTTTTTTGGTGTTGGGAGACGATTATAGGATTCACATCTCAAAATGATATAAACTCCATTTATATCTTTTTGTTAGTCGTAGAAACCTTGTCTGTCCGTTGGGATCTTGGAGAAGAACATACAAGTATGTTAGTTTTCTCGCGAAAAACAAACTTGAAGGGGCTGACCAGCTAGTAAATTATAAAAATCTACATAATATGGGTACTCATGCAATTGATTTTTTGACAGATTTTGAATATTATAAAACAAGGAGGAGCATACGTATCAAAATGAGCGCAATTTTCCCACTAAAAGGTATAGCTTCTATACAAAAACAGGCCAAGGGTGAAAGGTTTCGCTTTCCCCGAAATTAACATTTTCTCTTGTTTTTGTATTAAGTTTTGTTATATTTGGTTGACAACTAATTTACTTATTGTCTTATTGATAGATTGTAAATTAATAATAAACAAAAAACAAAAAAAATATTTGGTTGAGTTCCCTTGTATACGCATTTTTTTTATACCATTCACACATAGTGTGAAATGGTATTATCAGTTTGTCTGGAAGTTTGTAGCACATTAAAGGAGCCACCGTACACCCCATAAAGTATATATATTCTTGATCAGCTCGACGAGATCAGTCGATCTAGCCATGTCCGTCTGCGCATTTTTTAAGCACCAATTTTTACGCTATCCAGTTGAAAATTTACACACTAGAGTATCAAGATTGACCCGCCACGCCCACTATTTGAGGTAGCCCCCATACAAACCCACCGCCCACTTTTGGTTTTTGTATGAAAAATTTTTTTATTGTAGTCAATATCAACTTAATATTTGATATGATAGCTTCAAGTAGACGGACACTTCACATATACATTAATGGATGAGACCCGCCCACTGATTGGGGTAGCTCCCATACAAACCTACTGCCCAAATTTTGTGTTTTTGTATGAGAAACTTCTTTGTTAAATTCAATATTATTTAATTCAATTGAAATGCGACGTGGTGCCTTTTAATGGATAGCCGCTTAACATACACATACTAATGGGTGTTTCCCGCCTACTTTTTGGGGTAGCCCCCATACAAACTCACATCCCACTTTTGTTTTTTTTTATAAAAAAAATGTTTTCCTTAAATTAATATTTGCTTTAAATTAGATTTAGTGAATTTTAATGGACAACTGCTTAATATACATATACAAATGGGCGTGTCCCGCCCACTTTTTGTGGTAGACCCATACAAATCCACAGCTCACTTTTATGCATTTGTATAGATGGTCGCTTCATACACATCTACTAATGGGCGTGTACCACCCACTTTTTGCGGCAGCCCCTTTTTGAACCCCTCTCATTTATGTTTTACAATACGATTTAAAATTTCTTGTGAATGGTATTAGAGCTTCGGTTCAACTGAAGTTAACGTTTTTTCTTGTTTTTTTTTTTTTTGTAATAAACAGAGATGCTTTCCCTGTCAATGTGTCCTGCCCACTTTTAGGGGAAGCCCCTAACAAACCCACGTAAAATTTTATGGTTTGCAGAGCAACAAAATTTTACAAACAATGTTAATTTGATAATGGAAATGGTGGTTTCTTATGGGCAGAAGTTCGACAACAATATTTATTAATGGGCGTGTCTCACCCAGTTTTACTGTTAGCTTCCATATAGACCCAGCATTCATGTATGAGTTATTAAGAAAAAGGATTTTTATTTTTTAATTGGGCTTTCTACAGCTGCTATACGATTCTAAATTTAGTGTGAATTGTATTTAAGCTACAATTCCACCAAATTTTCACATAGCAGTTATAATATACAATTTCGGTAACAAATATAAGTATTAAGCTTAATCCTATATTTTTACAATACAATTTTTGTAATGCTTAGGATTATTTTCCATGTTCGTTTTAAGTTAACTCGGTTAATAATACTTTTAAAACCTTTGTAGAAAATAAAAAATATATCAAAGGTTTAATGCTTTTAAGTAGCTGACGACAAGTAGTTAGCAGACATACGGCAGCAAACAAAATATACTCGGTCCTACCAGTTTAGATGGCAGTTACGGAAGCAGCATAAAAAGTTAAGCCGCTGCTTGGCTTGTTGGCTCTGTGTAGATTGTGATTTATTCCTAAATTTGATTAAATGTGAAAAAGGTTAAACTACGAGTTCTGAGTTGTCCGCGTTTTCAGTTCACATGGCGTGCACACTCCATGGACATTTCCGCTATATCCTCTCACACTTTACCAAGTGTTCTTTCAGTCTGCCTAAAAACAATTCACGTAAATCTGTCTAAAGTCAAAAGGGGTACTCAAGTCCTTGACTGGTAATCCTCCGCTCGTAAAATTTTTGTTGAATGTTTCGCTGTTTTATGTATGTTTATTTCATATATTTTATATTGAGAAACGAGCGAGATATTTTTCAGTCAGATTAAAGAAAAAAGAAATTGAAATGTAAACATCTGTAATAAATATAAACAAAGCATATTAAAATTGACAACATAGCAAGGGTTTCTTTTTTAACGCGCGTCTTAAATTTTTAAGCGATAAAAATCTCTTAAAACAGAAAAAAAAGAAAACGCTTTAATCCCATTATGCATATTATACCCTGCATAAGGAAAAAGGGTATACGAGGGACGTTATTCATATACCTGGCGTCGGCAGATGCACGTCGGCGTATTGCCAGGTGCATCTGGCGTTTCCATTGGAAAGTTTGACATCTTTTAGAATAAATGTCCTCAATATTTGTATTGTTTAGTCAGGCAAAAAATCATTTCGGCAAAAAATGGAATAAGACCGTAAACATTTTCGTGCGATCATTTTTCATAATTTGCAACATGCACTTCGAAGCAAATGGTTGCATGTTTCTTCGACATAAATGGATATGTGGCTAGAGTGGCGATAGAGCAACGTAAGACGGTCAATTCTGTTTGGTATACAACCATTTCTTTGTCACAAGTCTTCGAATAAATAAGGAAAACGAACGGCCGAAATTGAAAATTTTGATTTTCATTTTATATTAATTCTAGTTTTTCTTCAATTCTAATAAAATATCCCGCAGCTCCCGCAGATCGGACCACTGAAAAATATAGTCTACGAATTTCATGTAAAAATTTCCAAATTTACCCCTTTTCATAAGTTATTCTGTTTTAATTCCACATATTCATATGGTGGTACGGTGGTTCTCTTGGTGCGCCTTGGCAACCATAAGTGCTGTTATATACCAGCTCCAAAACAACTTCTGTCCCAGACTCCTGTCGATGCTCTATGTGAACTGATAAAACAAGATCGTCATATGGCACACCGTGAGATTTAAACATCCATGGGCATTAAGGTGATCCGCATACATTGGATATTACATTTGAGCGACAAATTGGATACTGCATTATTTGACAACGAAAAACAAGGACGGTTCGATTGGAGCAAAGAAATGTAGCAGAAATACGGTAGAGCTGGTTTAAAACAAGTCTATGGCATCATAGATTATGGATCTATGTAAAAAAAAAAACAACAATCGACTGTATTGTTGCCGAATCCAACAATTTCTGATCTTCTGATGCATCTGAGGCGCTTGCGGTTTATCGCCTTCTTCCTGAGTTGCATCTTTCTTAACTCTTCGAGCGCAATGAGTCCGACAAGGGGCATTTTTAGCATTATTCGTTTATATTTCACAATTTGCAATTTTGTTCTCACTTGTTGATTGCAATTCACAATATGTGTTGCCACTCACATGCCACCGTAAAAGTAAAGCACAGCTGGTAGAGTTACCAGGTTTACTTTTTAGTTTGGCGGGCAATAAATTTAAATTTTTTTGCTTGGAAACTACAAAAATAATGTCACATAAATGCAACTAATTTGCATTTAACTAAATATCGCTGTAAAATATCAATTTTTCAATTGAAAAATATCAATAACAAAGCGGAACTAACAGTAGACTAATTTATTATTCCGTGATGTCTACCCTATGCAGCTAAGTTTGAAATTTTTGTGAATATGCTAAAAAAATCAAAACGCTCGAAGTTCTGTGGCATGGTGGAATTTTTTTTTAGCGGAATGGCTATTACGCTAGTGTTTTCTGTAGCTCCCCGGTATATCTCACTTTTTAGAGATATTCATTACCTAATTTATAGTTACTTTTCACCACAAAAATATTGGAAATAAAATTTAAATTTTAATTGAAAACATTGATAAAATATAAAGTGAGAATAACCACAAGCTTTTATGCCAATTTATGGCTAACCAAAAAATTACTTTATCCTGCATTCATTTTGTGTGTGTTTATGAAAACCACATAATTGTTGAAAATATTCGTATAAAAATTTGTATATGTTGCTAAATATATGGTAGATGCAATCAATTATAGATGTCTACATACGAGTATTTGAAATGTTTTTAATTCAAGTCAATAAAGAATTTCCTGCAATATATTGTTTATAAATTTGTTCAATAATTTCTTTGTATAAAAACAAAACTTTTTTAATAACAATAATTTAAATCATTAGCGGATCCAGGGGAGGGATAACTGGGAAACTTACAGTTTCCCCTAAGAAAACGTTCTGCATCTGTACCTGCTTAAATCGTTACTTAGATATTGTATGGATTTGGTAAGTTCGATTCATTTCTAGGATTTTCTTCTCTTGCTATGAGGTATGTTTTATAAGATCCGAATTAAAATATCATAACTCTCTATGACGAAAAGATTTTCATTTTTGGTATGTATTCTTGTTTGTTACCAACTCTGCTAGTAAGACGACGTTATTTAAAATCGTTTATAAACTTTACGTACAGAGTGAAATGGGTAGAATCAGAAACACTGGAGCTTGAAAAACCAAACGTTGTAGCTATTGCCGCGTGTCTGTTTGTCCCGCTGTCTAAGTGGGTGTTCTAAGGAGGTTATGTTTTTTGAATGTAAGTATGTATGTATTGCATACTATGCAGATACTTTGGAACGCTCTATAGCCTAAACAGCTTGATGGACTTTGACAAATGTTGTGTCGTTAGATACGCCTTGATTATAATATTTATAAAAGGTCTGCCAATAAAGAAAATTAATTGAATTTTAACGTAAGAAGTGTCATTAGATTCGTCTTGACTACGGAAGTGTCATATGATATATTTTTATATAGGGACTGGTAATAAAGATTTTTTTTTTGTATGTTTATTTTTAGGCACACTCTTTTTGATTTCTTTTTTTTATACCATTCACACAAAGTGTGAAATGGTATTATCAGTTTGTCTGGAAGTTTGTAACGCATTAAAGGAGGCATCGTAGACCACATAAAGTATATATATTCTTGCTCGAGAGAGTCGATCTAGCCATGTCCGTCTGTCTGTCTGTATGTTGTTGCGCATTTTTTGGCAACACTTTTTACACTAACCAGTTGAAAATTTACACACACACTTCTAATTATTGCAGTTTAATAGAGGATCAAGATTGACCCGCCACGCCCACTATTTGAGGTAGCCCCCATACAAACCCACCGCCCACTTTTGACTTTTTGTATGAAGAACTTTTTTATTGTAGTCAATATCATCTTAATATTTGGTATGGTAGCTTCAAGTAGACGGACATTTCACATATACATTAATGGGTTAGACTTGCCCACTGATTGGGGTAGCCCCCATACACCCCTTCTGCCCAATTTTATGTTTTTGTATGAGAAACTTCTTTGTTAAAGTCAATATTTGGTTGAATTGCGACGTGGTGTCTTTTAATGGATAGCCGCTTAACATACATAGACTAATGGGCGTGTTCTGCCTACTTTTTGGGGTATCCTCCATACAAACTCACATCCCACTTCTGTTTTTTTTATAAAAAAAAAATTTATATTTGCTTTAAATTCGATTTAGTGTATTTTAATGGACAATTGCACATATACAAAGTTCGTGTCCCGCCCACTTTTTGTGGTAGTCCGATACAAATACACAGCTGATTTTCATGCATTTGTATAAAAAACGTAACTATCAACGATACGACGGCTTCTTACAGATGTACCACCCACTTTTTGGGGCAGCCCCTTTTTAAACCCGCAACATTTATATTTTACAATACGATTTAAAATTTCTCAGAAATGGTATTAGAGCTTCGGTTCAAGCGAAGTTAACGTTTTTTCTTGTTTTAATTTGTATCGGAAACTTGTTACATAGACTTATTTTGTAGAATTTGTAATTGAACGTATATATATTATGTAAATTAACATACCATACCTGCTATGAAGCATAGAATATATATAAACCACTACAACTCATTCGAGCTATTTGTTTGAATGATTTTTATTTCGCAGTTCCAAACTACAGGAATCTATAGAGTATATTTTCCTCCACAAACAATCGATTATCCAGCTAAGGGCCATTCTCATGACTTGCCTCTATCTTTATAACTCATATTTTTCACGCTATATACTAGTTTTCACTGTCATGACTGTTATTAAGCCTATAATCGTATTTCCTAGTTCGGCGAGCCAATAAGTTTATAAAAAATTTATTTCAAAGATACGTGACAACTTGATCGATCAAAACCCAAGGCAGAAGTAAAATGAAAACAAACATAATTGAAATTTTGTATTAAAATTTGGAATGCAAACGTGCATATTATATTCATGGATTGCATCGATATTTTCTACAGCGGCGGCGCTCACTCTCATCCAATTTTTTTTTTCTAATTTATAGTTTTTATACGTTTACATTTGTGCAAATTGACTGTCCACCGTTCCAGCATTTTGCGGCTGACAGATAAATAAGACCAAAACAATCGAATTCAAAAATAACAGACAAAAAAGTGACCGAATTTTTAACGTTAACAAAATAAAAATCATATTGTACTACAGGGCTACTCGAAATGGATTTATTACAATTGTGAAGTCATGACATGCACTACTCAATATAATTCCGCCAATAGCATATCTTGGCAATTAGTATTCTCTAATGTATTTCTTAGTCATGAGAACAGCCCTATGTGTTCTAAAATTTGACACTTTTTTAGAGACTTCTTTAGTACATTTTATGTTACTAAATGAATCCTCAGTAAAATCATTGATCCCATACAATCCTTTTGTCCAGATTATAAATATATTTATTTACATCAGTTAATGCACTTCTGCTCCGCTTCAAAATCTATTTTTGTTCCAGCCTTTCTAAAGAATTGACAATTTATTTTTCAAGACAATGAAAATTAAATAAATATTAAAAATAATTTTGTTCATTCCTATCACAATCGCAACCGTTCCAAAAGTATCCTTCCTTTATCGAATAGCATCAAGTCCACACCACAAATTAGGTAACAAGCCAAATTGAGACAAGTCTAATGTTTCGTTTCCATCCAACGTATTTCGCATTTCGTGGCAAAGTGTTTCCACCAAACGTATTTCGCATACTACACCCGTTTAACACCTGCTTTTATTTTGGTTGTCATGTACAAGAAGAAGCAGAAAATTGTAAATTACAAAAGCTTTTAATAAAAGAAATAATTAATTAATAATAATGTATTCTATAAATGCTAATAAATGCTATTCAACGAGACCACATTATATTGCTGCAGTTATTTGAAGAAGAGGAACAGGAAATCCACGATATCCTTAATAGGCGCCATCCAGTTGCACGAAATAACGGTAACTTTGGTCAATAATATCCTTAATTCGGAATTTTAAATCATATATCGGAACCAAAGAAAAAAGTTCTGTTCGTAAAATTAAAAACCTAATCGTTGTGGTTAGGTTTGTACATTATCATAGGTATATTATTTGTACTAGAGTTCTCCCACCGAACCGATATTTAACGTACTCAACAATAAAAATATCCATAATACTACAATGTCCCTAAAATGCATTCGCTTCTAAATCAACGCTGTGCAGCCATAGCCCCATGGGAACGAATACCTTCGTGATTTCACACACATACGAATAAACGCTTGTCGAAATCGGATGCTTGATACTAAAGAGGAACAAAAATTTGAATTAGTTATGTTGCATTGGTGTTCTATTTGGGCACATTGTACAAATTATGACTCAGAAATGATTCACACTTTGCCTGATCTCCTTTTGGGCAATGCAATCAGTGAGCAATTTATTTGCAATAATTAGTGCTCAGAGTAATGCAATTAATTAATGCTCAATTATAAAAGAGTTTTTGTTGGTGCATCAATTTTTTTGCTTTTTGTTTTAAATATTTATTTAAAATTTTACCAACTGAAATACTGTCAAAAACACTCTCAACTGATGCTCGCCAACATGTTTTCAAGTGCGCCCACAACATTTTCGAGCTGCTCGATCGACATGCTCTGCAATGTTAATCGCCCTTTAGAGCATGACAGAGAATAGTTTTTTTTCTATTCTTCCAACTGAAACCAAAGGAACCGAAAGAAACGAAAAAGGCAGCAGCTGTAGCAAATTGAGAGAGCTGAAAGAGAGAGAGAGAGAGAGAGAGAGGAGTGCAAGGGCGTTATCTGGTTCTTACCTACTTTAGATGCAATGCTTTAGAAAAATTTAGATTCGTCCGTGCTCCTCTTCACATTCTTCCCAACAACAAAAAAAAAAAAAACGTCCTTGCCATCCAATTGAAGCAAAAACCGCCAGTTATCATGATATCCCGATACCTGACCAAAATCTACACTAAACAGTAAGTTTCTCCGGATTCTTGATATTTGCAATTGATTGTTCACGAAGCTGTTCAACCAGAAGTGTGCTTTATCACTGAAGTTGATTTTTTCGGCAAAATTTGGATCCGTATCCAACTGCTCCAGACCCGAATCAGCGATCGTAAATGGTGACTATGACAGAACTCAAAGGTTGAAGAGTCCACCTAAAATAATTAGCTATCAAAATCTGGCATGCTCATTGAAAAACCCTCAACGTAAGAATGGTTGACCTGACTAATTCAATCATAATCAATGCACAGCGTAAGCCGCTAATGCTCGGAAGCTTACTTTTGTTTTCCATTTATGGTGAAAACGCTCAGTAAGGTCGACTTTTGGAAAATTTCGTCACAAAGGGGGAAAACGGGGTTAATGCGATTGTTTTCAAACTCGATTTTTGTATGGAAAATACGAACCCGGGCAACGCCAGAATATTGTTCTACTGACTGATTCGTCATCAACTCACAGCCGAAACCACTAATGCTAGAGAGCTGATTTCTAGACAGTATCCATTTCAGGTGAAAATGTTTACTAAGGCGGAAACTCCCCTAATGACGGAAAGGGTGTCAAAGGTTATGAGGACTTTTTTTCATTCTACCTTCTGCTGAGCCGAGCAACGCTGGGTTTTTCAATATACAATATTTATATGTTGCGAGCCGGAAGTCGGCCTATTGAAAATGAAAACAATAGCGAAGCACAATATTGTATGCACAATCTAGGCATCTCATCGCGCTTATACTTTACTATCGATTTTTCCAAATAGCCGACTTTTGGGCTTCGTGGATGTTATGGGCATGGTAGCCACAAAACTTGATAAACTCAATCTGCCTACATTCAACAGGAGATCCGAAGTTTCATGTAACTAGACGGTCGAATCTGCACCCGAAACTTAAAATAATATATATTTACTTTATTGGGTGTTACACGCTCTTTTCTGCCTGTTACATAAATTCGCTCAAACTTATTATAACCTTGTGATTTGAATAAATATCTTACAAATTAAGTCACAATAGATCATCCGTTTTCTTCCAATGATCTCCTAATCTCTGAGCAGGATACATTGTAATATAGTTGTTGTTGTAACAGCTTCGTGTGAGCTGCATCAGGAAATATGTACACACAATTTATTATATATGAATGAATGTAATAGTGCAAAGCGATTTTTGAATGTAAGAGAAAGATAGACCGAAATGCAACCTCAGGTGTCAACGTCTAGCAAAAAAGCAACATCAACTGGTCGTAACCAGAGGTCTAGAGGGCTCAATTGAATCGGATGGGACGGGCATAAAACAAATGAATTGTGTCGTGCGGTGATTGACCGCATTCAGGGCAGCAATTAGTATTGCTTATCCCAATTCTTTCCCTGTAGCACTCGAGCATAATGCTCCATCCGGAACTTAACTGTGTTTAAGTTTCGTCCTGGTGCTACGAGGGAGATGTTTTTCACCTAATATAATATTGTCCCTAGAAGAGCGTATAGCTTGTTCAGTTGCATCTTTATGCAATTGGGCCCTTCCAGAAGTATAGTAATACTCCTCTATGTTGCTATCAGTGATAAAGCGATTTATGCTCGCTATGGTTCGAATGATCACTTCTGTACGCACCCAACAAGAACTGCTTCGAAAGCAACTCATTATGTTGATGTACAGGCATCGCTTCATTATGCAAATGATCCTCATGGGTCATTTGCAGACAACCAGTGGCAGTCCTCAGCGCACTATTCAGACTTCTTTGCAGGAATTACCATTGAGTCTTACTTAGGAAAGGGGTTCATACAGGAGCAGCATAATTTAGGACAGAACGTCCAATAGCTTTATAAGTTGTTATTATAGTCTCCTTGTCCTTACCCCAAGAAGATTCGGCAAACGCATTCAGCACTTTATTTCTCGACTTAAGACGATTATTTGTCTTGTTGGCATGAGCCGAGAATCTAAGCAATGGGTCAAATGCAGTTCCCAGTATTATCGGGTTCTGAACAGTAGGAACCCTTAGACCTCCAACAAAGACTTCTAGTTCCATCCTCACCGCAGATGACTTATGAGTTGAAAGCCTAAGGTTGCGAGCATTGAAAAAATTTAATAAATTGTCCAAATAGATGTTAATTCTCGCACAGATATCATCTACATTCACGCCCGAGGATAAAACAGACCAATCATCTGCATAGGTCACTAGTTTTATATGGGGTGGGGGAAGGGCGCATCTTTGCCAAATAAAGGTTAAACAGATGAGGAGAGAGAACCCCACCCTGCGGAACACCTATCTTCAACTTACGATAACCCGACCTCACACCCTTAAATTCAACGTATGCCCTTCTACCATTAAGATAGTTCAATAGCCAGCGTTTCGTTTTATCGGGTAGTGAGGTGGAGTCCAGATCTTGAAACAAGATTGCATGATCAACTGTGTCAAATGCCTTGTTCAAGTCTAGAGCTACCATCACTGTACGTTCGCATGGCCTCGGCTTATTAAGTCCATCAGCTATAAAAGTTGTGATTTCGCTTAGTGCTGAAGTCGTACCACGACCTCTCCTAAAATCGTGCTGATGATCTGGTAGAAGGCAGTGTTCTGTCATTGAAGGAAGTAATAATGACTCAAGAACTTTCACTACAGGTGAAAGAAGCGATATGGGCCTATAAGAGGAAACAAGATCAGCTTCACTGCCAGGTTTTAAGAGAGGTACAATCCTTGCTACCTTCCATACATCAGGGACAATTAGCTGGGAAATGTATAGGTTTAACACGTGCATGAGGTATACTACCGCTATAGGCCCAAGGAGATAGAGCATCAGCACTGAAATGCCGTCTGGGCCGAGTGCCTTGGATGATTTTGCTTTCCCTATAGCAGGCAGAACCTCCTCCCACGTAAAATCCACTAAATCTTCATGTCCTTTTTCCTTCTAATGTGACGTATGGATTTACGCTTTAACCTATTCTGCTGAGAAGGGGGTTGCACGAATTATATGCAGAAATAGGTGGCACACTTCTTTGACGATCCTATTTGCACCAAGTGGCTGTATCAGGTATATATTGTAATATAGTCGGTACATCTACTGTTGATTTTACTTATTTCTATTCATTTCTATACGATAAAAAGAAACATCGAAATATTTCATATTCATTTTGAGAAGGTTTCTGAATCGTTATGGACAAATATTTTCATTGTGAACAAAATGATAAAATAACCATTAAAATATTTCATTTTGTTCTCTAGACCCAATGTATGGAACACATACACAGGATAATACAAGCATAGTATTAAATCGAGTGCAGAACTTGTTTAAATATATGTGAACAAAGTAATATAATCACACTATGATTCCATATATTATATTCCATTACTTATAGAATATTTAATTTTTAATTCATTCCATTTTTAATGGTATGGCTGATTTGGTCTGTGAATTTGCCCTTTAAGCTGCCTATTTCTATTTCATGCAGTCAATTTACTTAGATATTTGTATGTTTTGCATGACATTATAATCAGTGTTACATTAAAGGCTTTCAAATTCTGAAAATGCCACAGAATTTCCATACTTTGTTGTTGTACTTGTTTAGTTGTATACTTAATGCTTAAGCCATGCCAAAGTTGTTGACCACACAAAATAATCAAGTTCGTTCGGTCGGATATTCGTTTTCTGCTCGATTGGGAATTACCGCAATATGGCAAACACCCGTTGGCGTCCTCCTTCAAATATAGTTTACCAGCGCAGATTCATATCATATGTAACTAAATTTCTGCAGCTCCCCTCGAGTATTTGTCTGCCATAAGAAGAAGATGAAGAAGAGGGTCAAAGCATTCTGAGATCCACAAAGCTAACATATGCGGTTAGCTTGTTCGATTTTCGATATGTGTGTGCGTACCGGAAGATTGTTTGTAATGCAATGCACAGTGGCTCGTTTGGCGAAAAGTGGTGGAAAAAAAATCAAATTTGTGTTAGTTCGCTGTTATAATTTTTGGATTGTGGAATGTTTAGAACTAAGAAATCTGAAAACTACATTCAAATGGATGAATAGTTTATAAAGTGGAGCTAGTCACAGTTAAGTAATTTTCGAAGTCTGTTGTTCATCTTTGTATTTAGTTTAATGTTAAAACATGGTACTGCAATCAAAGAAGAAGGTCGCATAAAAGTTGAACATACGAACACTTCAAACTGATAATGCCATGATACTTAATTCATAGTCGAACAGACAGCCGAACTTGGTTATATCGACTCGACACGTCGAGCTAATCAAAAATGTATTCTACAACTTTCGGTAACCCAAATGTTCGGTAAAAATGCAATAAATTAACGGTTTAGAAATGCTCCTTTCATTTTGAAGAATATTTTGGCCGATCTTTGAAGAATTCGAATTTCACAGTTTTGATGGAACTGCGGTGATCACAGATTTCTATTAGTCAGCATATATCTGCATGTCCGTTTTAAAACCGCGCATACCGCTCAATCAACCACGGTATAAATAAAGATCACCATAAACTGGGTGTATTAATTGAAACGTTTCGTTAAAAGTTTTACCAAGTTTAATACAAAGCTTAATTTTGACTATTTTTATTTATACCGACACTTCACTTCATTTTCAATAACTTCGCCCCCAGAGAACCACGTTTTATGAAAATATTGACTGAAAGTTGGATAGCATGTACCTTTCCAACGCATTAAGGTACATAAAATCTACTATTGTATTTTATAATATTTATGGGATCTACGATGTCTTCTTTAATGCGTTACAAACATTCAGACAAACTGTGCTGTGTTATGGCCGAGTGGCACACGAATAATATGCGCATATACATATTTTCCCCTTCATTTTTTGGGATTTGAAAAACGACAGGGTGTGCGATAGGGATAACTATATACATACAGTAACATTTTTCACGTCGAATCGTATAAGTCACACTTGAATCAATATAGGAAATTTTAAAAATTCACCATTTTTGCATGACATGCCAAAGCAATTTGCGTGGCATCATTCATTATTGTTATTTTTTCTAGTTTTATTGTCCACTTATACACTTTTTGTTTAAAGAGTGACCGAATGAAGAAATAATTCAAAACATTATAAAAATATATATAGAAATACACTATTTTTGCCCAACTGTTGGTACTTTGTCATTTCTGAGTGCAGCGTTGCCTTATCTTTCGTACAGATGCTCATATATACTATATGATATTTTTGATAGTGAAAAAAAAGTTTACCATGCCACAGAACTTCGAGCGAGTTGAAGAGAAATTCATGGGAAAGCGTTTCCTTTGATACCCCTGATTAGTTTTTTCTTTCTTCAAAGGTTTTTTTATATTATGTTTTTCTGTACCAGAGTACTTATTCTGAGGTGCGTACTTTGCTTATATAGTACATAAATATAAGTATACTAGTTTCAATTCTCTATCATATTAACCCCGAATGCTTCAATGTACGGACAAACATGCTGATCGAAAATATATCATACATACATATATACTTTTTAGGGTTACACCTCTTTTGGGCTGTTAAAAACATTTATATAGACGAAATATACCATTTTTCCTTATAGCTCTGTAAGTTTTATTAAAAACTCGTATAATGCAAAGGTTACCGTACAAGTCTTAAAATGGACGTATATGTGTGTGAAGAATATATACAATAGGCATGGCTAAATAGATTAAAATGCTTTTAAAAGTCTCCTATTTTAAACTTCATATCGATATCTTTGTTCGTTCACAAGTTATGATTTTTGCAAGCAAAAAAGTCAGAATGAGCCACCGTGCGACGTATGCCTGAGTGTGTGTGGGCTGCAATGCTAGTGTGGCTTTCGGATAATAGATCTTGGGCAAATGTAAACTTCATGTCAACTATGATCATCTGCCTACTGCCATCAGCTACAAAAGCAATGTCTTGCACAGATGTGTTTTCATTTATTCGTGTGTGGTAACAAGAACATTTGCAATTTCTACCGCATCTGTTTAGTTTAAATATTTTGTTTGTGTATATAAAATATTATTGCGCAGCGAGGCCAAAGAAGTTTGTACCCATTTAATTCGTAAAAAAGAGAGTTACGATGCACATAGTTTTAAGTTGTTGCAACATAAGGAAGTAAGGAAGGACTTCTAGAGTCGTGTTGCCCGACTTTTTGATACTCAGCACACTTCTCTGATGTTGAATACATTGAATTGGGATAGTTAAAGCTGCGTTCTTCATTAATAGTGTTCCAAATTTATTGACAAAATAATGTACTTTAAGGATAAAACTTGTACAAAATTTTCGGCTGCATTAAAGCTAAATTATGGTTTTCTGATCTCCTACATCATAGCATAACTATATACATGTGGCATATTTTATGACGCCTAAAGAGCGTGAATGAGCTTCGTACTCAACTTGAGCCAAATTGATGTCGTGTCATGTCTTGCGTCAAATGATGTGCTACATGCGACAATCACTCCACGTCGCACTCATTCTCCATATATACTCATACGGATGCCTATCCTAGTTGACATTCAGTCTTGAATGTGTATCTATGTATTTATGTATATACATACTGTGTAGGTGTGTGCGTCAATGCTGTCTGCTTATCCAACTGCAAAATTTTCCCTCGTCCTCATCTGCCTTTCCTCAATAAATTGCTTTGCTATAAAGCAAAATCATCATTTTATGTCAAATATTGATGCGTCTTGATGGATTGGCTTGTATATCAAGTTGCTTTAGTTTCACCTCAGGGCGCAACAATAAGATACATTTGTTTATATATACATAAATAAATAGGTACGTAACAAACTAACTCATGAATACAAAAATATATAGTATATTCAAATGTTGCATATGTATATCAGGCTGTGTTTGTATCTTAGAGCTTATAATATCTACGAACATCAGAATATGCTTACACACTTACTATTTTGCTAGTTCATTTTAGAACAGGTTGATCAAGCGAAAAGTCCTTTTATGTACTCCTTCTCTCTTACATTTGGCACTTGAAATGTTTTTACAACATTTTTTACCGTTTTGCCATTTCTGACTACCCTTCCATCAATTTAACACTTTGGAACAATTTTGTAAACCCCACCTCCTCAGCAACGTAACACCAAAAAATTTTACTTAAATAGAGAAAAAGTGCATTTGTCCATAAGTTACAACATCAAGTGAACAAATAGAAACAATAAGAAATAATAACAATCAATATTTTGGATCCAAACGCAATTTATTCTTTATTGTCCATGGAGATTGGAACTAAAGCCTTATGTCTTTTATGGCAGGGTACGCAGAAACATTTTTTATACTCTGCTCACGTAGTGTAAATAGTAGTTTGTCACGCAGTTAGTCACACTTGAAAGCAGGCATTGGAGATGCTATACAGTATATATAGTATATATATATATATTTATGATCCGTCAGTAATTTTGCCTCCTGACTGTAAGAATCAAAACTAGTCACTTACTTTTCAAGATATCGATGTAAAGCCAGTATGGAGACTTCCTTTGCTCCTACATTAATAAAAAAAACCTTTTAAAATCAAGAAAATGGTCTTGAAATCAAGGCCATACGATCACGAAATTAGGGTACTGTGTGTTGGGCTCAAAACAAGAATAATGGTGTTGATCTAAGACCGCTTCAAATAAGTCGAAATATATTATTTTTAGACTATAAAATATTAATAAACGAATTTGTTTTCTTAAATCAACATTTTTAGTCTTAAATTTACAACTAAATCGTGTTTTAACAGTATTTTCTTATTTATCTTTTTTTTGGTCAGTTTTTTTAAGTTTTAAGACTGAAACTTTAACAGCGCAAAGTCAAAAATTTAAGACCAAACTTACTTATTTTTAGGATGCAATATTTTTATCAGTGTAATCTGAACAAATTTTTTAGGGGTAGACCCATATAAACCCAACCCCAATTTTCAGATTTTAAAATGGACGGCAATATTAGCTTGAACCTTGATATTGTGGTCTCTAATGGACAAAAGCTATGACCTAACTACCCCGTAAAAATAATGAAGACGTATGAATAGAATTGATGCATTTCCTCATGTTTCTTGAAAACATAATTGATCTATTGACTCATCATCAAATTCGTTGTCGTAAATTCAGAAATTATCTTCATCGGAGTGGTTTTCGTTCAGCACACATAAAAGTTTTGCATCACATAAACCGGGAAAAAAAAATCGACACGGCGTGGTAGAATTTTTTCTCCCGGTCTCAAACTTTCACTTTTAGTTTCTCCTGATATGTACGCATATTAGGTGTATAAACAATTTTGGATGCCATTTCCACAACGCCCACATTACGGTTATATCTTAGACCCAACAAAGTATATACATTCTTCAGCAACTCGACGAGACGAGTCGATCTAGCTATGGCCCTCTGGATTTCATTCCACACTTTTTGGGGACCAATTTTTATGGTATCGAGTTAAAAATTGACACCTAGAGTTTTTTTTACTGCAGTCAAATAGAGTATCCATATTGACCCGCCACGCCATCTATTTAGTAGTGCCCATCCAAACCCCCGCTCACTATTGACTTTTTGTATGAACAACTTTTTATTGTTGTCAATACCAACTTAATAATTGATATAGTAGCTTCTTATGTACGAGTAGTCCTCATACAAACCAACCGCCCACTTTTGTGTTTTTGTAAGAAAAACTTATTTATTTAAATCAATATTAGCTCGAAATTCGTTGTGGTAGCTTTTTATGGACAGCCGCTTTATATGTACATATATAAATGAGAGCATCCCGTCCAGTTTTAATGTATCCCCGATGCAAGCCCACCGCACACTTTTCTGATTTTATTTGCAAAACTTCTTTATTTTCGTCAATAGCAGCAAATAATTATACTAATGTCGTTTAATGATCGAAATGATAAATTAGGTCGGCGCATGTTTTATATTTTATTTCGTAGAGTACACACACAGAGTTTAAAAATGATCGTAAGAAAAAATACTGCCCCATATAGTCTCACCTTTTCCTACTTGGAGTCAGCCAAATTACACAAGGTATGATCTAAAAATAACGGTACTTTTAATTTAAATCATAGAACACGTAGCGCCATCTATTAAATGTTGGCAGTGTTAGAAAGGTACATTTTTCTTCTTTCAAAGGCAGCTAAGTTCATGCTAATCATTTGACAGGTTACAAAATGACACACGTTTTAATAACAGAAGTTTTTTTAGTTATGTCGTAAAAACATAATGGAACTCTTTGTTCCAAATATTAAATTCTGTTTTAAACTTGGTAAAAAATTTGCTGAGGCATGAGACGAATGGTTAAAAAAAGTTTATGTTGATGATTGTATGAGTCCCACTCAAGTTTACACATGGTTTACACGATTTAAAAACGGTCGTGATGATTTAACTGATGATCCAAGATCTGGACGACCCGAACCATCCAATCGTGCTGAGTTAGTGGAAAAGGTAAGTGAAACAATCGCTATCGATGCAAATTTCATTATGAGAATGCTGGCAGAAGAATTAAATTCATCTTACTGTACAATTTACAAAATATTAGCTGAAGATTTAGACAAAAGAAAGGTGCGTGCATGTTTTGTACCACATCAGCTAAATGATGATCAAAAAATCGCTCGTGTAGTGAATGAATATTTGATGAAAAAAAAGATTTGTCTCATTGACTACCTTCCATATTCGCCTGATCTATCGCCGTGCGAATATTTTCTCTTCCAAAATTCAACGCCGCAATGAAAGAAGGTTTTTACGATGACATTCAATCCATACAAGGGATGTTGGAAGGGATTGTTGGGTATTTCATTACCTTTCATATAATGTTTTTGGCGACATAACCGGACTTTTCCATCTCGAGATATGATAATCTCCGAAAAAAAAGAAGAAAAATTTTATTGTGATTTTCGAGTAATGTAATGCACTTTTTGATTGCGTGTCAACATTGGTGCCGTTTCTCTTGATTGCAGTTATATATTTTACTGTTTATATGTATATCCTATTTAAAACTAACGGTCATAAAGAATATTCTATGAAAAATTTAAATAATTTGGTATTTATGGTGTATTTAACATATCAATCGGTAATGTTGACAGGTCAATAAACACACCTACCCAGCTCGCAAATCTGGAGTATTTATTGTAGCCCTGTTTTTTACGTTTCGAGTGCCAAAAAGTAAATTGTGTATGGTCTTTCGTATGACAAAAAGTTTTAGGTCAGATAACTTACTAACATGCTAAACTCAGGGGTAAATACCAAAAATGCATATAACAATTAATTTGTGTAATTTGGACCGTTGAACCACCTTTTCGTACAAATTTCTCATGATGAGTAGCTCAAGGTAGCTAATTGTAGTCGTAAGTAAGTTGTACATATTGGACAGCATTACTGTCAATAAATGAATATCCTTTATGTTGCTTCAGGTAAAGGTTTTAAATTTAATATGTGGTTCCTTTTATATAAAAATATGTAACTATATATGCTCACAAAATTCTCAAACATTAAATTATTATTGAATTTTGTTAGTTTTTTTCTATGTTACTCCGAAACTGCTGCAACCGCATCGACAGCAAACAAAAAAAGATAACTAAAAAGAAGCATTTATTTGCTAGTTATTATTTTGTTGGCATACTTGTATATTGTAAGGTATGCACTCCAACTCCATCTAATCTCATAATTCTTTTGAACTGGCAACCCAGAGACCGAAAGTTTCATTTCTATGCGGTCTTCTTTCGAGCAACTCTCTAATTCTTATTATGTATAATGCAGATGCGTTTAAATTAAAAACCTATGTTGAATAATGCAATATAATGTGCATTATACTCGGTCGGTTTCGTTTTGTGAAAAAGCATTTTCATGTTGTACGGATTAAATGTGTTTAATATTGTGATGACATTTACATGGTTTATCAGATACACATGTGTGTACTACAATACATATAAGGTATGGTATTAATTCGAGTCTGTTAAACTATGTAAATACCTTGTAAATATCCAACCCATAATAAGATAAAACCATATAAACGTATGATAATTCTATTTACTATTACTAACATTAATATTGAATTTTTTTTTTAAATTATTTTAACAACCGCACTTGAACCCATGATCCGCATTGTAGTAATTTATATGAAGTTTTATGCAATTTAAAATCAGCCTGTTTCTTGAATAATAATTTATAAAAGATGAGTTTTGATATTAGATGATTTTTACAATAACTTTTGTCAATATTTTGATTTATATTTTTTCTTGAATGGATTGGTTCGTTTGCAGCAGTCCACATCAGTGGGGAAAGTTATTGATTAACATTCAACTGGGAATGAGTAACAACGATTATTTTACAAACAAAAGAGAAAGGGAGCTAGAATACACATCCCCTGGGTTGATCTTTAACATTCCGGGGGGTGCATCCCACACCTTCCTCAAATACGTGTAGTTCTGAGTTTGGTATTGGCCTCGGAAGCCTCGGACACAATCCCTTTTTAGTGACGACACCAGCAAATGATTTGAGGAGCACGATTTACGGATGTGCAACTGGAATATCATGTCCCTCCAAAGGAATGGTTCAGATATTCTGCTGGTTGATGTTCTAGACAAATTCAAGGCCGACATCACCGTTGTACAGGAAATGCGATGCATAAGACAGGGCTGCTCAAAAAAAAGCATCCTTATAGTTGCCAAGCGATGAAGCACGAATTTGGATTTGGACACTATTCGGTCTCGTTTCCAGTTCCATACCTGTTGACCAACACCTGGCCACGGTACGTATCAAGACTAAGTACTAAGGACGGAAGTCGCTGATGATACGGCCAAAGATGAATTTTCTCTACGATCGCTGCCCCAATCACGATGCAAAAATCGTGCTTGGTGATTTCAACGATGAAAATGAGAAGGAAGGAAAATTTGGCAAAACAGTCGAAAAATAGGGCGGACCGACGGACGGACATGGCTCAATCGACTCATCTTGAATACTTTATGGGGCCTCCGATGCTATTTTTAACGCGTTGCAAACATTGTGACTAAATTATAAAACTACTCACACTCTGTGCAGAGTTTAGAAATGAGTTGAGAAAAAGCAATCGAAGAAACTTCTGATAGATTATTAATTAGTACAGATCCAATAAAATTTCAAGTCGCCAAAAGAGATAATTCAGCATGTTCCAAAAACAGCTTTAGAATTATTGAAACAATCATCAACAAGTACGAAAAAAATGTACGATCTCCAGGTTCGTTCGTTAGTTCCAGTGAAGATAGTGATGATGATAATTAGAATGAATAAACAAATTAATCAATTTTTTACAGTAGACCCAATATTAGTGGTATTCCCTCAATTGATTAAATTTTATAAATTCACTTTCAATGGCAAGTACACTTGCTTGCATGTCTGCAACAAATGCAAACACCGATGAGTTCGTCTAATAATTAATTATTAAATCAGATTGTACATATTTCATCAATTTGGGCAAAGAAAACGATAGCAAAGACCAGAGTTACTATATCTTTTCTGCTTGTGATATAGGCAACCCTACTAATCGTTGATTCTTCTGATTTTCATTTTGTATGAAAATTGAATTGGTATTTGGACCATACCGAATCGGTCGATTCGTCTACGTCTACGATGTATAATCAAGTGAGGAAATACCCAAATTGTCTTTGATTTATATCGCGTCCACGAGACATTGAAAAAAGTGGAGTGGTGTTTCCATTGCATTATGTGTGTACGTCCACGTCCAAACAGCTGATCGTGGTTATGTTGTAGTTTGTTTATATACTTAATATAAACATAGAGCTAACTTCATTTATTGTCATTACTCACAGATATTTTTTTGTACTTACACAAAATAAAAATCTTGATAATGACATCAATTTATCTTAAGACTAAATTATTTCAATTATGACCTAAACAGCAATCCACCCATACATTTTTTAAATTGGCTGCCATTTCTTTCAAAAAGTGTGTGCTTTTTCACACACCCTACAGTCATTCAATATTTTCCTCCCACAAATCGAAGAGGTTGGAAGTGGCCCGCCGTCCATTCCATTTTTATCACAGCTACAAGAACAAAAAAGTATATAAAATTAATTTAAAATAAATTCAATATGCTGTTTTTACAGATATGTGCGCTTTGCGATTGCACTTAATAGAAATGCAATCGACTAAATAATCTCAATCATAAGATAAATTGAGCTATCGAACTACCTAAATAAACGAAATCATAAGAAATTTCGAATGCGTCCAATATGAACGCGACTTTTTACTATACCTAACTGCCTGTGTCTTTTGCATATGTCTGGACGCGCATACATTGATTTTGGGACGTGGACGTGGACACGTCCGTAGTGCAAATTGACTATTGTTTGATATACATGGTTAAACGATATTGATCAAAGTCTCATATTTATAACATGCTTGGGTGTTTAAACTGAAAACTCTATAGTTTTGAAAGTGTGTATTTAAACAGAAAGAAGCTTTTCCCTTTTAACCTGATCTGACAGCTATATGATATAATAGCAAGATTTCGATTTAACTTATCAACAAATATGATGAGTGCATAGGATTGCTAAATATTGAGTTTTATTATGATATCTTTAAAAACCGATTTGTTTATCGATGGTTCATATGGTTGCTGTATTATATGTGTGCCGGATGAATCTGATTTCGAAGACTATAAACTGAATGATTAAAAAGTGGACTGACTGTACGGTAAATTTCAACCTCATATTTATCAAATTAACTTTAATTCGATTGCTTTATAAGAAAACAACTGAATTATAAAACCTAACCTGACCTATGAAATTGGTACCGAAAATAATTCTATAAAAAAAGGTCAAACAAAAAATCGCAGGATATATGCTTGGTTTAATTATGTCGCGAAAACAGTGTAATAGCCTTATGACACACGAATAACAATCAGCAAATTGTTTTCCCCTTCAATGCTCTGGGATTTTAAACACGACAGAGACCTTGCGAAAGGGATAGCTACTATATGCATACAGCAACATTTTTCACATCGACTCGTATAGGTCACACTTGACTTTTGTTTATGTTTCTAGTAAAATATATGTAGAATCAATAAAGAAAGCATTACCAAAGTAATTGTGTTTGCATTATTCATTGTTGCTTTTTTTCTAGTTTTATTGTACACTAATTAATATTTTTTGTAAAGAGTGACCGAATGAAGAAATAATCCAAAACACCATAAAAATATAGATAAATACAATATTTCTGCTGAACTTTTGGTACTTTGTCATTTTTGAGTCCAGAATTGTCTCATCTTTCGAATAGATTGTCATTTTAACATGGTATTTTTTCTGAAGTTGATTTTCGTTACACTTTTTAATGAAACTATATTTCAACCTCTCGCACCTGTAGAATTTTTGCTTTGTCTATGTTCTGATCTGATTGTATTCGTATGTCATGCGGCCATAACCAAGTGTGCATTGCCAGGTAATTTGTTTGTTTTTACGATACATGTCAAAACAGGTTTTCCAGCATTTATTATTTTGTTAACCGCTTAATTTCTAGGGTTGGTAATATCTGGTGCTCTTTGTTCAATGTTCAATTTCAGTAGCCGGATAGTTGGAAAGATTTTAGAATAGAAGAATTTATGTATTTACTTTCTCGAGCCGCCTGGTACCAAACTTTACCATTTTTAATTTGATCCAGTTTATATCAGTTTTTAGTTTTTGAAAGAATAAAGTTTTTTGTTATTGATTATTAGGCTAGTACCAGCGAAAATTGTGGGTATGGTTCTAAATTTAATCAAGAAATGTCCAGATCTAACTACTATAGAATATAGCCCCCACACATTTCACATGAATCCGTCAGAGTGTTTCCAATTTATAATTGTTTGACTTCATTTATTGTATTTTAGCCAAATGCGTTCAGCATTGTTTTAATTTGGTCAATTATCTATCTGCGGTAACAATGCCAAAGTAGCGACGCATTCGAAATCAAACTGGCGTGACAATGACTTTTGTCCACATAGAACCAAACAAATGCATCCGAACAATAACAATAATAACATCAACTACAAACAATGCAAAACAATACTCAAACAAAGTGCTAACTCTATCATAACTTCAATTGTTGTTCCAACCAAACATACTTTTCCTCATGTTCGACCAAACCACATACAGCCTCTTCAAAAATCTATAAACACTTCATACTTATCTAAATACAACTCATTCAACTCCAGTTCAACCATCTAATATGCACAAACATACAATATACCTATTGTATATAAAGTAGCCACAAACTTTTAACAAACTTCGACCGCCCACATTCACAGCAGATGTTGCATAAAATTTGCATGTGATAAAACTTTTTATTAGGCAACAATTGAGAAATCATGGAAAATAAAAACAATAATATTTAAGGGATGTTGGAAGATTGAATAGAAAACAAAAATATTTTGTAATTAAATTAGCAGAAATATCTGGGAATTCAAAATAGCATACAATGTAAACGAGGCTTTACAATTTCTGCCCAGTTGGATGCAATAACATTCTTTCCCGGTAATGATAAAAAGCCTATTTAAATCAAATGGGATGTTCACATGGTGCCAGATTTCTGTCAACTCTTACAATTTTCGTTGAGTTTGCTGCCACTACTAGTTGAAATTTGTAGATATTTGACACTATTGACACGACCGTCCGAACATCGCTTAACTTAACTGTCAAACGGTTGACAGTTGACAAATGTAAACTTTCCAACTTTGAAACGATGTATTTTTCTTAAAATTGTCCGAATTTTTTGAAACTATGTAAGAGAACTATTTGGTACCCGACGCGTTGCTGTCCTTCCCCTTGCCACACCTTTCCCCTGTCACTCCACCCCCTACCCACCTCCCCCCTGCCCCTTCACTCTATCACAAATTCTCCTACCCCTCTGCTCCTGTCCCCTGCACCCCTTCTCCAACCACCCCTTACGCTGCCGCCATTCCCCTGCCCCATTCCTCCACCTCACCTTACTTTACCACCCCTTTTCCCTACCACTTCGATACCATTAACATGTATACAACTTTTCATCCCTCTATCTTAAATGGTACCCACCGCGTTACTGTCATTCCCCCTGCTTCTCCTACTTTTACACCTTTAATTACAATCCTTCCACTACCTCCCATTCTAATTCCCCTACCCCTCTTCCCATTTCCTAATTCCCCTACCGCCCTTTCCTTTACCACCTCTTCCCAATGCCCCTTTCCCCTGCCTCTTTAAATCAAATTAACATGTATAGAACATTACATCCCTCTAAACCACCATCCATCTACCATCACGTCTCATACCACTTCTTCCCCTGCCCACCCCTACCTCCTTTCCTTTGACTCCAACTTCTCCACGCCCCCTCTAATATTTTGATCTTCAAGCCGCTGCAGACTCGACTCGACTCTCGCTCGCGGACTTGAGATGTTCTTAAATTTTGTTCATCAAGCCGCTGCGAACGCACGATACTCGACTCTCTTGCACGCGATTGCGACGCGTACGCGAGAGGTTGAAATATAGTTTCATTAAAAATTGAAACGAAAACCAAACAGGAAATTAGACACCAAAAATACTTAAAATATTAAAATTAAAATCTATAAAAATTAAAATCATAGTCAAATCACTAGCTCAATTACAGGCGAATTGCATTTAGCTAGTAAATGAGGTCTGAGGCGTGGTGAATTGAAATTGAAGTGGAATTCGAGCGAAATCGATTCCTGTGGCACCTCTGATAGTATAGAATGTACATATAAATAATAAAAGCGAATCATTTACACCCTTTTTAACCTCTTAAACACAACATATTGGATTGATTTTTTTTTTTTTTTTTTTTTTGTGTACAATGTGAAGAGAAGCACGGAGGAATGTTATTTATTTCTAAAGTATTGCGTCTAAGGAAGGTAAAAACCAGGTCTCACTCTCTCTCAATTTACTTTAGCTGCTACCTTTTTTGTTTATTTCGGTTTCTTTAGTTCAGTTGGAAGGATAGAGAAAAAATATTCTATATCTGTGTCGTGCTGTAAAAGGCGATTCACAATGTAGAGCATGTCGAAAGAGCACCTCAAAACTGTTGTGGGCGCACTTGCAAAACATGGTGGCGAGCATTAGTTGAGTGTGTTTTTGATAGTATTGTTGATATAGTTGGAGAAATCAAATAAATATTTAAAACAAAAAAGAGAAAGAATTAATAGATTAATAAAAACTATTTTAATTGTACATTTATTAATTGCACAAGTGCGAATTAATTATTGCAAATAAATTGCTCACTTTTTGCCGCTCTCTTTCTCTCCCTTTCTAACGCAGTGCGTATCATAGCAAGGGAGCAACACTATCGGGTGACGATTTGTCTTTTCTCCATTGCGCAGAATACACACTTTCCATTAATGCCCGGCGTTAATGAATTTCCTTGTAATTGTGGCTGATCTAATGGAAAGCTGATACCCAGCATGTCCAACACTGCATTGCGAACTCGATTGATGTGGCTAATTCGTGCTCGACGTCTGATGTTCGAAGTCGCCATATCGTTCGCCAATGCAATAAGTAAGCTGCGACGAGAATTGCTAATACTGTGCGTTTCAGAATAAAGCACGTATGTAGCTAAAGCCGACAATTTCACCATGTTGAAAAACATAGCTAATGGTCACCGATGCGTTTTCCGCTTGCACGTATAATTGCTAAGCATTTGGTCCATCGTGTTCACACCAGCTTTCGTACGATTTCATTTCCGGCTTACCAGTTTCCGCACCAATGGCGTTGTTCGAATGCATCGAGAACAAAACATAGAACATTTTTTTTTTTGGCGAGAAACGAACACAGATTTGCCCCTTTTCTGTCACATATCCAATGTAATTCCTGGGGAATACAGCGCCTGTTCTTGCGCATTGTGCCGTCGGCACTCAACTTTTTGTCGACCAACTGATAAGTCAAATCCAATCCGGTGAAGAAATTACCCATAGTTATGGTTTGAACAGTTGTTGCAGTTGGCAATTGGCTGACCAGGCTGGAGGTCCTAGTTGATATCGCCTATTAATGGATAATGAGTGGCAGCATCAGCGGCGCACAACATTTTTATTCCACATTATGCAGGCTTCGATGGAATGTACTGCTTGAAAGAAACGCGGCCTCTAAACGGAAACAATTGCTCGTCTATAGTTGGCTTTCAGCGATGCTTTGAGCAACATTCATAATTCGGAAATGGGAGTACATATTTTTCCAGGCATATTCGTATATTATATACTAAAATAAATACACAATCTGTAAGTTTGGTTGAGATATCTTAAGAAACAAAAAAGTTTTTCATACTAAAGGTTTATTTGAACCCGATTGTTCCAATGGCAGTTATATGATATAGTAACCCGATTTTGACAAAATTCGATTACAAAGTTTGACCCCAAATTTGACCCCTTTGCAATTCGCTTTTCGCAAAACGCCGTCTTATTGTCTCATCTATGTTGTGTGAAAATTCTTATGGTCTTATGGTTTGGGCTGTGCAATGATCAGTGAGTCAGTCAGTCAGTGAATGGGGACAAAGAATTTTATACATATAGATAGGTTTACAAATTTATTTATTTATTTATTTATTTATTAATTTAACAACTAACATAAAGATGTTGCTTATAGTACTTAACAAAATAATTAAATTAAAATTAAATTAAAAATTATAAGTTAAAATTATTTAATGCATTACGAACAGAATATTTATGGAGAGATTAAATTGAAGTTATAAAATCTGAAAACTAGAAATTTCTCATTGTTCCACCTATACTCGTAGTATAGGTGGAACAATGAGTATAGGTGGAACAATGAGAAGTTTCTAGTAATTCTTGAATTCTTGATAGAGAAATTTAATTGCTCCAATAAATAGGGTGAATAAATATCACCGGAAATAAGTTTCTGGATGAATAAAGGACCAAGTATATTTCTACGTTTTTTTCTAGTGTAGGCAGATTGATTAAGTTTAATCGATGTGTATAAGGCGGTAAATTTCTACTAGGATTCCATCCCAAATTACGCAAAGCAATAAGAAGAAACTGATTTTGAACAGATTCTAACTGTAACTTATAAACTGAGTATTGCGGATTCCAAATACAACAAGCATATTCAAGTGTTGGGCGGACCAAAGCAGTAAATAAAAGTTTCGTAACATAAGGATCATTAAATTCCTTCGACCATCGACCAAGCAAACCCATTGCCTTATTACAAATAATATCAATGTGATTAGAGAACAAAAGTTTTGGGTAAAAAAGAACGCCAAGGTCATTAATTGAAAATACACGTAGCAGCGCAGAGCATTCGATAAGGAATACAGATAAAATAGGTAGTCTACAACAAAAAGTCATTACTTTACATTTATCGCAATTTAGCACTAGGTTATTACGACGATACCAGTTATGAAGTATATTTAAATCAGATTGTATCAAATCATGGCCCTCAGCACCATTGTAACTCAAACATAACTTATCATCATCTGCGTACATCAGTGTATGGCAGTAAGATATGTTATCAGGCAAATCATTAAGGAACAGTACAAATAGAAGGGGTCCAAGGTGACTACCCTGAGGTACACCTGAAAAGACATCAATTCTGTGAGATAAGGTTTGTGAACGGGAATCCAAATAGGATGAGATCCATTTGACTAAAGCTTGAGGAAAACCTAAACATTCAAGTTTGTAAACCAAAATCCGATGATTAATACAATCAAACGCCTTACTAAAATCGGTGTAAATAACGTCCGTCTGTAAACTATTAATAAAGCCTTTTGTTAACCAATTTCGTAAGTTCCAATAGATTAGTAGAAACTGATATATTTCTAAGAAAACCGTGCTGTGCAGAAGAAAAAAGAGGCTTACAGTAAAATTGTAGTTGATCGGTAATTACCTTTTCAACCTCTATAATTAGATATACTCGATTTTCATCCTTTTTTATGGAGAGGAATTATAAAAGATTCCTTCCAAATTGTACATTCTAAAAGAGATAGTTGAAAAAGGTGTAGTAAAGTATTACAAAGTGAAAATGCACACTTTTTAAGTACAGCTGAAGGAACATTATCAGGACCACAAGAATAGTTAATTTTGAGTAAAAGTAAATGTTTAAGTAGCAAATCTTTGGAGATAGTTGGGTTTGGTATATTATGCGCATAACCATTTGAAACAGAAACTTCGCTAAGGGGGTAGCTAGTAGACGAGTAAACTGATTGAAAAAATTGTGCAAACAAATTGAATGCTTCTTACGAAGAAGTAGCAGTAGAATTGTTAAAGAACATACTCGAAGGATAGGAATACGACTTTCGCTTAGAATTAACAAAAAAATCAAAAGTATAAACAAGCGTGACCAGAAGTTAAGAATGAACCAATGAACCAAATGCGAAGCAGTCCACCGGAATTGGTAGCAGTAAACCGTCAGCTGTTTCAAGGTTAAAAATTTTCACTGAAAGTGACAGCAAACTTAATAAAATTATATTTTGACAATTTGTTCAACTTGTTTATACACCTCGGATAACATTTATATCCTTATAAATAAAAAAAATATTTTTTCCAAATATATTCTTAATTTTATGAAATAAAACTATGAATCGCTATTTCTCTAACATCAACAATTAGTAGTTACACAATGAAGTAGTGTTGTAAAAATTTCAAAGTTCTCTACATCATAGGTTAGGTTAGTTTAGGTTAGGTAAGGATGGCCCAACATGGTTAAACCCCACATTGTCACTTAGGCCAGCATAGGCCCCTTGTGATACCATATTTGTTCCTTTTTCATCCGCAGCTACTCAAGAAACCACTTTGTCTGTGTCAAGAACGTCGAGATGTGTTTAATCTCTTTTTCTGATATCGCAATTAAGTTGTCCAGGAAGGGGCGCCCTAATAACGTCTGTCCCTTCTTACTGTGGGCCGGACAATGACATAGCAAGTGCTCGACCGTCTCCTCCTCTTCGGCGTTTCCGCAGCTTCTGCAGAAGTCCCAGGAGTTTAAAAGTAGCCTCGTGGCATGTCTTCCAATTGTACAGTGGCCTGTAAGGGCTCCCAAAATAACAGCTAACTTATCTCTCTTGTACTGAAGAAGTTTTATTGTTCTTTTAAGATTATATTTTGGCCAGGTGAGTCTAGAGATTCTACATGTGCCAAGGTTGCACCATCTATTGGTTGCTATACCGATCATCTCTGTTGAGATCTGTAGTTTATATGTAGCCCAAGGTATACCTGCTGTGGCCTTCCTCGGAAGGATATCAGCAGTGCTAATTTATCCGCTTCATCATTTCCCTCTATGTTTTTGTGACCAGGCACCCAGATGAGATGTATAACATAGTGCTCTGCAATCTCGTTCAGAGAGTTCCGGCACTCTGTTGTGGTTTTAGTGTTGGAGCTGAAAGAGTGCAGCGCTTTCAGGGCAGCCTGACTGTCCGGAAAGATAAACACATGTTCTTGAGTATTTGAGTATGATCTTAGGAGATGTGTAGCTTCTCTACATCATACAATGCGCTTATTTTTCAGTTTCTAATTCTACATGCGACTTTCTGTGCTATCAACACTAAATATATTTAGATACAATATAACACTGATACTAATCTGTGCAGCACCTTTAAATCATTGCGATATATCACTGATACTTATTACTACTTTTCGCAGTGAATGACAGTAGCATTAATTGATATTTAATCACATATTTTTACAATATCATCTAACAAGTGCTAACAGTGATTTTTCAGTCTCTGTTTTAAAATCGCTCAACACTAGTTTGCAATATGGTCGCTTTTAAGAAATACAAATCCAATTTTTGACGATTACTCAAAAAAAAAAAAAAATGTTCATTAAAAATTAGAAAATGTTTAACACTACTTATGCACCATATATTTCCAACTGAACTGGCTGCAAAGGACTAAATCCCAAACGTAGCATTATCAAAGCAATTTAATTAGGATTCGTTGAGCATGTGTTAATTAATGTCGGACACAAGGCTCCAAGAACTCATGGCATTTAGTGTCGTTTTATTGCTTCGGCACACAGTTCGCAGAATACAGTTTGGGTCATTTGTAAGTAACTAGTGTGATTATCTCTCCTCCAATGTGACTTTTAAAACGTGTGACTATCTCACAACTGTTTATTTACTTATGTACTCGTATCTGCATTTCTTCCTTTCTCCCGGTCGATTCTGTCTTGCCTTTTTTTCTTGTGGAGTGATTACAAAAATAAATACATATAAGTAGAGCAAAGTATTAATACTCTTTAAGAGAACTACACTCATAAACGCATTCTAAAAACAAGCACGTTTGTTCTAACATTTTGGGCCCTCCGTTTCGTAAAATTTTAGTCTTTAAATTAGACGGAAGTGAACCACCGAATCTGATAATAGTATATTAATATTAGATTTAATTCTATGTTTAAGACTAAAAATCTTTACTTAAGAAAACAAAATCTTATGTTAATGTTTTAAAAACGAGAAATGTTGAACTTAAAAATAACATTTTTCGACTTGTTTGAAGCGGTCATAAATCAATAAGGATGAGTTATTAATTCGATGTTTTGACTGCTCAAAAATGCACTTGTTTGACAAGATGTGTGTCGCATTGTCATGATGGTGAATGATTCGTCTTTGGCGGTTGGTTTTACGAAGTTCTCCGAAGACTTCCGGCAAACAATTGGTCGTGTACCACTCAGAATTGACCGTCCTACGTTTCTCAAGCGGAACAGTGGCCACATGACCCATTCGGCCGAAGAAACAGGCGATCATTTGCTTCGCTGTGCTTCTTCCACGAACAACTTTTGTTGGATTTGGCTCGTATTGGAATACCCGCACGGTCGATTGATGTTTTGTATCCGGCTCATTCGCACATATCCATGATTCGTCACCTGTCATGATTTTATACACGTCTTTTGAAGCAAAACGGTCGAACTTTTTAATGATTTCCTTACACCAATCGACGCGAACCTTTTTTTAAGCGATTGATAAATTATGGGGCACCCAAAGAGAGTAAATTTTTTTTATAGCTAAGTGTTCATGCAAAATCGAATGTATTGAAGTAGAACTAATGTGCAAGGATGCCTCTATCTCACGATATGATGACGATCTTGCATTATCAGTTAACGCTCTGCATCGATGTTTTTGGGCACAACAACCGATTTTGGACGACCTTCACGGAATTCGTCGGCGACCGAGCTACGACCACGATTGAATTCACTATACCAGCGATATACTGCGGTTTTTGATGGTGCTGTATCGCCATACAAAACACTGAGTTCATTGACACATTTTTGTTGAGATAATCCACGTCGAAAGTTGTGAAAAATAATCCAACGAAAACCTTCTCTTGAAATTTCCATTTTTTGGCCAAATTGTTTTTCTTAACTCACTGTAAATAAAGCAAATAGCAATTGTAGTTACATCAAAACGAACCAGCATCCAAATTCGTGCTTCCTTCCATGGCAACTATAATAGATGTCACAGGTTGCTTTTTTAGCAGACCTGCAATGAAGTTCAGGAACCTTCGCCAAATCTGTTCGACAACCATGTCCTTGATGCATACGGCATCTTCTTGTCGTCAAGAAAGTAAAAAAATCGCTGATATATCGATATTTTGGTCTTGTATTTTCAATATGATTATATTTCTACTGTCAAAAAAATATCGATACTCCATATTTTCTTTCTTCGCAAAAGAAGTATTGATATTACCTCTAAGTAGAGAAAGTATAATAGAGAAACCATCTCATATAACGTTTTGTCACTACAAATGTCTTATGCGACAGGTCCCATGCTCTCACGATTGTGAAAGAAAGAGAGCAATTGCTGACTCAGCGAGCAATGCTGGTCCCAGAGAGAGTCGTGTGTGTTCGGATTTGTATTCGTCACATCACATGCATACGTACGTACATATACTATGGTCGGTCGCCGCTAATGCATTTTGTTTTCATTTCTTTAGCAAGAGTATGGATGTATGTATGCATTTAACAGGCTTTTTTGGACATTTATTTAATTATTAGCATCAGCGACTGGAAATAATGATAATAATAATAATTCAATATTTAGTTAAAAAATCATTATGGAATGATTTCTGGGAGAACAAATGGACCTTTATTCAATATTTATATTTATTGAAATAAAAGCAATTATATTTATTTTTGATTTTTAATTTAAGAGACCAAAATAAAAATTAGACAACGATTTTTAAATTGATATAACATAAATTTTCGACAAAGGTTGTTAAGTTAATTTATCGCTGCACAAAAGAAATGCTTTTAAAAGGTATGACTTTTTAACAAGTTCTTTGATCATATATGTATGTACATGCATGTGCTTACATTGAGCAGGACATTATTAGAATAATGAAATTCAAAGTCGCCGCTCGAATTCGATTCCGATTCAATATGTTTATGTATTTCGTTTTAAATTCTTAATTTTATTTTATAATCTCTGTCTAATTTTTTTGAGTTTGTTCACGTGATATTCTGACTTTTTACTACCTACAATTTTACCTGTTAGCCATTTACTTATCTTCCTTATTAAAATCAGAACAAACTCATTAAGCAGGTGATTCCTGTGTCCATAACAAGGGTCGGACTGTGAAAACCAGTCTGCGTATATATCTAATTTGGTTGTAGCGATTATACATGTTTGAACTATTTTCTTTTTTAAATTTTGTATATGACGCTTTTTTGTCGAAAAATCGTTTAAAAATATCAAAATGTATTTTTATTAAAGTAAAGAATTTATCTGAAGGTGCTTTCAGTTTTAAATTACTATTGACGTAGCCAAAATGTTTATTGAGTATTAAATACTCAAAAGAACACTGTACTTCATCAGACTGTTTGATCAGGTTAACACATATTTCGCAGTCATGCTTCTGCAACAACTTATACAATAGATACCCTGCAAAATAACGCAATGCATTTTCATTAAAAGTATCTTGAATATTTAAATTTCTTGCTTCTAAAGACAGTTCCAATTCTGATTCCTCGTCAGAGAAAATTGAATCATCATCATCTAAAGACTTAGAAAACTCTTCAGATGTCGATTTATTTGAGCCACAGTCTTTTATAATCTTAATCAACATAGTATCTTCATCAGGTGCACAGTTCCCAGATACTGTAGTTGATGTTAAAATTTTCATTGACAACATTTTAGACATAATTATATTAAATTCAAACATTTTCGGATTATTATTTGTAGCTCCGCGTGATCTTATTAAATAAAACAAATTTTCTAGAGGGTCTTTTTTTCTAGTTTTGAAGTTGCAACAAAAAAACCTCAGACCTTTCACTCCAAATACTTTCAGCCAAGGAAAGAATGGATGAAATGGTTAGAATCATTCCATTAATGCAGTATACTTCGTGTGGATATTTTAATTCCTGAAAGTATATTCTCATTTCCAATAGGGTTGTGTGGACAACATTGTTTCGTTGTAATGCACACCTATATGAATTTTTAATGAATAAAACATGACTATTGAGGCAGTCAAATAGTCTGTTTATTTTTTCAATAAATGTAGCCGTAGCTTCAGCACTTTCCTTACAATGAAGAAATCCTCCAGAATTGAGCATTGTTCGCAGTGCTGCGGCGACACTGTGGCTAAAAACTGAAGTGGCATATTTAACTTTCATTTTTTCGAACGCACTTGGATTTATATGGCTCGGAGTTAATTTAGGGCAGAGTCGAGTTGAGTTTTTGGAATCGATATTATAAAAATCTTGTATAATTTTCCACGAAACTAAGCCATCGGGCGTAGAAAGATTGCGCTTCATAATTGCATTCCGTAGCGATTTTATGAGATGTGGGACATCGTACAACGCAAATATTTGTTTGCCGTTAACATTAAAGCTGGGATTGTTATTATTAATTCCCAATCTTGTAAAAGCAGCTCTATTACTTGAGCCCTGGCCGCAAACCAACGCTCTTACATTAAGCCCTAAGGTCTGTGAAAGCCTAATGTTTGACTCAAATTTTTCCTTAATGTCTGTATGTCTTATGCCTTTTTCAGAAACAGAATAGCTTAAAACATATTTCCAATTTTCATATAATCCTCATTTCATTATTCTAATAATATCCTGCTCAATGTAAGTACATGCATGTACATACATATATGATCAAAGAACTTGTTAAAAAGTCATACCTTTTAAAAGCATTTCTTTTGTGCAGCGATAAATTAGCTTAACAACCTATGTCGAAAATTTATGTTATATCAATTTAAAAATCGTTGTCTAATTTTTATTTTGGTCTCTTAAATTAAAAATCAAAAATAAATATAATTGCTTTTATTTCAATAAATATAAATATTGAATAAAGGTCCATTTGTTCTCCCAGAAATCATTCCATAATGATTTTTTAACTAAATATTGAATTATCTCAGTGCTTCTCATTGATCAAGATGAAATTAACTTTATTGGAATGCCGATGGAAAATTAGTAAATTTTAGCAATAGCTTTTAATATAAATGTCCGTATAACCCTAACCCTTCAATCGTCTTTATTTCAGCCAAACACGATATTTTCACAATTGTCAAACTATTTTGAGTTTACTCTCTCAGACATTAAAACATAGAAATTTAAAGAACACAACACATCGTATCGCTCAAATGGGTTCTGGATAAAGTAACAACAAAATTGAAAATAAGTCCCATATGTCAATTGTGTTAGTTGGTAAAATGAGATTTCATGTATTTTACAAGTTGTCAACAATTCCCAGAACAAGGTACGCGATTTATTTTCTCACAAAGTGGTGCATAATTTGCTGCGTAGAGCACAGAAATTCAAATAGATACAAAACCGGAGCAAAATAAAGGACTAAAAGGGGAAAATAGAAAACAAATGCATTCATATTGCAAACGCAATACGTAAAATATTTTGCATTTTGCTACAGTTTGGGATTAAGTTGTTTGTTCAAAGGTCTTTTGGGGATTGTTGTCATTGCCTTGCTATGAGTTGTCAATTTTTTCAGTGCTGTAATTTCTCACAAAACAAAAAGATAAAGAAGAATAAAAAGAATAGGAATAAGTTATAAAAAAGAATATGGTGTAAATGTATCTAGAAGATACATTCTAAATTTTGTTTGTTATTACAAATACTCAAAAAATGCAACCGAACAATATTCCCAAACACTTATAAATAAAAATTTAAAAAATCGAGTGTGAGTTCACACGCGGAAGAAGTAAAACTTTGCATTCTGGTTAATCTGTAAGAGAATGATATGAATAACTATGGAGGTGGTGAACAGAGAAAGAGAGAGAGAGAGAGAGAGATTAAAGATTACTGATTAAAGATAGAAGTTGTTAGATTCAATAAAAATAATTTTTTTTTTTAATTATTGCATTTTTTTTGTATGACTCAAGCAACTGCAAATACTCTAGAAGTAAATTGCATTAGAATAACGCGAGCGCCTTGCGCTATCCTATTGTTCTCGTCGTGATGTCGTCTGATCATTTTTTAGTCTATTGTACCCTGCACTCTAAGCGACAAGCGTATAATAAGTTTCTGCGAATGTATGGTTTGTCAAATTACATATATCTTGTGTTCTTATAGACACAACACTAATGCCAACCATTTATATATAATATAATAGTTATACAATAAATTTATATAATGCTATATTTAATTTAATATAAAATATAAAAGCTATAATATAGTGTAAATGCTATGGAGGTCTAAATGGTAAGTCTGGAACACGGAATCGCTTAAGTCTTTGCATCTCTTCACTATTATCGAGCAGATTTTGTAGCTAGGGAGTTGCTATGATTTTCTAACTTTTCCAAGTATTTTATTTTTTTTATTTATTATTTTTTATTTATTATTTTTTATTTTTTATTTTTTATTTTTTATTTTCAAGTATTTTACGCTTACAGTTCTTATTTCGTCTTTCACTGTACAAATGTTTAAGTCCTTGTAAATACATTTGTTAGTAACAAACCAAGGAGCATTGCATATCATTCTTAACGTTTTTGATTGATATCTCTGCAAAATCTCTACAGTGGAATTACTTGCAGTTCTCCATAACTGAATGCCATAAGTCCATACAGGTTTTAACATCGATTAAAGTAGCAGCAATTTGTTTTTCAAGCTGTTTTTTGATTGCGGATTAATCAACCAGTACATTCTCTTAGTTTTGCTTTCGATCTAACTGGTCTTGAGGTGCTTGAGGTATACCAGCTTTAATTGGATATAAATCTGCAAGTGAGTCCTTAACCTTCACGTAAATATTCCTTTGTGTAAGATAAGATTTAAGCATCAGATAAAAAGCAGTTGGTATAGCGTTTTTTAGTGTGTATAACAGTCCCTCGTGTCAAACTCTATCAAACGCCTGCTGAATATCCAAAAACACAGCTGAACAATATTGCTTCCTCTCTAGCGCATTTGTTATAACTTCAATAACTCGGTGACATTGTTCAATAGTGCCATGACCATTTCTAAAGCCGAATTGAATTTCCGGTATACACGTTATTACGTTCATTAAGCACTGGCAACAATCTACGCAGAAATATTTTCTCGAATATTTTGGAGAATATTGCCAAGAGACTTATAGGACGATAAGAGGTGATACTGTTTTTCGGTTTATTTGGTTTCGGAATTAATATAATCTCTGCACATTTCCACTGTGTTGGGAACTGATTGAGACCTAACTTCGAATTATAAATACAAGTAAGAAATATAGTTGATTTCTTACTTAGTGATTTAATGGCAGCTGCGCTAATGTTGTCATGCCCAGGAGATTTTGAAGTTCGTAGAGTTTTGATTTCACTAATCGTTTCTGTTTTAGTGGTAAATTCCTTTGATAGGGGCTATTGAGAAATTGCAATATTTCTCTTTTACACTGTAATGTAGTAAAGTCAAATGGTTCAAAAGTTGTTTCGAGTTGATTTCCGAAGGCCTTGGTTTTACTATCATTACTTCTGCACCACTCACTATTAATATCTTCAATGGGAGCATTTCTCTTTACCGGATGTTTGATATAACGAGTTGCTTTCCACAGCTTGTGCTCATCATAGTTTTGAGGATCCAGGTTTTCTAAATATTTTGCACTGGCTTCATTTTTAGCTCGTAAAGTTTGGTCTTTAGTTCCTCTACTGCTCTGTTAAAATTCCTCTTGTCTGCTGGGTATCTGGTGCGTTGCCAGATTTTTCTAAGTTTACGCTTTCTTGAGATAAGTTGCCGCAATTCAACAGGAACATTGTGAGTAATTTGTGTTCGAAAGCTCGGTTCACTGTGTTTGTTTGTAGTTGATAAGTAAGCTGCTTCGTGAA